>JAPYKE020000029.1:1485000-1907500 GCA_028554795.2 Sinohyriopsis cumingii | reverse complement strand
ACTCTTCACACACGCAAAGCAATTCAATCAAACCTCCCAAATCTACTCTCCCCACACCTCAAACAGCCAAAAAAACCATGATCTTAATCTACTATCCACACCAACGTACGTGAGATGTTACAAACACAAACACACAAACACATACCCTCACACTATAAAAAAGAGTTAGTGTTTATATTCACACTACTCTACCTACACACATTGGCAAATTGATTGTTATTTCTTTTCTAGAGTATTGGGGTAGCCCTGAAAAGGGCTGGTTTTTTTTTTTGTTTGCTATGGCAATCTTTTAGTTTCTAAGAATGCGATGTCCTCTGAGGATAGACTTTCTGGCGATAGGTCTGCTTCTTCGGAAAGAGAAGAAGAACTCTTTGGTGTCGATACGACAATCGACAAAGCCTCTCTCAGGTTCAGGTTCCTGCTGCTGTTGCTGCTGCTGTTGCTGTTGTTGCTGCTGTCTCTGAGGTCTGTACTTCTCTGTCCATTCTTCTTTCTCCCTGTTCACTTCTTCTCTGAAGAGTTCTTCTATCAAGTCTTCAGTGACTTTTAGCATTCTCACATTCTCTATCTCTTCTGGCTTCGGTATCAGACTGTGTCTGACCCTATGCAAATTCACGTAGGCTTCGTTTAGCTTAGCTAGTTTGGAGCACATCTTCGTAGGAGGATGAGTCGACAATGGATGGTTAGACTGGAAACAACCCGGTTCTTAAAGTCAAAGCGCGGACGTGAAGGAAAACATCCCTCCACGGTTTTCGAGCCGCAATGTTCAATGAGTGTCATGAGAGGGATAGTAAGAAGTCAAAGAGCATGAATCAAACATTCTTATAGCCAAACAAATCACAAAGGCATTTTTTTCAAAATACATCATTTTTTATTCAAAAATCACTTAACACTAACCAACAACTCTAACATTTTTTAACAATAATCCAACAATATAACATCAAACATTTTTTTCAATTTACACTCTACTTTAAACAGGGTTGGCAAAGTTGTGAATGAAATTGTGATTTCCACTGTTGCAAGTCATTGAGTCATGGATGGACACTACGTTTCCTAGCTTAAGACAACAAAATAAGCATACTAGTAAAAAAATCAACGATTTACTTTCTCATCGTTTCTAGAAAAATCACGATCAAAATAAGTCACTAAATGTTCTTTTGCTGATAATAAGTGATCAATTTCGATCTCGACTTTCTCTTTGAATTTGTCAAAGAGGGTTTTGATGTAATGGATGTCTCGAGTCGTTAATGGAGGACAGAAATGTTCACGCAAGTCTTTATACCACCAACGTAACACGTCTTTTTTAAACAGACTCCAAGCTTCGTCCAGATTATCGTTGAATTTTTCTTCTTGACTGATGTTTTGACATCCATAGTAATCATGCTTCATCCATGTCGTAATTGTGTCTGCCAGGTATGTAGCACAGTAGGAGACCAATTGCTGTTCTTGTTCTGGCCATCTCGACTTGATCACGATGTCCTTTTCGTCTTTGTGTTGGGATTCTCCTTCCACGGTCTCCTCACATTCCATCTTCAAAGCTTCTCCACTAGGTAAAGAGGGATAACAGTCTTCCATGGCTTCTAGTAATCTAGAATGACTTCTCTCAAACTGTTGATTTCTATGGTATTATCGAATTCTGCATACAGGATGACGTTCAACGTTACATCATCATCACCGATTCTGTTTCCGAACTGAATTTCCACACGAATCTGGCCGGATTTTATAGGGTGGAAATGTCCCTCGTCGCTGCCTTGGTCTGGAGTGAAATCAAAAGCCCACAAAGCATAGCCTCCGTCATAATCGTCGTACGTAATGCCGTGACTGGTGTTGGTTCCTAACTGTCCCGTGGCTTCGTACAAGGACAAGTACGATCTCAAGTAATTCTTCTTCTCAAAGTCAGGTTCGAAAGGTCGGGTACACTAGGTCTTGCCATCGCGACTGACTTCAATCTTGGACACGTTGAAGTGATGAAAGTTGAAAGGATTTTTAGTGATAGCTCCGTTGAAGGCTTCATTCGAGACCATACCAAGGATCAAACGTTTGGGTAGCTGTCCTTGGAACAGATGATCTTCGATCATGGATCGCTGTCCCCTAGGAATGGTGAAAGTTTTCACTTCTACGCGTCGGATCGGATACTTGGCGGTCGTTCTGCTCAACGTCTGACTGATGTCGTTACCTACTTTAGGTAACACTTCCACGCGACGTACGTAGTCTGGCTTCTTGGATTTTGGTTTTGTACTCGCCAGCATCAGCCAATAAATGGAAAGCGGTACTGCTCCGATTCAGTCTCAGGCGGACATCCACCCCGTTCAGCAGATATTTTTCTTGCAACCACATGTCCAAATGCAAACGATCCATCAGTTCTAAACTTTGGTTGGGTCCTATGATTCTCTTTCTTCGTTCTACAAATCCCTCATTGGTGGTTGTTTTTGATTTGGGGTCAGCTTCAAGACCTGTTTTATCAAATTCGCCCACTTCGTCAGGTTCCCATAGCACGCAGGCATTGAGATGAGTGTTCTTGGCGTCTATTCCGTACGTCAAGAGATTTTCCAGGTAGGCACGGTAAGGGTAAGTATCCATGCTGCTGCTAACCAGTTTGTTGTTCAAGTACAAGTCCACTGAGCTGAACAAGGAATGCATGAAATTGTTGACGGGAGCTACTGGCTCAGTGTCTATAGCATTTCCATCCTTATCTAGAACTTTGACTTTCAGGTACAAGTAACTGCTATTCAGATCGATGTAACCTTCGGGCTGTCCCTTGATTTCAAACTCAATGGGAGCGGAATCGGTCAATGAGGAGACGGGATGAAATTCCACCCATTGGGATTCTTGCATGGTCATCATGGTGGGAGGCATGGAAAACAGATCCAGTTCCGTCTTGGAACAGGCGCAAGACTCTCGGTGCATCATTTCTTTGTTGCAGTGTCTCAATAATCGAAAACGTCTAAGTCTCGAACGGTTCTTCTTTTCTTGGCCTTTCTAGCTTGAAGTCTGGTGAAAGGGTGTTTTCTTCGTCGTCTCTTTCTGCCTTGTCCTTGCTGAATGCTTGACTCGGTAGCGTGTAGGGCATTTATAAGTGTGTCTTGTCGGCCCAAAAGGTCTTTACCCGTTTGCAGCAAGACATTTTTGCCTGCCCTCATGAAGGCTTCTTTAGGGTTTTGTTTGTCGATGATGACATTTTGGAGAAATTCTTTGCCTTGTGTCAGTGCCGCATCTTTCAAGGCGTGCAATCCGCGTGTCACCATCGGTTTCAACACCGGAGCCACTGAACGAAAGGCCGATTTTAACATGTCTCCTAAACCGTGTCCTCGCTGTCGAGCAACCCCTCGGTACACTGGATACATGACTTACTTACGAGTCGTGAGAAAACCGTTTTCGAAAATGGAGTTTCACCGTGACTTTTCCTTTGGTGAATGGAATATTTTGTCCCAAATCTCCTTTTATAGCAATGTTGACCGTGTCCAAATATGACTTGCTGACAGGCAAATAATGAGGATGCACAAATTCCCGGTGGACGTGATAGGTGTTTCCACCTTCCTGGTCACTGGTCGTGGTACTATCCACTTTAAAAGGATTAACACGCAGTAACGGTACAGAGGTGTGTCCCACCACGTTATACTCCACCACATCGGAGTACACGAACATCAAATTCAGTCCTTGGTTCAGTTCTACAGGGAATCGAAAAAACTTGTAAAATTCCGTATTGCTGTTGATCTTCGGTTTAAAATTTGGAGCCATTTTTGTGTCTCCACCTAAATTATCAAACAAGTCACGATTAAAGCTGATGGACAACGTTTGGGTATCCTGAAATTTCATCAGTAAGCGACGAGCCACTTTATGGTACTCCAGGGTGACACTTTTTTTGACTCTGTTCAGGGCTTTGCCAAAGGCGAACTCGAACCTGGAAGTAATGGTGTCCACCAAATGTTGGCCACTAAAATAAAACCCTGCCGGAATTTTCAAGGTGTAGATATTGAAGGGTGAATTGTTGGATGGTCTTGTGTCCCCTGAAAACCCGATGTCATTCATGACTTCTTGTAATTGTTGGTTCATGATTTCGACCTCAAAAGTGTTTTGCTTTTCGGTGATGTTTTGGATTTGTGTAGGGTGAATCATTTCCACTAAAGCCACTTCCCAATGGGCTTCGTGATCTAACTGGATGGCTTGAGGTAATTTAGCCGTGTAACAGCTCAACGTGTTGTGGGGAAACACCTCCATGGAACTGTCACTGGGTAAGGTTAAGTAAAATTGGTTTTCGTCACTCATAATTCCAGAGTTCTGTGGCTGTCCGAGGGGTTAGTGGATGTCAGAGGCGTGTCTCCGCCCAAAATGGGGTTCTGGTTGTGGTTGTTGTTGGAGTGGTGACTGGCACTGGCACTGGACACAAGGTTTCCGTGGTTCCCGTTCGAGGAGAATTTCAGGGAGGGATTGGGAAGCAGGTAACCGATGCAACTGCTCAATAAAATGATCCACAATTGTTTGTCTCCTTGTTGCAAACTCAAATTGGCAATGGCTGCCCCGATGACACAATACACCACGAAGATTTGGCAGAAAAAGACGATTTGCGTTTTAGGCACACGTTCTCCACACCACACCCACAAGGGTTGTTTTTGTAAATCTTGCACAGAAGAACTAGGTGAAGGAGGAGTGGTCGACGTAGCTGCGTCTGTGTGAAACGGCATGCTGGTCACTTCTTTTTATAGTCGATGACTTGCGAAGCGTCGATCCAAGAATCAAAACTGGGCGGATATCCTTTCCAACGTACTTTGACTTCTTTGACACGTCGTTTGCCCACTTTACGGGTTCTGCGTTCGAGAATGCTTTCGATGTCGTACACGTCGTCTTCTTTTTTGGTCACACGTTGTAACTCGGGCAAATAAAACGTTCCTTTGAGCACTTCTCCGTTCATGTCTTCCAATTTATAGACGGCAGGATGACGGCCATGCACTCGTCCAGTGACGCGAAACAATTCGGTCGTCCAGTTAGGTAAGTAACCTTTGTCGAAAGTGCGTTTGGTTTTGCCAATGCGCACCCAATCTCCTACGGCCAACATTCCACTTTTCTCGGGGACAGCCCTCGTCGGGGACGTACCAAACAGACGCTCAAACACCAACACTTCGTTGTCGGGAGTCACGTCTTGCGGAGCACGTCCGATGCTTCGATGGTAAGATTGGTTGTACGCTTGCACCAGGTGCGGTAAGATGTCGATGTACTTCAGAGTGTGGTGATGCGTAGAATATTTCCACATGCGTTCTTTCAAAGTGCGTTGAAAACGTTCCACGATGCTGGCTTTGGTTTCGGGATTCTCGGTGATAAAAAAATGAATGTCACGTTTCTTTAATTCTTTTTGGAAAGCTTGGTTCAGAAATTCGGTGCCTTTGTCCGTTTGCCATCGAAGAGGGTGACGACCGCTTTGTTTCAACACCCGTTGCAGGGCTCGCACTAACTCGCTGCTCGATTTGGAAGTCAAGGGCACGACCCAGGCAAATTTGGAAAAGACGTCGATGACACAGAACAAATATTTGTAGCCGCGATTGTAGCTGGCCAAATGAGAGACATCGGCTAAATCGGCTTGCCATTGATGATCGATGCCTTCCACTCGGGTGCGACTTCTGGCAAACTTGCGTCGAATGGGTTTGTGTAAAGTGTAGGTAGCTTGTTCTTGTAACCATCGTTGCACATGAGGTAAACGGAGACTTTTCAGTCGCGTTTTGGCAGCACGATACAATTTTTGAACTCCTGCGTAACCTGCAGGATGCGAGGGATGGTAGTAAATGCTGGCTAAGACTTTTTCCATTTTTTTGTGTTGGTTGGTGTGTTAATAAGGCACCCACTCTTGGAAGATGCTACTCTTTTCCTCTTGGGGTACTTTCTTGGATTGCAATGCTTTGCGTGTGCGACCAGCAATAGGTGGTGAAGAGGAGGATATCCGACCGGGGGATATCGGTTCTTGTTTCACTTCTGTCTTCACTTCTGTCTTCACTTTCTTTTTCTCTTGTTATGAAGAAGGGGTGGCCATCATCTTTTTAATCCATCCAATTCTGGAGGTAGGTGGTGTTGTTAACTTGCGTACTTTTTCTGGTGGAGTTTGAAACCCTTCTTCTTCTTCTTCTCCTTTTTCTGTCTTGGTCACTGGTACTGGTGGTACTGGTACTGGTACTGGTGATGGTGCTGGACTTTTCATCAAGGTCTTAAAATCTTTCAGAGTGGGTAGAGCTGTTTCGTCTAAAGCTTTCTGGTGAAAGAGTTGCAGTCGTTGCAAGAGTTGACCGTACTTTTGCGATTTTTCTGTTTCGGACAAATCTTGGCGATCCATTAAGGACTTCAATTCGTGTTGTAACTGGGACATCTCGCTCAAATGGGGATTGGGAGGTAAATGCGGGGTGCGTTGTTAATGCCAACATTGTTCCCAAGACTCCTTTCAGTATGGGGCCTAACAAGAGAGGCAAAATGCCTCCACGTTGGACCAACATCTTCTTCTTTTGACGGATGGGAATTTTCTTTCGAACCATTTGGCGAAGAACGTGACGATGTTTGCTTAAGCATTGTTTCTGGTGTTTGGACAAAGGGATCGTGCCTTTCAAAACGTTCAAACAACATTCGCACACGGTATCGATGACCTCTTTGGAGGCCGATTGAATGAGTTTTTTTCGTAGAGGTGAAGAAGCTTTGGACAGGACAGATAACATGTCCCCATTTTTGACTAAACGTGGTGGTAGTCCTTTTCTTTTCTTTCCTTGGGGTTTTCTGGAGGGTGACATCTTTGAGTCTTCAGGAGCACCAAAAAAACACTGATACCCGACTTGGTCACAGGTCTTTTTTATACTGGAACGCGTCGCCACTGATTGTCTTTACGGCGTATCAGTTTGAGGACAGGCATGACACGTCGTGGAGGGGTACGCAACGGACTAAATCGAGCCAGTTCTAGCTTGGACAAATCCAGTAAACTTTGTAACATACCCGATCTTTCATGGACTTTGATTTTGGGAGAAGGTACTTTGTGAGCAGCAGCCACTGCCACTAAATTGGAGGGTCCTGCCACTGGGGAAGTTCTTTTTGGGGTCATCAACGGAGACGTTCTTGGTGTGATCAACGTCTCCAAGTACTCTTCAGTTCTTGGTGTCATCAACGGAGAAGTGGATGAACGTGAGGCTGCCGGAGATGCGGTCACCGTCGTGGCAGGTCGTGGTTTGCGGGTGTAAGGTTGCGTCCTGGCCGAAGTGCCTCTCTTGCGACTAGTTTTCTTCTGTGGACTTTTCTTTTTCTGGGGTCTTCTTTTCTTTTCCCGGGGTGGTGTCTGGTAAGAGGAGGGTCCCGCCACTGGAGAAGTTCTTCTTGGGGACCTGGTCTTTTTCTTTTTCTTCTTGGGACTTCGTTGGACTTTTTTCTTAGGGATAACTTTGGGGGCATTAGGATCCCATCTTAAGAGTGAGCGAATGATGACCCCTCCTAGAGTACCACTCCCTCCAGGTTTCAAAATGATTTGTTTTTGGGTTTGAGTGTCGATGCGAGGATCGGCCAGTTGGACCAAAGCGATTTTGTTTCGATCGAAAAAGCGTTTGGTTTGATGAGGAATCTGAATGATTCCTTGGAGTATTTGACGTGCCGTCACCGTGAACCATCGTAAGACTTCTTTGAGACTAGCTTCTAAGACACGAGCTCGTATTTGTGGATTTTTTTCTCGACTGATGCCATACAAGGCACGAATCAATTTGACGGGAAGATGCGACTGAAGGGACGTCATGTTCGCACTGTGAGTGAGACAGACGAAAAAGGGTCTGAGGTTTTTATAGATTTTTTTATGTGGAGTGAAATGAAGTCGAGGACGGACACGTGTACAGGACAGGCCCTCCGTCTTGGCACCAGTGGTGAAACAAGTGGGTACGAAATCACAAATCCTCGGGGGTCGTAGGTTTCAAATCGACTAGTAAATAGGCGTGTGGAGTTTGAGTGGCATCGTCGTACGCCTGAGTCAGCCAAGGCGTTCCTAACTGTTTGGCTAAGACTTGCACTTGCGATTTATCTCGAGGGCTTTTAAACAAGACCACGTAATGCGCATTGAGACTGATGGTGCGATGGGCTTTACTTTGTTGAAACAAATTTTGGGTGATGTAAACGACACTGGCATTACGGTGATGCCCTTTGCGCGTAAACCACAGTTTAATTTCTTCTTCGTCTTCTTCTAACATGTCGTCGAAAATGACCAAATGGGTTTGACGGGAGTCAGAGACGATGCCGTCGTCTTCTTTAGGAATGCCTTCCACAAACACGATGGAATCGCCTTGACTTTCTCGCAAGAGGCTGTACGCTGATTGCCACTCTTTGTAACACCACACGATCCGCTGAGGTGGTCGATCGATCAAATGATGTTTATGTTTGATCAAACGTTTGACAAATTCGGTTTTGCCTGAACCGCTAGGTCCAGCAATGAGCGTGTAAAAAGGGTTGGCGAGAAATGTCACTTGTGACACGAAAAGAAACAAGACAAGAGTTTATATACTTTTTTTCAGAACACGTTTATTGAATGTTTCAAACATGAATACGAAAGACAAAAATACATAAAAGCCAAAGGCTTAAGGATAAGGATAAAAGGCACATGATAACCATTAACGTGGAATAAACACAAGTGTCTGTACAACATGTTTTGGGTAATGTTCTAACCAGTTCTATAGTAGGGGGTAAGGTCACACAAGTGTCCTCCCGAAAGGGTCTTTGAGGCCTGTCCACGACAGTCCCGTCCTGGGTGACGGGTTTTTCTGGCACCGTCACTAACACAGGTTGAAAAGTCGCAAGGCTCACAATCGCATTCCACTTCAGAAGCCCCACACTTGAATTGTGTCTGTCTAAACTTGTTTTGTGTCTCTCTGAAAGTATTCATCTTGTTCGGTCGGTCTTGGTAGTCACAATGAACTATCGATCTTGCCTAGGGTTCCTTTTTATATACAGACCAATACCGACGTGTCCATACGGTAAGGTGAAATGATTGGGAAGTCGCACTCGCTTCTGGTACACGATTTGATAGACTTTTTCCAAGGGTCGACTGACGATGTGGTGAGTGGGTAAACGTACAATTTTGTTCGGTTGATAGGTGGTCACTTTAAAGTTTGTATCCTCTCCCGATTGCAAGGCTTCTTTCAATACCCCAAAGTTCACCACACGACTGGTACGATAATTCAGAGTCAATCCTTTCACTTTACACGTCGTGTGCAATTCTCCTTGTGGGTCCCGGTATTCGTAGCCGTAATTTTTGGGACCACCACTGACGAAACTTAGAATCTTGTCGTCGGGATGTTCGTCTGTCCAGGCTCCTAAACGGTCTCCTTCGATGTCAGGGTGCTGTTGACTCGGGTGATGGATGTAAATGTAACTGTCCGTGTCAAAGTACAGGACACGTTCCCCTAACAGTTCTAAAGCTTCGTACAATTTTAAGCGAGCATGAGCTGTCACGTAAGCCGCAATGATGACATTTCCAAAGGGGTCGTCTTGTACAAAGTCCAGATCTTCTTCGTAATTGACCAAGATCAAATCCTCGCGAACGACGTCCACGTGTTTCATGTATTTGGTTTTGTCGTGAATCATCTGAAAGTAGCGGGAAGGTTGTGTCAAATATTCCGTCTTGGGTAAACACGGTCGTTGTGCCATTTTACCCCACAAGCAATTTAACATCACTTTGGCAAACGACCGCCTGCCTTCGTTTTTCTCGATGTGGTCTAAAAAGAGATGCCTTCTTGTTCATAGTATTTCTCTTTGAATGTCTTTTCGTCTTCGGAAGTGTGACACCAGGAAGGATAGCCGCTGGCTTCTTGCTTCAGTTTCAAAAAGGCATCCACGTAGTCGGCGAAAATGCCTTTCTGACTGGGGTCACCCTTGTGGTATTGTTGTGTCTTGGGAAAGTGGCAAATTTCGTACACTTCTAACAGTTGGTATCCCATGTCCAGAGCTTTGAACAATTCTACGCTGACCCAGGTTCCCGTCAAGGCCCGTTCTTCCTGGGTGTGCTGACAAGGTTGGTCTTGGTTGCACGTTTCGGCACAAGTACGACACAATGGAAACATCAGTTTGCCTTGACAATGGTGAGGTAAGACGGGATGGTATAGGTTCGTGGGAGGTAAAACTTTACACTTGATCAAGCCTTCGTATTGTCGAATGTTTTTCAGGTCGATGTGTTCCGTGAACAATTGTGGGTGCCCTGCAGGAAAGGGACAATATTTGCACACGTAAGGATACAACGAACACACGTCCAAGTATTTGATTTCTTCTCCTTTCTCTTCGTCGGCTTGCTACAGCAAACAGGTGGCATTGGTCCTTCCTCTGTACAAACTATCCCTCGGGTTTAGGGGGTCCATCAGCTTGTAACTTTCCACGGCACGTTTAAACTCGGGATCGGTTTTCATACGGTGATCGTACTCGTGTTCCCACATTTCCACCACTTGGTATCCTTGCTGTTCTAACTTTAGGCGTCGCTGACAAGTGGCCTGGTACAAGTCTTCCATGGTTCGTTGTAGAAACTGATTTTTAGTTTTACGGTCAGGGTAACAGATGGGACATCCGTGAAATAAGCAGCCGTTAAACTCGTACACAATCTTGGGGTTTTCTAAGTCTCAGCCATCTACCGAATGCGTTCCAATGGTCTTTTCGCCCCCCTCCGTTGCGGGCATGCTGAATCCATTTGTCTTCCTTGTCGCACAAGTAATGTAACCAACGTAGGGCTTTGACCGAGTATTGACGTTTGACATAGTGGGTCGTTTGAGGACTGATGACAGCCACGGTGTTTTCAGGCATGAATCGTTGTCGATACACTAAGGAACACGCTTTGGCAGTGGTGCAAGCTTCTTTCAAAGGATCGACCCCTCCGTGTTCCATGAACAGTTCTCGAAATTTTCCACAGCAGCGCCGTAAAATGTCCACGTCGGAACGACAATACTTTAGCATTTCTTCCTGAAAGTCGAAAGGGTCGGAGGCGTGAGTCTGGTACCAAGCGTAGAAAGCTTCTCGTTGTTCGGTACGCATGTTGTCGGGCTCGTAATAGTGAGCCTCAGGCAAATGGGGTAGAACGGCGTGTTGATTGGCTTCAGTATTGAAAAATTGTGGAAAGTACCCTTTAGCCATTTCTGTCATTCCAAACGTTTTAGGCATTCGACTCAAAGGCATGGCCAAGTAACTCATCGAATCTTTAAACTGCACGTGTCCCACTTGCATGAAAATGATTTTGGCTCCGTTCAAAGTGACTTTAGGACGTTCGGTGCCTTGTTCCGTATAGTATCTGAGAAGAAACTGTCCATCGTATCCGGAGAAATTGTGAGCCATCACCGTGGCATGACGATGACAATCTCCGTAACGTTCGATGTCCTCTTTGCTCCATGTCTTGTCGATGGGATCTAAGACCCATTGGGCAAAATCGGCTAACGTGTTCGGTCCTCGAAAGATTTTTTCACGCCCTCCGGGAATCTTGCTGCAGTGAGGGCAATGACTGAAGATAGGTTCTTGAATGCACTTCTCGCACGCTCGATGAGCCAGGCAGAAATTAGGAATGTGAATGCCAGTCTCTTGCATGCATTCGAAATCGAAAAAGATGAAATTGCCTTTCTTCTTGTGACCGTCCGTCCTCTTTCTCTGGTGGGGGTTGGTATTTTTGCACGTAGCATTCGTGTTTCAAGTCCACGATGTGGTGACAAATGTGACAATTTTTCTTTCCTGAACATACGTGTGCCTTGGCATTATTGGTACGTAGGCCTTGTCGACACGAAGGGCACAGTCTCAGCAGTTGACAAGCACATTTCTGCTGTGAACCTTGCGTCTTCAGATGTTGTTGGTAACAGGCAGGGCTGACAAACGTGCGCAGACAAGCAGGACAATGTACTCTTTCTTGTCCTTCGCTCAGACAGGGTGGAGAGGCCAAACATCCTGGGCATTTCCATCCGCAATGTTTGTGTTGCTCTCGATTGTTATAGCCATAGTCACATTTCTCACAGTAATAACTGTATCCCAGGAATCCAGTGATAGTGGTAATGGTATCGAAATGGTCATCGTGATAATAGACATGAATGTATTTTCCGTCC
Organism: Sinohyriopsis cumingii; assembly: GCA_028554795.2. NCBI lineage: Eukaryota > Metazoa > Mollusca > Bivalvia > Unionida > Unionidae > Sinohyriopsis > Sinohyriopsis cumingii. The sequence continues at coordinate 1,895,441 of JAPYKE020000029.1, read as the reverse complement.
TTAAAGTCTTTCCCTCGAAACAACAGAGGCCCACGCACTTCTTGAGGGTGCACTTTCAAGGTGTAGCGTGGAGCTAGGACATCTTGCAATTTTTGCATTTCAGGAATGCCACAGGGTGTGTCTTTGGACAGGCCGGCTTGTTTCAACAGGAGTTCTGCTTCGTTTCGTTGTTTGGCCCGGTCCGATTGTTGAATAGTTTTCCAGGTTCTTTTCCATTCTACCGTGTCGTTCTTGTTGGCATAGGTTCGTCCCACCACGATGGCTCGGGCTAAGCACATCTGGTCTTGAGGGTTGTTAATTTGGACGAGACTCTTTTTGGTGCTGCGAAGGTCGTTCACCAATAACACCTTATTGCGTTGTCCGGTCCTTTGAGGAGGAGAGACGTGGGCCATTTTCAGTGTGGCTTTACCATCGGTGATGTCAAACTGGTCATTAGATTGTTGTACGTGTTGAATCTTGTCCATGACTTTGGAAGGGGTTAGTTCTGCGGGTTTGCTAAACTCGATCCAAACAGGGGATTTCAAGCTGTCGTGATCTATGGATAGTGTCAAGCGATCGTCTTCTTTGGGTTGACATTGTCGCTTGAGTGCGGTGAGCAAAGAATCCCACATCTCGGTGATAAACCCTTCTGCTTTCTCCAACGGTACGTCGGACTTGAAATCTTTAAACTTCACTGTGTAGGTGTAAGCCGTGGTTCTAAATTTTCTAGAGGAGCGCTTTTCCGTCTCTCGAATGGAATAGTACTTTTCAGGGTTAACTAAGGGTGTTGAACTTTGTTTAGAGGGTTCGGATTCTGGTTCACTCATGTCCTCTTCAAAATCACTGGCATGAATTTGTGCCAAGACTTCAGCTCTGGTACGAGGCGATAGATCACGTTTCTGCCTCTTACTTTCTTCTTCTTCTTTCTTCTCGAATGAATAGCATCGAAACATCTTGAGTGCAAAACGTCAAATGACTCATGTTTAAACACCATAGACTAATTTATAGTCATGACAAACCAGCGTATATAAAAAGGGTGTGTGTCTTGTCCTTTCACTATTCATTTCACTCTCAAACCGAGCACAACGATGGAAGAGACTACCCAGATGGAACGTTTCATCAGAGCTTTGCGAGGGGTCATTAGAAAATTCTCTTCAGACCAGCCGACAGACTACTCTCCTTCCTTTCGAGATAAAAGTCAAGATACTTGCTATATCTGTCAGAAGAAAGGGCATTGGTCTTCAGAGTGTCCAGACCGTCAAAAAAGAACAAAAACCGGGGCTAGAAAAGACAAAAGTCAAGATACCTGTTATTATTGTCAAGAAAAAGGACATTGGTCTCCAGATTGCCCAAAAAAGAAACAAGAGGAGTCGGAAGAAAAGAGGGATTCTTCAGAAGAAGAGAGAGATTCTTCAGAGGAAGAAAGCAGCCAGGTGAAGAAATAGAAACAGGAGAAGAAAAGAAGAAGGGAAGAAAGTGAGGAGGAAGAGGAGGAAAAGACTGTGACGGTGAAGAAATTGAAAAAAAATAGAGAGTAAAAAAAGAAACAGAAGAAGTGAATGTAATTTATAAAGTGTTCTGTTGTGAATTGTGAATTGGATTGTAACTATGGAGAAAAGAATCAATTAATTATATAAGGTAAGTGTCTTTGAGTTTTGATTTTAAAATAAGAAGCTACACTCACGCACTCATACACAGACATGTACTATAAGGGTAAAATGTTTTTTTTTTTTTGTTGTTGATTTTTGAGTCATTGGCAAATTGAAAGGCTATCTCTTTTCGAGAGAAGTGGGTGGCACTGAAAAGGGCCTTTTTTGGTGTAGGGGTGAGTTTAAGCAATCAACTTTAACTGCCTTAAGCCTTTGCCACGGCCGAGGCCTACTTCTGATGATGATGATTGGGTTGAAATCATTAAGGGTGGTACGATAGGCTTAGTCACAGGGTTGGCGTGTTTAGCTCGGGAAGGTCGTATTCTCTTCGGTCGTGATAAAGAAGTCTGATACATTTGTTTCAGACTTCTTAACTCCGCTAAAATGTCCAACAGTACCGTAGCCGTTTGATTTTCACCCTCTTGTTTCTTTGCTGCTACTTCTTCTTCTTGTTTTTTTCTTACCTCTTCTTGTTGCTGTTGCTGTTGCTGTAGGAGAAAAGCTTGTTCCGCTTCCTTTTGTCGTTGCATAAATTTCTCCAATTCTTTCTGTCTCTGTCTAAAATTCTCCACTTGCGGTAATGAAGAATGAGACGAAGGTTCCGGAACAAATTCTTGCGAGGTAAGAAAATCCACAAAATCCCAATGTACCTCTTCTGAAAGTAAGTCCGGGTTCCCTTGGGCGGTCTCCACTGCTGGTGCACCCCAATGGATCGTTTTCTGAGTTTCCGTCATGTTGAATCACTGTCGCATAGATTCACAGCACACAGGCGCTAGCGAATCTATATAGACCACATGACGTCACAGACTGCTCTCTTCGGATTGGATGCGGACTGATTGAATTTTGTAACGCGTGTTCGGATTGGTGAATGAACTCAATCCGTTTCAATCCTTCCTCTACCTATAAATAAGCGCAGTTCACTGCATTGATTCACCTGTTCTCGTCGCTTCAAGATGTGGACCACAGTTGAATCATCCACCCTTGTGTCTTCCATGATGTTTAGGACGGACATGCTCATGTATGTCCGGTCCAAGTGGACTGTTGTTGATAGGACAGATACTAGTCTATGGATGAGAATAGTTTACATAGAAAGACAAGGATGCCTCAAGAGGGTACTTGTGTATGGACCTGCAGTTAGAAGGAGTTTAAGAAGAAGAAGATGTGACAGATGCCGTCTATGTTAATATTAATATTAACATAAACCCAAAGGCCCTTTTCAGGGCCAGCCATATTTCTCGAAAAGAGAATGACTTTTCAATTGCCTACCCCTTTATAAATTTAAAAAAAAAAAAAAAAATCCCATGTTCAATTCCCCTTGTCCTTAAAGTAGTTTTTTTTTCTAACATGTTCAATTCCCCTTTGTCCCTAGACAAACCCACACTTTATTCCCATGTTCAATTCCCCTTGTCCCTAGACAGACCCAAACTCTATTCCCCATGTTCAATTGCCTTTGTCCCTAGAATCGATATTTTTTTTCCATTGTTCGAATGCCTTTGACGCTAATCTCAATATTTCCTTTTTTTTTCCTTTCTCCAATGTTAAATTCCATTGACGCTAATCTTACCCAGGGTTTTTTGCCCATGTTAAATTTCCATTGACGCTAATCTCGCCCAGGGTGGTTAATGTTAAATTTCCATTGACGCTAATCTCGCCCAGGGGGTGTTTGTAATGCTAATTCCCATTGACGCTAATCTCACCCCTTTCACTACTAATGTTGGCTATATAATTCACTATGTATGTATGTATGTATATATGTATGTATGTATGTATGTATGTATGTATGTATGTATGTATGTATGTATGTACTCGATGTTGGAGTTAAATATGTGGGTATGGGATGGAAATAATTATGCAAGACCAATGCTGGCCATATAATTCACTGTGTATGTATGTATGTATGTATGTATGTATGTATGTATGTATGTATGTATATATGTATGTATGTACTCGAAGTTGGAGTTCAATATGTGGGTATGGGATGGAAATAATTATGCAAGACCAATGCTGGCCATATAATTCACTATGTATGTATGTATGTATGTATGTATGTATGTATGTATGTATGTATGTATGTATGTACTCGAGGTTGGAGTTCAATATGTGGGTATGGGATGGAAATAATTATGCAAGACCAATGCTGGCCATATAATTCACTATGTATGTATGTATGTATGGATGTATGTATGTATGTATGTATGTATGGATGGATGTATGTATGTATGTATGTATGTATGTATGTATGTATGTATGGATGTATGGATGTATGTATGTATGTATGTATGTATGTATGTATGTATGTATGTATGGATGTATGTATGTATGTATGTATGTATGGATGTATGTATGTATGTGTGTATGGATGGATGGATGGATGTATGGATGGATGGATGTATGTATGTATGTATGTATGTATGTATGTATGTATGTATGTATGTATGTATGTATGTATTGTTTGGTTTAGTTTGGTGCTTTACTGCAGAAAAAGATAAGTAGATAATTTAGTGCCGAGTCTATGGAAGTAAAGTGCCTTGCCTCAGGACACACCGCAGTAGCTGACCCAGTGTGGTCCAATATGTGCGATGTGAACCCTAACTCTTTCTGTCATGATTTCAGTACGCTAACCACTGAGCCACCATTGCTACCGCATGTACGTACGCACGCACGTACGTATGTATGTATGTACGTATGTATGTATGTATGTATGTATGTATGTATGTATGTATGTATGTATGTATGTATGTATGTAATCATACCATTTGTTGCAACATGCTTATAATTCTGTACCCACTATGTAGAGTTGTCTTTTATAACTGTTCGCCTAATTCATATAATTGCACGCGGACAGTAGTCATGAACATGTTTAAACATTACACATTTTTATAGTTGATATAGTTATGTTTTATGTTCCATATTAGTTTGGTACCTCCAATTATTCACAGTAACTTTAATAACATCAAAATACATATCTCAATTAGTGTTTTCTTTGTACGGAGTAAACATCATTAATGTAATTATATTCCTTCATAGTCATTAGATTTTCTTCAAAATTGCAAGGAAATTATTGCGATTAATAAAGAATTCTTATACGGAATAAAGCTCGTTATAATATGCACATTCTTGGATATTAGTGAGGTTTATTCCGTCCAAGATGGAATTTCCATTTCATACATGTTCCAATAGAGCCCAGTGGTTTTATTTATCTGTAACTCATTTACGGAAGAAGTTACATGAGTAGTAAATGGGGGCACCCTAGCGACAATGGGAATTAGCATTACAAGACCCCTTGGGCAACTCTAGCGACAATGGAAAATTAACATGGAGAAAAATCGTGGGACAATCTGGCGACAAGGGAAATTAACATGGAGAAAAATCGTGGGTCACTCTAGCGACAAGGGGAATTTAACATGGAACTATAGTGTGGGTCTGTCTAGCGACAAGGGGAAATTAACATGGGAATAGAGTTTGGGTTTGTCTAGGGACAAGGGGAATTGAATATGGGATTTTTTTTTTTAAATTTAAATTTAAATTTAAATTTAAAAAAAGGGGTAGGCAATGGAAAGGCTATCTCTTTTCGAGAAATATGGCTGACACTGAAAAGGGCCTTTGGGTTTTCTTCTTCTTCTGCTTCTAATTTCTTCTTTTTCTCCACCAAGTTCTTATTTTATCTCCAACACTCTTTCTCTTCTTCTCTTTCTTTTTCTCCTCCTCTTCTTTCTTCTTCTTCTCTTCCTCCTCTTCTTTCTTCCTCTTCTCATTTTCTTCTTCTTTTTCAATCTTTTCGTTCCATTTGCTTATTCTTATTCTTTCCTCTTCATCCTCCTTCTCCTCCTTTATCTCTTTCATGACACCACTAATCTTGTCCTTTACCTTTTTTAAGTTATTAATTTCCATCTTTACACGATGGGGACTATAGGAATAATGGTCTTCAACCAGTCTTATTAACATCTGCTCCATCATTCCTAAGTTGTCTAAAACGTCTTGTAATGTTTGTATTTTGTCCATTTGGTTAGAAGCCATCTTCTTTTTTTATTCTTTGCAGAATGGTTTGAACGACGAATACTATGGGTTCTTATACTTAAAGCGCGTACGTGAAGGAAAACATCCCCCTAAAACGTGAAATTGATCTTACCTAGATCATGACCAAACAACGCGCGAACGTGAAGGAAAACATCCCCCTACTTTTTCATTTCATATAATAAAACCCAAACTATACTCTTCACATACGCTAAGAACAATAAACAAATCCATAATCTACTATTCACACAATCGTACGTGAGCGGGTACAAACACAAACACAAACACACAAACACAAACACACAAACACAAACACACAAACACATACGCTAAGAACAATAAACTAATCCATAATCTACTATCCACACAATCGTACGTGAGCGCTTACAGAACCCTAACTATACTCTTCACCTACGCTAAGAAACAATAAAGAAACCCATAATCTACTATTCCCACAAACATACCTGAGCTCTTACAAGCACCAACACACAAACACATACCCTCACACTATCTTAAAAAAGAGTTAGTGTTTATAATCACACTACTCTACCTACACACATTGGCAAATCGATCGTTATTTCTTTTCTAGAGTATTGGGTAGCCCTGAAAAGGGCTGGGTTTTTTTTTTTGAACTTCATGGACACCTGGTTAATGGTGGCACCTTCCAGGGCTAGCGCCACATACACATCTTGTCCCCCAGTTACTTTTTACCTTTTTGGGGAGAGAGCAGAGGCAGGATATGTCGCTTCAGAATCCCAATTTTCGCTCTCTGGGATTCTGAAATTTCTTCTTCTTCTCTCCTTTTTCTCCTCCTCCTCTTCTTTGTATCTTCTCTCCTCCTCTTTGTATCTTCTTTCCTCTTCTTCTTTATATCTTCTCTCCTCCTCTTCTTTGTTTCTTCTTTCCTCCTCCTCTCTTATCCTTCCCTCCTCCACAATGGCTTCCGCGGCCAGTTCATTTAATATGCGCCTGGCATATTCCAGATGCACATGAAGTTCCAACAGTTTCTCCAGTCTCGTGTTCATTTTTGGTGTTGATCAATCAACAAGGGTAGCTGGACTGCCGAACGAGTTTCAATTTATAGTGAAAGCGCGGACGTGAAGGAAAACATCCCCCTAAAAACATAAAATTGATCTTACCTACATTATGACCAAAAAACAACAACGCGCGGACCTAAAAGAAACACTCACTCACTTTTTATGCTACCCATCACTATTTTAAAATTTTTATAAATCACTTCAATAGACTATCCACATACGCAAAGCAATCCAATCTAACCCCAAATTTACACCTCAAACACCGAAAAAAAAAAAGACATCATTTTAATCTACTATCCATACCAACTTACTTAACCACTTACAAACACAAACACACAAACACATACCCTCACATTTTTTTTAAAAAAGAGTTAGTGTTTATTTTCACACTACTCTACCTACACACATTGGCAAATCGATTGTTATTTCTTTTCTAGAGTATTGGGTAGCCCTGAAAAGGGCTGTTATTTTTGTTTGCTATGGCATTCTTTTTAGTTTCTAAGAATGCGATGTCCTCTGAGGATAGACTTTCTGGCGATAGGTCTGCTTCTTCGGAAAGAGAAGAAGAACTCTTTGGTGTCGATACGACAATCGACAAAGCCTCTGTCAGCTTCAGGTTGCTGCTGCTGCTCTTGTTGTTGTTGTTGCTGCTGTCTCTGAAGTCTGTACTTCTCTGTCCATTCTTCTTTTTCCCTGTTCATTTCTTCTCTGAAGAGCTCTTCTATCAGGTCTTCAGTGATTTTTAACATTCTCACATTCTCTATTTCTTCTGGCTTCGGTATCAGACTGTGTCTGACCCTATGCAAATTCACGTAGGCTTCGTTGAGTTTAGCTAGTTTGGAGCACATCTTCTTAGGAGGATGAGTCGACAATGGATGGTTAGACTGGAAACAACCCGGTTCTTAAAGTCAAAGCGCGGACGTGAAGGAAAACATCCCCCACACGGTTTTTGGGTCGCAACGTTCGTGAGTGTCATGAGAGGGATAGTAAGAAATGAAAGAGCATCAATCCAACATTCTTATAGCTAAACAAAAGACAAAGGCATTTTTTTCAAAACACAATATTTTTTATTCAAAAATCACTTAACACTAAACAACAACTCTAACATTTTTAACAATAATCCAACAATATAACATCAAACAATTTTTTTCAAAACACAACATTTTTTATTCAAAAATCACTTAACACTAAACAACAACAACTCTAACATTTTTAACAACAATGCAACACTAAAAGTTTCTCCACTAGGTAAAGAGGGATAACAGTCTTCCATGGTTTCTAGTAATCTAGGATGACTTCTCTCAAACTGTTGATTTCTATGGTATTATCGAATTCTGCATACAGGATGACGTTCACCGTTTCATCAGGGTCTCGGTCTTTAAACTGAATTTCCACACGAATCTGGCCGGATTTTATAGGGTGGAAATGTCCCTCGTCGCTGCCTTGGTCTGGAGTGAAATCGAAAGCCCACAAAGCGTAGCCTCCTGCATAATCCTCGTACGTAATACCGTGACTGGTATTGGTTCCTAACTGTCCGGTGGCTTCGTACAAGGACAAGTACGATCTCAAGTAATTCTTCTTTTTAAAGTCAGGTTCGAAAGGTCGGGTACACAAGGTCTTGCCATCGCGACTGACTTCGATTTTGGACACGCCAAAGTGTTGAAAGTAGAAAGGATTTTTTTCGGCAGCTCCGTTGAAGGCTGTATTCTCGACGATACCAACGACCAAACGTTTGGGTAACTGTCCTTGGAACAGATGATCTTCGATCATGGATCGCTGTCCCTTGGGAATGGTGAAGGTTTTCACTTCCACGCGTCGTATGGGATACTTGGCGGTCGTTCTGCTCAACGTCTGACTGATGTCGTTTCCCACTTTAGGTAACACTTCCACACGGCGTACGTAGAGTCTGGCTTCTAGGATTTTGGTTTTGTAACCGTCACTATCAGCCATCAAATGGAAAGCGGCACTGCTACGATTCAGTCTCAGGCGGACATCCACCCCGTTCAGCAAATACTTTTCTTGCAACCACATGTCCAAATGCAAACGATCCATCAGTTCTAAACTTGTGTCGGCTCCCGTGATTCTCTTTCTTCGTTCTACAAATCCATCATTGTTGTCTTTATTTTCATCAGTTTCCAATATTTCAAACTTGGTAGGTTCGTCAGCTTCCCATACCACACAGGCATTGATATGAGTGTTCTTGGTATCTATTCCGTACGTCAAGAGATTTTCCAGGTAGGCACGATAAGGGTAAGTATCCATGCTGCTACTGACCAGTTTGTTATTCAAATACAAGTCCACTCCACTGAACAAGGAATGCATGAAATTGTTGACGGGAGCTACTGCTTCATCGTCTATAGCACCTCCAGTCTTATCTAGAATTTTGACTTTCAGGTACAAGTAACTGCTATTCAGATCGATGTAATCTTCGGGCTGTCCTTTGATTTCAAACTCGATGGGAGCGGAATCGGTCAGTGAGGAGACGGGGTGAAATTCCACCCACTGGGATTCTTGCATCGTCATCATGGTGGGGGGCATGGCAAACAGATCCAGTTCCGTCTTGGAATAAGCGCAAGATTCTCGGTGCATCATTTTTTTTGTCTCTTTTCTCAATAATCGAAAACGTCTAAGTCTCGAACGGTTCTTCTTTTCTTGGCCTTTCTCGCTTGAAGTCTGGTGAAAGGGTGTTTTCTTCGTCGTCTCTTTCTGCCTTGTCCTTGCTGAATGCCTGACTCGGTAGCGTGCAGGGCATTTATAGGTGTTTCTCGTTGGCCTAAAATGTCTTTGCCCGTTTGCAGCAAGACATTTTTGCCTGCCCTCATGAAGGCTTCTTTAGGGTTTTGTTTGTCGATGATGACATTTTGGAGAAATTCTTTGCCTTGCGTCAGTGCCGCATCTTTCAAGGCGTGCAATCCGCGTGTCACCATCGGTTTCAACACCGGGGCCACCGAACGAAAGGCCGATTTTAACATATCTCCTAAGCCGTGTCCTCGCTGTTGAGCAACCCCTTGGTACACTGGATACATGACTTAAGAGTCGTGAGAGAACCGTTTTCGAAAGTGGAGTTTCACCGTGACTTTTCCTTTGGTGAATGGAATATTTTGTCCCAGATCTCCTTTTATAGCAATGTTGACCGTGTCCAAACACGACTTACTGACAGGCAAATAGTGAGGATGGACAAATTCGCGGTGGACGTGGTAAGTGTTTCCACCTTCCTCGTCAGTGTTCGTGGCAGAATCCACTTTGAAAGGAATGACACGCAGTAACGGTACGGAGGTGTGTCCCACCACGTTGTACTCCACCACATCGGAATACACGAACATCAAATTCAGTCCTTGGTTCAGTTCTACCGGGGTACGAAATAACTTGCTAAAAGACTCGTTGTCGTAAACGATGGGTAATTCGTTTTTCTTGATCATGGTCTTTCTCATGTCCATGTCTCCGCCCAAAATGTCATACAATTCAGGACAAAATAAAATGGACAGGATTTTACTCCGTTCAAATTTCATCAAGAAGCGACGAGCTGCTTTGTGGTACTCCATGGTGACATTTTTGTTGACATGCTCCAAAGCTTTCAGAAACACGACATTAAACCTGGAGGTTATGGTGCTGACCAAATGTTGACCACTAAAATAATAGCCTGGGGGAATGAACAAGTGATAGGTGGTGTACTTTTGTGTACGGGTTTTCTTGTAATATTTGATATTGCTATCCATCCACTGTTGCATTTGCTCGTCATGAACTTCCACATCAAAAAAATTTTGATTGGGAAGGACATTGTGGACTTGGGTCGGGTGAATCATTTCTACTAAAGCCACTTCCCAATGGGCTTCGTGATCTAACTGGATGGCCTGAGGTAAATTGGCCGTGTAACAGCACAACGTGTTCTTGGGAAACGCCTCCATGGAACTGTCACTGGGTAAAGTTAAGTAAAATTGGTTTTGGTGACTCATAATTCCAGAGTTCTGTGGCTGTCCGAGGGGTTACTGGACGTCAGAGGCGTGTCTCCGTCTAAAATGGGGTTCTGGTTGTGATTGAAGTGGTGACTGGCACTGGCACTGGACACAAGGTTCCCGGGGTTCCCGTTCGAGGTGAATTTCAGGGAGGGATTAGGAAGCAGGTAACCGATGCAACTGCTCAATAAAATGGTCCACAATTGTTTGTCTCCTTGTTGCAAACTCAAATTGGCGATGGCTGCCCCGATGACACAATACACCACGAAGATTTGGCAGAAAAAGACGATTTGCATTTTAGGCACACGTTCTCCACACCACACCCACAAGGGTTGTTTTTGTAAATCTTGCACAGAAGAACTAGGTGAAGGAGGAGTGGTCGACGTAGCTGTGTCTGCTGTGTCAAAGGGCATGCTGGTCACTTCTTTTTATAGTCGATGACTTGCGAAGCGTCGATCCAAGAATCAAAACTGGGTGGATATCCTTTCCAACGTTCTTTGACTTTGACACGTCGTTTGCCCACTATACGGGTTCTGCGTTCGAGAATGCTTTAGATGTCGTACACGTCGTCTTCTTTTTTGGTCACACGTTGTAACTCGGGCAAATAAAACGTTCCTTTGAGCACGTCTCCGTTCATGTCTTCCAATTTATAGACGGCAGGATGACGGCCATGCACTCGTCCAGTGACGCGAAACAATTCGGTCGTCCAGTTAGGTAAGTAACCTTTGTCGAAAGTGCGTTTGGTTTTGCCAATGCGCACCCAATCTCCTACGGCCAACTCTCCACTTTTCTTGGGGACAGCTCTCGTCGGGGACGTACCAAACAGGCGCTCAAACACCAACACTTCGTTGTCGGGAGTCACGTCTTGCGGGGCACGTCCGATGCTTCGATGGTAAGATTGGTTGTACGCTTGCACCAGGTGCGGTAAGATGTCGATGTACTTCAGAGTGTGGTGATGCGTAAAATATTTCCACATGCGTTCTTTCAAAGTGCGTTGAAAACGTTCCACGATGCTGGCTTTGGTTTCGGGATTCTCGGTGATAAAAAAATGAATGTCACGTTTCTTTAATTCTTTTTGGAAAGCTTGGTTCAGAAATTCGGTGCCTTTGTCCGTTTGCCATCGAAGAGGGTGACGACCGCTTTGTTTCAACACCCGTTGCAGGGCTAGCACTAACTCGCTGCTCGATTTGGAAGTCAAGGGCACGACCCAGGCAAATTTGGAAAAGACGTCGATGACACAAAACAAATATTTGTAGCCGCGATTGTAGCTGGCCAAATGAGAGACATCGGCTAAATCGGCTTGCCATTGATGATCGATGCCTTCCACTCGGGTGCGACTTCTGGCAAACTTGCGTCGAATGGGTTTGTGTAAAGTGTAGGTAGCTTGTTCTTGTAACCATCGTTGCACTTGAGGTAAACGGAGACTTTTCAGTCGCGTTTTGGCAGCACGATACAATTTTTGAACTCCTGCGTAACCTGCAGGATGGGAGGGATCGTAGTAAATGCTGGCTAAGACTTTTTCCATTTTTTTGTGTTGGTTGGTGTGTTAATAAGACACCCACTCTTGGAGGATGCTACTCTTTTTCTCTTGGGGTATTTTCTTGGATTGCAATGCTTTGCGTGTGCGGCCAGCAATAGGTGTCGAAGAGGAGAAGGATGTCTGAGCGGGGGATATCGGTTCTTGTTTCACTTCTGTCTTCACTTCTGTCTTCACTTTCTTTTTCTCTTGTGAGGAACAAGGGGTGGCCATCATCTTTTTAATCCATCCAATTCTGGAGGTAGGTGGTGTTGTTAACTTGCGTACTTTTTCTGGTGGAGTTTGAAACCCTTCCTCTTCTTCTCCTTTTTCTGTCTTGGTCACGGGTACGGGTGGTACTGGTACTGGTACTGGTGATGGTGCTGGACTTTTCATCAAGGTCTTAAAATCTTTCAGAGTGGGTAGAGCTGTTTCGTCTAAAGCTTTCTGGTGAAAGAGTTGCAGTCGTTGCAAGAGTTGACCGTACTTTTGCGATTTTTCTGTTTCGGACAAATCTTGGCGATCCATCAAGGTCTGCAATTCGTGTTGTAACTGGAACATCTCGCTCAAATGGGGATTGGGAGGTAAATGCGGGGTGTGTTGTTCTTGCCACCGATGGTATTCCATCCATCGTTTGTAAGGCACTAAAGCTAGTTTTCGTCCTTCCATGGGGTTGTCAGGGGTCGATTCTGAGATCTTGGAACTTCCGAGGCCTTTTTATCTTGCTCCCACCAGTCCTCCCAACATGGTTCCCAAGACTCCTTTCAGTATGGGGCCTAACAAGAGAGGTAAAATACCTCCACGTTGCACTAACATCTTTTTTTTTTGACGAATGGGAATTTTCTTTTGAACCATTTGTCGAAGAACGTGACGATGTTTGCCTAAGCATTGTTTCTGGTGTTTGGACAAAGGGATCGTGCCTTTCAAAACGTTCAAACAACATTCGCACACGGTATCGATGACCTCTTTGGAGGCTGTTTGAATGAGTTTTTTTCGTAGGGGTGGAGAAGCTTTGGACAGGACAGATAACATGTCCCCATGTTTGGCTAATCGTGGTGGCAGTCCTTTCCTTTTCTTTCCTTGGGGTTTTCTGGAGGGTGACATCTTTGAGTCTTCAGGAGCACCAAAAAAACACTGATACCCGACTTGGTCACAGGCCTTTTTTATACTGGAACGCGTCGCCACTGATTGTCTTTACGTCGTATTAGTTTGAGGACAGGCATGACACATCGTGCAGGGGTACGTAACGGACTAAATCTAGCCAGTTCTTGCTTGGACAAATCCAGTAAACTTTGTAACATGCCCGATCTTTCTTGAACTTTGATTTTGGGAGAAGGTACTTTGTGAGCAGCAGCCACTGCCACTAAATTGGAAGGTCCTGCCACTGGGGAAGTTCTTTTGGGGGTCATCAACGGAGAAGTTCTTGGTGTGATCAACGTCTCCAAGTACTCTTCAGTTCTGGGTGTCATTAACGGAGAAGTGGACAAACGTGAGGCTGCCGGAGACGCAGTCACCGCCGTGGCAGGTCGTGGTTTGCGAGTGTAAGGTTGCGTCCTGGCCGAAGTGCCTCTCTTGCGACTAGTTTGCTGTGGACTTTTCTTTTTCTGGGGGCTTCTTTTCTTTTTCCGGGGTGGTGGTGGTGTCTGGTCAGAGGAGGGTCCTGCCACTGGAGAAGTTCTCCTTGGGGACCTGGTCTTTTTCTTCTTGGGGCTTCGTTGGACTTTTGTCTTGGGTATAACTTTGGGGGCATTAGTATCCCATCTTAAGAGTGAGCGAATGATGACCCCTCCTAGAGTACCGCTCCCTCCAGGTTTCAAAATGATTTGTTTTTTGGTTTGAGTGTCGATGCGGGGATCGGCCAGTTGGGCCAAAGCGACTTTGTTTCGATCAAAAAAGCGTTTGGTTTGATGAGGAATCTGAATGATTCCTTGGAGTAATTGACGTGCCGTCACCGTGAACCATCGTAAGACTTCTTTAAGACTAGCTTCTAAGACACGAGCTCGTGTTTGTGGATTTTTTTCTCGACTGATGCCATACAAGGCACGAATCAATTTGACGGGAAGATGCGACTGAAGGGACGTCATGTTCGCACTGTGTGAGACAGACGAAAAAGGGTCTGAGGTTTTTACAGATTTTTTTATGGGGAGTGAAATGCAGTCGAGGACTGAGACGTGTACAGGACAGGCCCTCCGTCTTGGCACCAGTGGTGAAACAAGTGGGTACGAAATCGCAAATCCTCGGGGGTCGTAGGTTTCAAATCGAAGAGTAAATAGGCGTGTGGCGTTTGAGTGGCATCGTCGTACGTCTGAGTCAGCCAAGGCGTTCCTAACTGTTTGGCTAAGACTTGCACTTGCGATTTATCTCGAGGGCTTTTAAACAAGACCACGTAATGCGCATTGAGACTGCGTAATGCGCATTGAGACTGATGGTGCGATGGGCTTTGTGGGTGATGTAAACGACACTGGCATTACGGTGATGCCCTTTGCGCGTGAACCACAGTTTAATTTCTTCTTCGTCTTCTCCTAACATGTCGTCGAAAATGACCAAATGGGTTTGACGGGAGTCAGAGACGATGCCGTCGTCTTCTTTAGGAATGCCTTCCACAAACACGATGGAATCGCCTTGACTTTCTCGCAAGAGGCTGTACGCCGATTGCCACTCTTTGTAACACCACACGATCCGTTGAGGGGGTCGATCGATCAAATGATGTTTATGTTCGATCAAACGTTTGACAAATTCAGTTTTGCCAGAACCGCTAGGTCCAGCAATGAGCATGTTAAAGGGATGGCGAAGATACAAAGCCTCCCAACTGGCACGATCTAAGTGTTCGTCGATGACTTTGACAGTAGAGGAAGAGGGAGCAGAGACAGTAGAGGTACCCATGGTGTGAGGAATGTCACTTGTGACACGAAAAAACAAACAAGACAAGAGTTTATATACTTTTTCAGAACACGTTTATTGAATGTTTTTTTCAAACATGAATACGAAAGACAAAAATACATAAATAAGTACAAGAATAAAAGGCACATGAACGTGGAATAAAAAACAAGTGTCTGTACAACAACCACATGTTTTGGGTAAAGTTCTAACCAGATCTATAGTAGGGGTAAGGTCACACAAGTGTCCTCCCAAAAGGGTCTTTCAGGCCTGTCCACGACATTCCTGTCCTGGGTGACGGGTTCTTCTGGCACCGTCACTAACACAGGTTGAAAAGTAACTTTTTTCCTTGAATAACTCTCGTGCATACTGGGCCACCTCTTGTGTCCAAGCCTCAAAACCCTGGTCTCGGTGATGTCCAACATTTGACTCCTAACCAATCTGGTTTCTTCTTCGTCAACGACATGGTAAGTTACTTCAATGAACAATGAACTATTGGTCTTGGACGTTGTCCCTTTTTATATGCTGACCAATATCGATGTGACCGTACGGCAACGTAAAGTGATTGGGAGGTCTCACTCGCTTCTGGTACACGATTTGATAGATTTTTACCAGGGGCCGACTGACGATGTGGTGAGTGGGTAAACGTACAATCTTGATCGGTTGATAGGTGGTCACTTTAAAGTTTCCATCCTCTCCCGATTGCAAGGCTTCTTTCAATACCCCAAAGTTGACCACTCGACTGGTACGATGATTCAGAGTCAGTCCTTTCACTTTGCACGTCGTGTGCACTTCTCTTTGTTTGTCCCGGTATTCGTAGCCGTAATTTTTGGGACCACCACTGACGAAACTTAGAATCTTGTCGTCGGGATGCTCGTCTGTCCAGGCTCCTAAACGGTCTCTTTCGATGTCAGGGTGCTGTTGACTCGGGTGATGGATGTAAATGCAACTGTCCGTGTCAAAGTACAGGACGCGTTCTTCTAACAGTTCTAAAGCTTCGTACAATTTTAAGCGAGCATGAGCTGTCACGTAAGCCGCAATGATGACATTTCCAAAAGGGTCGTCTTGTACAAAGTCCAGATCTTCTTCGTAATTGACCAAGATCAAATCCTCTCGAACGACGTCCACGTGTTTCATGTATTTGGTTTTGTCGTGAATCATCTGGAAGTAGCGGGAAGGTTCTGTCAAATATTCCGTCTTGGGTAAACACGGTCGTTATGCCATTTTACCCCACAAGCAATTTAACATCACTTTGGCAAACGATCGCCTGCCTTCGTTTTTTTCGATGTGGTCTAAAGAGATGCCTTCTTGTGCGTAGTATTTCTCTTTGAATTGTATTTGGTCTTCGGGAGTGTGACACCAGGAAGGATAGCCGCTGGCTTCTTGTTTCAGTTTCAAAAAGGCATCCACGTAGTCGGCGAAAATGCCTTTCTGAGTAGGGTCACCCTTGTGGTACTGTTGTGTCTTGGGAAAGTGGCAAATTTCGTACACTTCTAACAGTTGGTATCCCATGTCCAGAGCTTTGAACAATTCCACGCTGACCCAGGTTCCCGTCAAGGCACGTTCTTCCTGGCTGTGATGGCAAGGTTGGTCCTGGTTGCACGGTTCGGCACAAGTACGGCACAAGGGAAACATCAGTTTGCCTTGACAATGGTGAGGCAAGACGGGATGGTATAGGTTCGTGGGAGGCAAAACTTTACACTTGATCAAGCCTTCGTATTGTCGAATGTTTTTCAGGTCGATGTGTTCCGTGAACAATTGCGGGTGCCCTACAGGAAAGCGACAATATTTGCACACGTAGGGATACAGCGAACACACGTCCAAGTATTTGATTTCTTCTCCTTTCTCTTCGTCGGCTTGGTACAGCAAACAGGTGGCATTGGTCCTTCCTCCGTACAAACTATCCCTCGGGTTGAGCGGGTCCATGAACTGGTAACTTTCCACGAGGCGTTTAAACTCGGGATCGGTTTTCAAACGGTGATCGTACTTGTGTTCCCACATTTCCACCACTTGGTATCCTTGCTGTTCTAACTTTAGGCGTCGCTGACAAGTGGCCTGGTACAAGTCTTCCATGGTTCGTTGCAAAAACTGATTTTTAGTGTCACGGTCAGGGTAACAGATGGGACATCCGTGAAATAAGCAACCGTTAAACTCGCACACGATCTTGGGGTTTTCTAAGTCCCAGCCATCGACCGAATACGTTCCGATGGTCTTTTCGCCTCCTCCGTTGCGGGCATGCTGAATCCATTTGTCTTCCTTGTCGCACAAGTAATGTAACCAACGTAGGGCTTTGACCGAGTATTGACGCTTGACATAGTGGGTCGTTTGAGGACTGATGACAGCCACCGTGTTTTCAGGCATGAATCGTTGGCGGTACACTAAGGAACACGCTTTGGCAATGGTGCAAGCTTCTTTCAAAGGATCGACCCCTCCGTGTTCCATGAACAGTTCTCGAAATTTTCCACAGCAACGTCGTAAAATGTCCACGTCGGAACGACAATACTTTAACATTTCTTCCTGAAAGTCGAAGGAGTCAGAGGCATGAGCCCGGTACCAAGCGTAGAAATCTTCTCGTTGTTCGGTACGCATGTTGTCGGGGTCGTAATAGTGAGCCTCAGGTAAATGGGGTAGAACGGCATGTTGATTGGCTTCCGTATTGAAAAAGTGTGGAAAGTACCCTTTAGCCATTTCTGTCATTCCAAACGTTTTAGGCATTCGACTCAAAGGCATGGCCAAGTAACTCATCGAATCTTTAAACTGTACTTGTCCCACTTGCATGAAAATGATTTTGGCTCCGTTCAAAGTGACTTTAGGACGTTCGGTGCCTTGTTCCGTATAGTATCTGAGAAGAAACTGTCCATCGTATCCGGAGAAATTGTGAGCCATCACCGTGGCATGACGATGACAATCTCCGTAACGTTCGACGTCCTCTTTGCTCCATGTCTTGTCGATGGGGTCTAAGACCCATTGGGCAAAATCGGCTAACGTGTTTGGTCCTCGAAAGATTTTTTCACGTCCTCCAGGAATCTTGCTGCAGTGAGGGCAATGACTGAAGATAGGTTCTTGAATGCACTTCTCGCACGCTCGATGAGCCAGGCAGAAATTAGGAATGTGAATGCTGGTCTCTTGCATGCATTCGAAATCGAAAAAGATGAAATTGCCTTTCTTCTTGTGACCGTCCTCTTCCTCTGGTGGGGGTTGGTATTTTTGCACGTAACATTCGTGTTCCAAGTCCACGATGTGGTGACAAATGTGACATTTTTTCTTTCCTCGACATACGTGTGCCTTGGTACTATTGGTACGTATGCCTTGTCCACACGTAGGGCACAATCTCAGGAGTTGACAAGCACATTTCTTCTGTGAACCTTGTGTTTTCAAATGTTGCTGGTAACAGGTAGGGCTGACAAACGTGCGCAGACAAGTTGAACAAGGCACTGGTTCTTCGCTCAGACAGGGTGGAGAGGCCAAACATCCTGGGCATATCCATCCACAAGACTTGTGTTGCTCTCGATTGTTATAACCATAATCACATTTCTCACAATAATAACTGTATCCCAGGAATCCAGTGATACTGGTAATGGTATCGAAATGTTCATCGTGATAATAGACATGAATGTATTTTCCGTCCTTAAAATATTGGCCTCGAAACAACAGAGTTCCACGCATTTCTTGAGGGTGCACTTTCAAGGTGTAGCGTGGAGCTAGGGCATCTTGCAATTTTTGCATCTCAGGAATGCCACAGGGTGTGTCTTTGGACAGTCCGGCTTGTTGTAACAGGAGTTCTGCTTCATTTCGTTGTTTGGCTCGATCGGATCGTTGAATAGTTTTCCAGGTTCTTTTCCATTCTACCGTATCGTTCTTGTTGGCATAGGTTCGTCCCACCACGATGGCACGGGCTAAACACATCTGGTCTTGAGGGTTGTGAATTCGGACGAGACTTGTTTTGGTGTTGCGAAGGTTGTCCACCAATAACATCTTTTTGCGTCCTGTCCCTTGAGGAAGAGAGACGTGGGCCATTTTCAGTGTGGCTTTACCATCGGTGATGTCAAACTGGTCATTAGATTGTTGTACGTGTTGAATCTTGTCCATGATTTTGGAAAGGGTTAGTTCTGCGGGTCTGCTAAACTCGATCCAAACAGGGGATTTCAAACCGTCGTGATCTATGGATAGTGTCAAGCGATCGTCTTCTTTGGGTTGACATTGTCGCTTGAGTGCGGTGAGCAAAGAATCCCACATCTCGGTGATAAACCCTTCTGCTTTCTCCAACGGTACGTCGGACTTGAAATCTTTAAACTTCACCGTGTAGGTGTAAGCCGTGGTTCTAAATTTTCTAGAGGAGCGCTTTTCCGTCTCTCGAATGGAATAGTACTTTTCAGGGTTGACTAAGTGTGGTGAACTTGGTTTAGAGGGTTCGGATTCTGGTTCGCTCATGTCCTCTTCAAAATCACTGGCATGAATTTGTGCCAAGATTTCAGCTCTGGTACGAGGCGATAGATCACGTTTCTGCCTCTTACTTTCTTCTTCTTTCTTCTCGAATGAATAGGATCGAAACATCTTGAGTGCAAAACGTCAAATGACTCAGGTTCAAACACCATAGACTAATTTATAGTCATGGCAAACCAGCGTATATAAAAAGGGTGTGTCTTGTCCTTTCACTATTCATTTCACTCTCAAACCGAGGAGAACGATGGAAGAGACTAGCCAAATCGAACGTTTCGTCAGAGCTTTGCGAGGGGTCATTAGAAAATTCTCTTCAGACCAGCCGACAGACTACTCTCCTTCCTTTCGAGATAAGAGTCAGGATACTTGCTATATCTGTCAGAAGAAAGGGCATTGGTCTTCAGAGTGTCCAGACCGTCAAAAAAGAAAAAAAACAGGGGCTAAAAAAGACAAAAGTCAAGATACCTGTTATTATTGTAAAGAAAAAGGACATTGGTCTCCAGATTGCCCAAAAATGAAACAAGAGGAGTCAGAAGAAAAGAAGGATTCTTCAGAAGAAGAGAGGGATTCTTCGGAAGAAGAGATGGATTTTTCGAAAGAAGAGAGGGATTCTTCAGAGGAAGAAAGAAGACAATTCTATTTAAAAGAAGCAAAGAAACAGGAGAAGAAAAGAAGAAGGGAAGAAAATGAGGAAAAAACGGTGAAGAAATTCAAAAAACAGAGAGACTAAACAAGGAGAAAGAAGAAGTCAATGAACTTTTAATTAAAGTGTTGTGCTGTGAATTGGATTGTAAAAAATGGATAAAAGAATACATGAATGATATAAGGTAAGTGTCTTTGAGTTTTGATTTTAAAATAAGAAGCTACACTCACGTACTCATACACAGACACGTACTATAAGGGTAAAATGGGTGGGGTTTATTTTTGAGTTATTGGCAAATTGAAATTGTATTTCTTTTCGAGAAATGTGGGTGGCCCTTAAAAGGGCCTTTTTATTTTGGTGTAGGGGTGAGTTTAACCAATCAACTTTAACTGCCTTAAGCCTTTGCCACGGCCAAGGCCTACTTCTGATGATTGGGTTGAAATCACTAAGGGTGGTACGAAAGGCTTAGTCACAGGGTTGGCGTGTTTAGCTCGGGAAGGTCGTATTCTCTTCGGTCGTGATAAAGAAGTCTGATACATTTGTTTCATACTTCTTAACTCCGCTAAAATGTCCAACAGTACCGTAGCCGTTTTATTTTCACCCTCTTGTTTCTTTGCTGCTACTTCTTCTTGCTGTTGTTGCTGTTGTTTTTTTCTTACCTCTTCTTGTTGCTGTTGCTGTTGCTGTAGGAGAAAAGCTTGTTCTGCTTCCTTTTGTCGTTGCATAAATTTCTCCAATTATTCTTTCTGTCTCTGTCTAAAATTCTCCACTTGCGGTAATGAAGAAGGTAACGAAGGTTCCGGAACAAATTCTTGCGAGGTAAGAAAATCCACAAAATCCCAATGTACCTCTTCTGAAAGTAAGTCCGGGTTCCCTTGGGCAGTCTCCCCTGCTGGTGCACCCCAATGGATCGTTTTCTGAGTTTCCGTCATGTTGAATCACTGTCGCATAGATTGACTGCACACAAGCGCTAACGAATCTATATAGACCAACTGACGTCACAGACTGCTCTCTTCGGATTGGATGCGAGCTGACTGAATTTTGTAACGCGTGTTCGGATTGGTGAATGAATTCAATCCGTTTCAATCCTTCCTGTACCTATAAATAAGCGCAGTTCACTGCATTGATTCACCTATTCTCGTCGCTTCAAGATGTGGACCACAGTTGAGTCATCCACCCTTGTGTCTTCCATGATGTTTAGGACGGACATGCTCATGTATGTCAGGTCCAAGTGGACTGTTGTTGATCGGACAGATACTAGTCAATGGATGAGGAGAGTTTACATAGAAAGACAAGGATGTCTCAAGAGGGTACTTGTGTATGGACCGGCAGTTAGAAGGAGTTTAAGAAGAAGAAGAAGAAGATGTGACAGATGCCATCTATGTTAATATTAATATTAACATAAACCCAAAGGCCCTTTTCAGGGCCAGCCATATTTCTCGAAAAGAGATAGCCTTTCCATTGCCTACCCCTTTTTTTAAATTTAAATTTAAATTTAAATTTTAAAAAAAATCCCATATTCAATTCCCCTTGTCCCTAGACAAACCCAAACTCTATTCCCATGTTAATTTCCCCTTGTCGCTAGACAGACCCACACTATAGTTCCATGTTAAATTCCCCTTGTCGCTAGAGTGACCCACGATTTTTCTCCATGTTAATTTCCCTTGTCGCCAGATTGTCCCACGATTTTTCTCCATGTTAATTTTCCATTGTCGCTAGAGTTGCCCAAGGGGTCTTGTAATGCTAATTCCCATTGTCGCTTGGGTGCCCCCATTTACTACTTACATGATTAGTAATGCCAACGATGTTTATTCCATCCAAATATAAATGTATTTTTATGTCATAAAACCTTTTGTAAATATAAAGTAGATATGACCCATAACATTATTATTTCATTTTTTATTAATATTTTTTTCCATAAATATTGTTATTTTACTTTAAATTACATATATAATGTTCAATTGAAATGAAACATTTAAAGTGTCGAGTTAACAACCCTTTACTGGGTGTAATTACAGACTAAGTCAAGTGGATGAACAAGAATAATTATTATTTTTTTATAGAATAAATCATATAAATATATTGAGCACGGAAAATATCTGCTCCAAAATGTTACACAAAATAATTCATTATTTCCTGCAAAGCGTAATACATTGCTTCCTCACTGAGCAAAAAAAAAAAAAAAAAAAAAAAAAAAAAGGGGGATAAGGGGATAATAGCCTACAGTTTACAGTGAAAATAAAGTTACAAAAAAAAATAAATATGGAAATATATATGTTATGGACTTAACATTCGAGACGTTATTGGTATGTCTTCGTTGAGGCCAGTTTATATAAGACGATTATTTTGGACTCATGGACTTGACTATTTCCAAGGACTTTCGTTTGTACATTGTTTACGGGACCGGGTTAAACCCTGAAGTATTCTCTGAGTGGAACCCGCCGCTAAATCTTGGAGATGACGCATCTGCGAATAGTAATTTTCAAGTTCATTTCAGATTATTTCCATACGGAAATTATGCAAAAAACGTTTCTACTGGACAAAATACGAGTATATATACAATGCTGTGTGGCATTTATGCGCACCTAAGGTTTCCGTCTCCAATATTGAAGCAAAACGCTTACCGAATTCGACCGATTGACCCAAAAATAAAATACTGCAATGCTTACCATTTGAAAAGAGGTAATTGTCACCAGAATATTCTGTTCAAAACAATATTAATTTTTGACACACGGGATACCACCCCCGTTTTGTCATGACTTGCGATATGTCGGAATATTATGCGCATAGCTTTGAAAAGATTAATGTTTATCCATCGGGCGTTAGAAATGAATTACATTACTTTCGACTGTTTCTGTCAGCATTTTAGTCGAGTAATTGGTCAGGCTTATAGCCAGTTTTACAAAATTCAACGTAACAAAACCAATAATTGGCAAGAAATATTAAGCAAACTAAACCGATCTTGTAATTTTTTGTGTGTAAAGTTCAACATTTTATAAAAAATAAAATAAGCTATTGTGTGGAAGAGAAAAAAACAATGAATAGAATGTTATGTGTTTACATCAACTTGTTTATGGGGAAGAATTACTAAAGAATTTAGGAACAGACTATACGCTGGGGAATTTCTTGAGAATCCCGTTCTAGCGGCAAGTTGACACGTTGGGTAGCAGAATATATGGTACGTGTGGGGCAACTTCTTGCAAAATTGGAAACTTGGATTAAGATGCATAATTTTTTAAGGTATACATTTCTATCTTTTTTATAATGTATTTATTTGTATGATTCTAAAATATACATAGAACATATGATTATCTGTTTTACAGGTTTAAGGTCATATAGTGGGTCTTCATGTTGACATTTAGAAATCATATTTTCATATGACTTTCGAGTCGAAATGTGAGATATTTTTGTACAGTTTATGAATATCACTTTTCTTAATTAAAGTATGATCGTTCTTTCTTGATACAAAATGGATTTTTGCCCCAAAATAGGATGTGATCTAATGGTTACAGAAATGACGCATTGTTGCTCAGAATTACCCGACGCGCAGAATTGGTCGACATGGTGGTACATTATAAGCAAAGAAATGAAAGAAATTAAGGTATTGTTTTTCGAATACTAATTATTTTAAACGATGCTTGAGAATCCAATGTTATTATTATAAAATATAGGTGATTTTCCCCTGCTGGATATTTAGCGACTATTTAGCATCTGATTTGTTTGGAATTAGGTTCGCTTATTTGCAGTTTACATTCAAATATCTGGGTCATGTGACCAAGGCTTATTGACAGCAGTAATACAAATTTACAAAATTTAAATACAGTTTATTTTTCAAATGACGATTATATTGAAAATTCCATTAATTCAGTTAAAATTTGTTCCAAGCGTCTAAGTGATCGTAATCTTTGCCAAATTAGTAAAAGAATACACACAAAAAGGTTGGATGATGGGGGAAAATTAGAGATGTTGCCTTCAAACGATACTTCTGAACTTAAAGATGTACTTCTGGTGGCGCACTACAGTTTCGTATTTTGCATAAGGTAGGATTTTAAAGAAAAAGAATTTCCCCGGCTTTCCTCACTGGTTATACTGGCCATTTGAAAAAGACCTTGTATATCTTGGGTATAATGCAAAGAACCTGTAATTCCCTTTATTTTGGACCGCTCCGGTGGCCTAGTGGTTAGAGCGTCCGCCTCGGATGCGGGAGGTCGTGGGTTCGATCCCCGGCCGAGTCATACCAAAGACTTACAAAAACGGTACTAACAGCTGCCTCGCTTGACGCTCAGCATTAAGAGGTTAGTGTTAGGACTGGTCGGCCCGGTGTCAGGATAATGTGACTGGGTGGGACTTCATGCTACATTTCTGCGGCATGATGCCCCAGTGCTAGACATCACTATAAACTGCCACATTGCAGACAGCGTAGCGATATGACTGAAAAATTGTTAAAGCTACGTTACAAATCCAAATCACATCACATCACCCTTTATTTTGGTGTATGATTGATGGGTGTACTATGGGTTATGGAGTAGACAGCTTGGCCTTACTTCAGATGTGCATCTTTCAAAAAAGTGCTAGCTCTATTTGGTCATTTTCACTTCATGAACCTGAGGTAAATTGTATAAAAGAGAGTCGATAACATTTTTTACATTTTATATATTTGGTAATTCATTCATTGCACTTTCAAAAGCTGGTATTGTCTAGTCTGGCAAAATCATTTTCTCTATTTTAATAGCTGCTATGTGTATAGTACTAATATTAGTACCCTTACTCGTACCTCGTGGAAAATCAAGTTGAGGCTACGACATCGTAGCTACTATGTGTAGTGTACTTTAGACTAATTCAGGCTGATTTTTTAACACGAGGGAGCAGTCATTTTAGTTAGCAACGTGCTTAAATCATGTAAAATTTCCAAAAGTACAATATCCAAAACAAATATCATCCACATTACATTAATGTAGCTTAAAGCTGTGCCAACATTCTCTCCATTGTGCATGTTTTAAATGCAAACTACTTCTCCTTACATACGTCACTCTCTCTAAGGTACATATTATCAGGTGAGCGCTCCCTCTTAATGTACGTTGGAGCTAGATGGTAAGATAAGATAGTTCCATTGCGTCTAACGATGTCCATTACTCATCAGGCCGTTAATTGTCGTATAAAACACAATACACTAAAATTATGTAATTATTTAAAGTGAGTGCGAGTACGTTTTGACTTGATGATTTGGGTACGTTTTGACCTGTGGTACGTTTCGGTTTGGGTACATTTTGACTTGTTCCTTAAGGGGATCAGTCTTCTTTCAGAAAGAGACGATGATATTCCGAAATTAATCTCACAATGTAATGCTAGGAAATTCTGTCACACTAACTTGATACATGCGGGTTTAATGGCAAAGCAATACTGTTTAAGAAAAAATAAATTAAAATAGTGCAGGCTACACCGAACCTCATTTTAACCATTTAACCGAAGTTTAATGTTGGTATGTCTAATATGGGTTGCATTACCGGTGCCATCAGCTGGCACCTAAAAGGCTAAACCAGCGATATTTTATTTTTTATTTCTTGTATGAGCGCTTATAAATATGTATTTCTTGTCAAATTAAAAAAAAAATAATCTAATTTTTGACACCAAAATCTGGAAAAAGTACCGAGGTACAACCCCAAATTAATGGTATTCACCCAGATTCCACATATTGTTTTACATCATGCACACTTTGTTTAACTAGTTGTCACATTCTGCATCTATCCATAAAGAATGTTCGAACTTCCAAAAACCTTTTTCCTTTTGAAATTTTTGGAATTAAAATTTTTATAGAGTGAACTGTTCTGTACCCAGGTTTGATCAAATCTTCATTAATGTCCACTAAAAGATGTTCTGATATAATAAAAAGTCTAACCTGTAGCTTGTTTGAAAGGGTTTATTTTTGCTCCAAGTATACCTGTGGGTATCCAGTGTTAATTTACTCAAAATCAATGGCAGAGATCAAATTAATGACATAGATCAGATACTTTATCCTTGTCTAGGGATTATTGATTGATAGTTAGATAATTATGTGTGTATAGTAAGGTTCATATCAAGATTAAATTCACCTGCCAAATTATATTTTCATTAAGTACATGACAGATATCTCTCTCTATCTCTTCATAGAAGACTGGTGTATGTTTAGGCCATATATATATATATATATATATATATATATATATATATATATATATATATATATATATAACTGATTTTTTGTTCCTGAATAATAATACGTTAAATAAGTTTATTACCCTGATTATTTCTTTACTGCTGTGTACATTGAATTCAAAATTATTTTTTTGTAAAATGCCAACACCCCTAACATTTGATGTATTTGAAATAAAAAAACCATTAATATCTCCTTGTGGACCTAATATATTTAAGGACTGACCTTGAACACTTGCAATGTAAAACAGTCTTTCAAGAAAGTTCTGAATTTAAAAGCTGGCAGCATGTTATTTTAACCTGACAATGATGAACAAATGTTTGTTATGTAAAAATCCGGTTTAAAATTGACTTAAAGAGTAATCTCGAATCATAAACAAAAGATAAGAACAGTCTAGACATACATGCTAAAAGCAGTAAGGATAAAGCATCAGTATAACTGATGGATAGGAATCGTATATACAAGTATATAAAATGCCCAAGAAAGAGATTCAATTTATGAGTTTTGTAGTGGCTTTTTTGTCGTTTTATAGAACTGATGGTTTTATTATACGTTCTAGTTAGAATTATTCTGCACTGATTTGAATCAAGTCTGTGAAAGAGCAAAAATTACATTAAAAATAGCCCGAATTTGTTAATTTTGCCATACTCCTGTTCTGACAAATGAAGATTTTGAAAAGTACACTAAATCGATGGTTATGTTCCAGAATTTGTCAATCCCCATAAAAGTTTGAAAGTAATCTGACTGGCTAAAACTTCAAATATTTTATAAGCATATTTGTTTTCTAAAACAATGCATTGACCCAAAGTACATTGATTGGAACTCAAACCCTGTAGTAATACTCATTTTGAGCGTTATTATAACTCCAAGCCCTGTTGTAATACTCATTTTGAGCATTATTATAACTCCAAGCCCTGTAGTAATGCTCATTTTGAGTGTTATTATAACTGCGACCAGATAGACACTGAATGCTTAAACTGATTCATGCTAATGTAAGCATTCCAGGATTCTGCTTTTTTTAACACATGAATCCTGTTTTCTTCTTTTTTTTAATGCAAGTTCATCACTATGCTAAAAATGAATATGTTCTGTGAAACCCGAGAAGTTGGTTATATCGACTTGAAGTTTTCACCAAAAGCAATTTCACAATGTCATGTTGGTAATGAATGAAAATGGTGCCATTCGGATATCAAAGATCACAGCAGCCATATTGTTTCTATTCCATAATGGATGGTTGTAACATTATTAAGGTTTTTTTAACTGTGAGACATGATGTCTGATAGGCCCAAAATGCCAAAGGTTCCCCCTGAACATTGTGTTCACTAAGGTGCAATGGATAGTTGTATCAACATTTAAAAAAAAAAATAAAATACTTCCCGCAGTAAGAGAAATAACTAAAATGTGGCTTGTATGTCACTTATATCATTATTTAAAAATGACTTATAAGTGACTAGTATGTGACCCATAGATGAAGGATTAGGATTTTATATGCAAATTAGACATTTCACTTTGAAATGAAGAATACTTACTACATGCACTCTTGTTCATGAAATAAGAGTGTATTCTTGCTTAGTTAAGAAAAACTCCCCCTCCCCCCACTTGACAAGAACGTTTTTTCTCATATTATCAATACAAATATCAGTTTGGTAGAATAGATATGTATTTGACCTGACCTTACAAAAAATCTCATACATTTCCATTAAAATGAGAGGTTTGAAATGATTCATACACTATAATTTCTGTTTTGAATCACCACATTTAGAAAAGCTTGCTCAGTAACATTTTTTTTGCTGAAATAAACTATAAGGTAACAGCCATAAACAATTTATTTCCCATGTATTGAATGCAATTTTTCTTTCGAATATGAATTTTGTGGAGAATGGGTAATCATCCACTAGACCTCTACAACTGAATTTGAAAGAACATTTAGACTTGCTGGTGGTTTTAAAGAATCTTATGTCTATTCTCCTTCAGTGGGTAAATGAAAGACCATCTCAAATTTGACTGTCAGCATGTGAACACTAGAATATTTGTGTATGATGCCAGTTTAGAAATGTTATTTCCCACACATACAAAGTGTAATATTTTAGATTTAGACAAGCATGACTTGATTATATTGTCACATTTTTTAGACTTATTCCGTGATTTTGTAAGTATTATGTAATGTTCAGGGTCAAGGACATTAGAAGGAATTTTGTATTGTACTTACAGGTATCGTGTGAACATGCTAATAAAAAAATTTGTTTACTAAATTCAGTATGTAAGAGTTTCTCAAGAATATCAGAGTTGGTTTCAGTAGTCAATGGGCATAAAGGATAAAAGGACAGAAGATGTGGGTTTTTTCTTTCTTGAAATTCTTTTCAGCCATTAGAGCATCAGTCCCTTCAAGAGGTTCTTGATCCAGTATTTAGTGTGAATTGTATGAATTCTGTAGGTAGCATCGTTATTGTTGCATTTATGATAGTAATGTAGCACTATTGTTCTAATTTTCTACCTTTCACATATGCCAAGAATACTGATGAACAAAGTGGGTTTACATCCTTCAGACAGTGAAGATGGAAGATGTCTTGAATACTGGATTCTTTTATTTAAGTAATCACTATCAGTGGTACTCAAGAAATTATTGGTAATAAATATCCGTCAGAAAAGAATTTTTAAAAATTATATAATTACTTTGTAAATATTATTTCTTCCATGGCTGTTGATGTGATAGAGATCCCATACAAATTCCATGAAAGGTCACTTGTTAGGCACTGAAAATACGATATTAGCTTCGGAAGTAATAACATAGCTTGATAATGTATATTTCAATGTTCAAAAATGTGCATTGTCTGACAATCCTATCAAAGTAAGTTTTAATGATAAGCCGCACCTCCCATCAGACACACAATTAATATTTAATCTCTGATCACCATTTCACTTTTTATTATTGTAGCATTTATTTCTGATTAGTCCATTCCTTTTTTCTTCAGGTGATCTTGCAGTAGGAGTCATCCAAGGAGAAGTTTTCATGAGCTGGAGAGTAAGCACTACAGATATTTCATCAATTAGAGCCATTTTCAGTCCAGATGATTCTACTGTAATTTTTTTCCCCAGAAATGATGTCATTGTCATTTTAAGTTCCTTGTTTAGCAACAGAGTTAGAGATGTTAGCAATGTTTCCCTTGGCATAGTATCATTCCATTTACTCAGTCTCACAGTGGCTGATGCAGGAAAATATTATTACAGATCAGTTGTTGGCAGTGATGCAGGAGGACAATTTCTTGTTATAGCAGGTAAGATCTTATTAATGTTTTCATTTTATGGTTTATATAGTGATGTCAGTTATAATATAATTTATTTGTTTTGAGAAACAGCTGATACAAAATAAAATGAACAGATTTTACTACTATTATGGCATTCTTCAAGCTCAAGCACTGCTGGCCATTTTTCTTTCAGGGGTTCAAAATCTGTTTGGAGAGACTGCCAACTTAGGGAACAATGCAAGGCTGCTTAAGGCTTACAAAATTTGTATCGCTCAGATATTATTTAGACTATGGTTTCTTTTTACAGAATAAACTTGACTTAGATGGCTGTGTCTTTATAGATGGCTGTGTTCTTATAAATGCATCTTGAGATACAAGTGCTCCACAGTGAGCCACACAATGAGTTTATATGAGGAAGGAATGTCTTCACGCAAATGTACCCCCACGTTAGTATGTCTTTCAGTCATAACTCTCTTGCTCCATTAGACGAGAGTCCGGTAACATTTTCCACTGGAATATGTCTGTCTGCCAATATTTCATTCACAGTTTGTTTGATATTTGTTTCAGTATTTACATCGAATACTGTAGACTTTCTAATAATGAAAAGTTTTAGCTTTCATTTTGATCACATGAATATAATCAGTTTCTATGGTTGCATTCACAGTATCGTCAGAGATTTTAGCTACATAGTGACTTTGCAGTATTACCTTGTCACTCTTTCTCTGGTAACTTTGGCAAGCCGAGTTCCTTTCCCATACTCCAGGGTTCTTAATTTCTTTGTTGTAGTTCTTGATTTTGAAACATATGCCGTAGATGGCAAACGAGCCTTTGACAAGTAATTCTTTGAAATTGTAACACTGTATGTTCATCAGGAGCACTTGTCCCTGGAACTGGGGTGGATTAACAATTATGAATTTCTTTTCAATTACCGTATCGACTGCTCCGTTGGCCTAGTGGTTAGAGCGTTCACCTTGGATGCGGTAGGTCGTGGGTTCGATCCCCAGCCAAGTCATACCATAGACTTACAAAAATGGTACTAACAGCTGCCTCGCTTGGCGCTCAGCATTAAGAGGTTAGTGTTAGGACTCGTCGGCCTGGTGTCAGGATAATGTGACTGGGTGGGACATCATGCCTCATGTCTGCGGCATGATGCCCCAGTGCTAGATATAACTATAAACTGTCACACTGCAGACATCATAGCGATATGACTGAACATTTTTTAAAGCTCTGTTAAAAATCCAAATCACACACACACAAATAAATTACCGTATCAATTGCTGCCTCATGAATAAGAGGTTCCTCATAACAAATGGGATGAAGCAGAATGTGATTGTTTGGATTAAGATCAATAGAAAGAGGAGTGCTCTAATTTGTATTGTTTCGTATTGAATCAGATATCAGATCCATGCAACCTATCCATGAGAAATACGCTGACTCTCCTTCTGGTGCTCTTTTCTTGCCAACAAAACCCTGATTGAAGTTGGCAGGTATATAAGACTAAAACTGCTGTGAAAAGAATAAGTATACTTCTTTCAGGCTTTGTTGTTGAGATACTTGCACATAATTGTAGCATGCAGAACACGTTTTACATTTTCTTGGTACACGAATACCGACATCCTCATCTTTTTTTGGTACAGAGGCAAATCTTAAGTAGAACCCGGCATATACTGTTGCAACAGAACCTCTGTATTTGTGTTCATCATTTAGCTTATGATCATTGCTTTAGTTAATAAAGTACAAGAAAGATAATGTGTATCACAATACCAGGACTTATAAATTTTGAATTCCCTCCCCCCATTCATTGTACTTCTACACATTACGGACAATTAACACTTTGTGATCCTATTTAGCTTAATTGTTTATACAAACAGTCCATAGGTGGCTGAGTAGTTTAAAGTACCCACCTTTGCTGAATACTCTTATCTCACCTATGCTGAGTAGTTTAAAGTACCCACCTTTACTGAATACTCTCATCTCACCTCTGCTGAGTAGTTTAAAGTACCAACCTTTACTGAATACTCTCATCTCACCTCTGCTGAGTAGTTTAAAGTACCCACCTTTACTGAATACTCTCATCTCACCTCTGCTGAGTAGTTTAAAGTACCCACCTTTACTGAATACTCTCATCTCACCTATGCTGAGTAGTTTAAAGTACCCACCTTTACTGAATACTCTCATCTCACCTCTGCTGAATAGTTTAAAGTACCAACCTTTACTGAATACTCTCATCTCACCTCTGCTGAATAGTTTAAAGTACCAACCTTTACTGAATACTCTCATCTCACCTCTGCTGAGTAGTTTAAAGTACCCACCTTTACTGAATACTCTCATCTCACCTCTGCTGAGTAGTTTAAAGTACCCACCTTTACTGAATACTCTCATCTCACCTGTGCTGAGTAGTTTAAAGTACCCACCTTTACTGAATACTCTCATCTCACCTATGCTGAGTAGTTTAAAGTACCCTCCTTTACTGAATACTCTCATCTCACCTATGCTGAGTAGTTTAAAGTACCCACCTTTACTGAATACTCTCATCTCACCTTTGCTGAGTAGTTTAAAGTACCCACCTTTACTGAATGCTCTCATCTCACCTCTGTCCACGTTGATTTTTCTATGGCTCAGTCATTGTGGGTGGGTGAGAAAGTTTACCAGTATTTTCCTATGGGTCAGTGGTTCTTACTGGGGTTTCCTGGGTTCTTCCTCTGCCAGTTGTACTGGCCACCATGTATAACATATCAAGTGCTGAAAATGGCTTTGAACCCAAAATAACAACACTATTACCGACTCTTTTTAATGTCAGTGTTTTCCAGAGATTAATTTAAATATTCAAATATCCTGTGAATGAAAATTAAATGCATAAGGCTTTGGTAAATTCCTTGTACTGACTGTTAGAACCAATGATACCCATGACAAAAACCAGAGAGATAGAACACTTTAACTTTTTAATTGAACCTGTAAAATAAAGAAACATTGAAATAATAACCTGAAAATTTTATCATTGGTTGCAATTACTGCATTAGAAATTTTTCAAACATTCTTCTATCTCTGGATTAAAACTTGTTAATAATATTTCTTAGTTTTTTTTACTGATGAGACACTTAGATGCTGGCAATGTAGGTTTTAGACTATTACATTATTTAAGTGGCTTCTGTGTTCTGGTGATACAGAACTGTGATAATTTTTCTTGCAAATCATAAGCATGTTCAGTGATCATGCTAGGCTTTGCCAGTGTTGCAAGTTGAGATTATTGTCCTTCTTGGTGACAAATGACAACAGTTTCGGCTGTTTAAACTTAGATTTGGAATGGACAAATTCAAAGACACCATGAAAGAAAGTCACAAACTTGGATATAAAATGCATTGGAATCTATCTATTGTAACTTACATAAACTGATACCTGTTCCGACCCGTACTTAGTTCTAAAATTATTTGATTTTTGGCTGCAGTAACAAACAGGCATTTGTTTGGTCCTCCAAGGTTGACCTTTCCCATCGACTGACACTTTAATAACAGTCAGGAATAAAAAAACACCTTTTATCAAGAGAAGTCAGCATCAAACTTGAATAAAAGCAATGTAATCTGATTGATTGTTGCATTTTCCAAAACAATTGGAACATGTTTATTGTTACTGTTTCCTTTTTTTGCAGGAAAAAAAGTTTATGCTTAAGATAACTATTAATGGTGACATAAAACATGAATTAAATTTCCAATTTTTTGAAACCATAGATAGCCGGCCATCAGTTAAATTGGATTTGGGGCATCTCGCCAAAGATATCACGTGCATACAGATAATCAAAAGAATTGTTTGATATATTATCGGAATTTAAAGATTTGTTTAAATTATTTGTTTAAATTCCTTATTTTTTTTGTCCAGCGGTGATATTTTGCTAGGATATCCTTCACGAAATGAAATATGAATTGAAGTGGTTCACCACAAGATACAAGTTAATGTGTTTGTAAGTTTTCATAAGATATCCTTGTGCTCGAAATCGGTCATATTATAACTGATTTCACTCCCCTCTATATGAATATTCCAGTGGCTGCCATTACAGAAGGTCATACTATAAATTACTATGAAGTCATCATTAGGTTGAAACAATAGTTTTGCAGTTGCCACAAAAAAATGCATGGATGACAGCTGCTTTGTTTGAAAAATGGTTTCAAAATGAATTCGTACCAGCAGTTTGATCCCACCTCAGAAATCTGACGATGGAGCCGAAGGCGTTGTTATTATTGGACAACTGCCCCACACACCCACCTGCAGACAGACTGGTTAGTAAGGATGGGAAAATAAAAGCTAGCTTCCTCCCAAAGAATACAACTTCCAGAATTCATCTTCTGGACCAAGGCGTAATATAAGTTCTGAAAATGAATTATCAAAGAGAACTTGTGAAAAAGATTGTTTGCGATGAAACCTAAACAGTTTAAATCTGAAAGAAGTAATGTACCTCGGCGGCATATCTTGGGATGCCATTATGCCATGCTGCATTGAGAACTGCTGGGAGAAAAGACTTGGGGCAGCATTTACTATTACAAAGGAAACCAGGCAGCATCAGTTGATGGATTTTTGAGAATGATGTGTTCAAGGCTGAGAGGCCGTTTGGGGAGCTGATGCAATCACATGAAAATATTGATGAATGCCTCAATTTTGATAATGACTGCCCAGTTGCAGACCACATTTCGGATGCGGAAATTATTCAAAATATTAAGTTCAATAACACCAATTGTGATGCTGACGATTGTGATGCTTCTGATCATGACAGCGAGGACACCTCACCTGAGGAAAATCCACCACTAGCAACAGAAGAAGTCAAAGGTTTAGAGTGTGCTTTGAGATGGATGGAGATGCAAGATATCGACTATGTTCGAATTCTTCAGCTGAGAAATATAATTGACTTTGCCAAGAGCAAACATGACAGTAGCGGAAAGCAGCTGAAAGTCACAGAGTTTTTCAAACAATAATAATGTACTACAATTCACAGATGAGAAATTTAGTGGTATGAAATTTATATAGACACCGTTAATTAACCTTCGGACGTACTGTTTCATCATTCATTATGTACTTTTCATTATTTTTTTCCATTGAATTCAGTCACATAATGATCTGTGACAAAATTATTAAATATTTTACATCTGTGTGTGGATATTTTCAATGGAAATACTTGTATTGTGGATTCAATGTATGTGATGAGATTTGCTGGTGAGTACATGGTGTTGATACTCTATTCATGCTATAGATTAGACATGTATATATAAACTATACACCTGTATGTACCAATGCATGGTTCTCTGAATAATGTAATATATTTTCTATATATGCAATTTCTGTTATCACTGCAGATGTTTTTCTCATTTAATATACATTGATTTAAAATGGTAATTGTGCCAATGAAGCATGCATTTTCGCACCCGCTTTTATTACCCGCCTCTCCCCTCTGATAAATCCACAAATGTGTTGGTACTGTACATGCTTGCTTATAACACGGTTCAGTTCATAACACGGTCAGGTTCTATGGCTCCCAACTACCGTGTTAATAGCAGGGTCACACTGTAATTGGTAATAAGATGTTTGCAAAGCATTCATGCTGTACAAACCAAAGGGTCTGAACTAAAGTGAGGTAAATGGAGCGTGACCATTAAATGGCCCAAAACAAGGAATAAGACTGACTGACAGCCAACAGAAAGTATGTTTGAAAGTATTTTTGCTTTCTTGTGATTGATGAGAATTACATATAAACATGAGATAACTATATATATCTGTAATCTACATACAGGAATTTAAAACTATTATGTCAACATATATAAAGGGGCACCATCTACCTTTCAAAGATGGAAAGACCATCACGTGTATTGGTATGTATCGTATTGCAGGCTGTGTATCGTGAAATGTATCATACATACATACATGCAAATATACATACATACATACATACATGCATGCATGCATACATGCATGCATGCATGCATACATACATACATACATGCATACATACATGCATACATACATACATACATGCATGCATACATACAAACAACATACATACATACATACATAACTTTCTTTTCCTGATGAATGGTGTTCGGTCTAGTTTCACCCTTGGTTGTTAGTTTTGATATCCATTCACAAGGTTTGATGCAAGAGAAGGTTAGAAGAGGGGTGGTGTGTCAGCATTAATTAAACTGGCTACTAAGAGTAGTCAAACAATATTTGTTAAAACCACTAAGACTGATGTTTAATTCTCAAGTAAACATACCTTATATAAAAAACTTAGACATTATTTCACAATGTTAGAGAAGTCCTCTTTATCCCATTTGGGACATAAGGCTGCAATTGTTTTCCACTAACTAGGTCGGTCTTGTGTACAGTGGCTTGTTCCTTACCGCAGGAAAGTCCCATATCTTCAGTTCAATTGTCACTGTCCTTCAGCAGGTTATCTTTGGCCATACACACGCTTACCAACTGGTGTCCATATGAGGGCTACCTTAGGTATCCCATCTTGAGGCATCCTTATTATGTGCCCAAGCTATTTGATCCTGTGCATCTTGATCTCCAGGGAAATCTTGTTACATCCCGTCTTTTCATATAGGTTCACATTGGAGATCGTGTTTGGCCAAAAGATGTTGCAAATTTTGTGGAGGCAGCTATTGTGAAATTAATTTATTTTGCTCATGCCTGTTTTCATTACTCTCCAACATTCGGAGCCATACACCATAATCGATTGTTGTAAAGTCTGATCATTATCTTGAGAATATTGAGTTGATTTCCATATAGGTCGGAGTCAGCTGAAAGCATCTCTGGCTTTGTTTAACCTGGTCTTGATATCATTTTTGGCAGCACTGTTGCAGCTACATAGGCTGCCCAGGTAGATGAAGTCAAGGGCATTATTTTTGTTGTATTGACATGGGTTTTCTTTTGTATTGATATGCAGGCCAGAATCAGAAAAAGTGCTGAATAATCATTTCCAGTGTTATGTATATTTAATTTAATTATATCTGATTTAATATATATTTATTATTTTAATTTAATTGTTTGTTTGTCAGTTTAGCTTTTAAATTTTTTATTACATGCTATTGTAAAGTAAATGTATTCACTGGAGATGATATTTTTCCAGAAAATCAGTTGACCTGAATCATTCTTTGGTAAACAACCAAATTTTGACCTAGATCCTGACCTTGACAAAAAATTAGCAGCAGCCACGTAAATAAGTTCTATTTTTATTTTAAAACGATTGGTTGTTGTTAAAGTCATGATGGGACTAAGTGGTTTAAGATGTAAACAATTTTTAAAAATGTTATTTCTTAGAGTAAATGAATGGTTTTCGTCAGGGTTATGTTAGGCGTACGTGATATAGACACGATCACATGACCCCCCCTTTTGATTTTGCAACTTGTGGATTTTCGAAACTGCATTTTAGAATACAATAAAACCTGTATTTTAGAGAAATATTCTCAGTTGGGCTTTTTTCTTTACACTGGAAAGTGTCTTGTGTCGTTTAGAGTTATTTCAAATTATTTGGATTCAAAAGGATTAATTCTTTTTTTTCTGGAAAATACATGTGCTCATATAAAATTCTTAAAACAAAGACAGCTGTTATAAGAAGAATTCGGATTTCCAAAACCAGAGTGACATTTCTTGTTTTGACAAAAGCTGAAGACTTCAGCATACTACAGGTGACAGCATACGTCATTGTCTTCCATCTTGGATTCTTTGTCGGGACTCGAACTTGAAGCCATTAGAACATTTTATTATTAGGATGTCTAAAATTTTATTTGTGGATTATTCTTGAATTAATTTTGGATTTTATTTTTAAAACCGCAAGATCATATTTTTAAAATTATTTTTACAGTATTTTTCCAGGGAAATCAATTATTATATTTTTCAGAGCTTGTTGTTTTCACTCTTTCTTGTGTTACTGCTTATTTGAGCCTAAACACATGACATAAGACCAGAATTTTCTACTTGTCAGCAAGATCAAATCCTTTAGCAGCTAACCAATAAAAAATTAGGTCACATGGTTTTTGAAAGGAAAATCCCTTGACCTGAACTAAAATTATCAACTTTGGCAGCAAGATTTCTTGTACGTTCTTATGTTCTCCTTGGTCAAAAATCCACAATAACATGTTTACTCACATGAGATGGCCTAAAGAACAAACCCACTATCTTAAAGTTATGTAATGTGCTTAAAGAGAACCCTTGCAATCAGTAATCATACAAATTAACACACACACACACACACACACACACACACATATATATATATATATATATATATATATATATATATATATATATATATATATATATAGTCCTCTCATAAAGAAAATATATTGTTACATCAAAGCTTTCTTTTACATATTAGTACAAAATACAGATAATTAAAATTGCATATGAATATGTCTTGGGAATGATACAACATGTATAAATACTAATTCATCTTTTGGAGGATGTGATAAAAGCGATGTTTTGGCAATCTCACACTACTATCCTCTTTTTACCATTGCTCATTTGCCCACCAAAGTGAAGACATTATCTTGCTGAGTCCATTTATTGTCACTCAGAAAGTGCATATTGCATCCTACATTTATTGTCACTCAAAAGGTGGCCCAGGCATATTGCATCCTACAGTACTTTCTTACTCTTATTGAAAGTGAGTATCCTTGTACATGTTATGACTCTATGGTCACAAACTTAAGTAACAGAAAAGAAGCAAATCCAACAAGTTTTGTAAAACTCAACAATCAGTTTAATTATTAAAGTGATACATGAAAAATGTGAGAGAAGCATACAGTATAATGAATGAATCAAAATTTGTCCTTATAAAAGTCTTTGAAAGTCCTAAATGAATGAAAAGTCCCATATAATTTCAATACCGGAAATGTACTAGTCCTCCAAGAACAGTGACATTGTCAAGATGGCATTGTCCAGAACTCTTTTGAATAATAAGCAACAGTTCCAGAATAATATTATTGTCCAAATTAAATTAAATGCAAAACACAACTATTTTGATAGTTGGAATAGTGTACAAGCGTGGATAAGTTTTTACAACAAAATATGAAAATGCACTATGAGATTTAGGAAAACATGAGTCATCAAACCCCAGAAAAAACTAAATTTCTTTACTCCTGGACAGAGCTTAGCTTTATAAAGCAAAGCATCAAGAGGGAGCATTTCATTTCTTGTACAAACTGTAAATACCATATTGACAGTAGACATTCTGGAGAGACCACTGTTTTCATGTATGGGTTGGCCTACTTCTTCTGCCCTTAACAGCTGCTTCTAGCTACAAAGTCCATACTCCATCCTGCCCACTAAACTTCCCACTGAGGATGCAGCCACTCCTGTTCAATGCAAGCCAGTATCAGGGTGGACTGGTACAAAGATGAGCAGCCGTTACGTCTGGCAAGTTGGACTTTTAGGCACGTTGATTATATGTAATCTACAATTTAAAAAAAACGTTTTGTGATATTAAAATAAATATTAAAAACCAAGTGAAAAATAGATAATGGTGAATTGTTTCTAATGAATCTCGGTGAAGTGAGGATACAACTTATATAATCTGTTCTCACAATATGCCTGTAACTCCAAATAAAGTCTCTTCTGATGTATGAGATGACTGATGACATTTCAATTCCAATTTGCAAAGTCAAAATTTTGACGTATTTAGATGTCTGATGCCATTATAATCTAAAAAACAGGAACAGTAGTATTTTAAGGTTACTTGTCCTGTGGGCTGTGGGCTTACAGAATCAGTAGTATTTTAAGGTTACTTGTCCTGTGGGCTTACAGGACCAGTAGTATTTTAAGGTTACTTGTCATGTGGTCTTACAGGACTATTAGTATTTTAAGGTTACTTGTCCTGTAGGCTTACAGGATCAGTAGTATTTTAAGGTTACTTGTCCTGTGGGCTTACAGGATCAGTTGTATTTTAAGGTTACTTGTCCTGTGTGTTTACAGGATCAGTAGAATTTTAAGGTTACTTGTCCTGTGGGCTTACAGGATCAGTAGTATTTTAAGGTTACTGGTCCTGTGGGCTGTGGGCTACAGAATCAGTAGTATTTTAAGGTTACTTGTCCTGTGGGCTTACAAGACCAGTAGTATTTTAAGGTTATTTGTCCTGTGGGCTGTGGGCTTACAGGATCAGTAGTATTTTCATTGTTACTTGTACATGATCAGCTCTAAAGTATATGATGCCAAGTTGAGAATCTTTTTAAATTGGTGAAATCGAAAACTGTAAATCCAAGCTGTACCTCGGTGAGTGCAGTGGCTGATGATCTTCTCTTCTTGTTTGAAGAGGAACAATACTCAATGTCTACTATTAAGGGCTACTGAACAGCCCATTCCAACATGCTTAAATTTTCACAAGTCCCTGCATGGCATCCTGATGAATTTTCACTTGGCATACCTGATGAGGTATTTTGAATTGCAAAAACCAAAGCCTTGCTCAAATGTCTAAATAGAACTTCTTCTGTCTCAAAGTCGCTGTTCTTGCTTCCGCCTTGGATGCAGGATGTTGCGTGTTTCAACCCCGGCCGAGTCATACCAAAGACTTATCAAATTGGTACTGACAACTACCTCGCTGGGCGCTTAGCATGAAGAGGTTTATGTTAGGACTGGTTGGCCTGGTGTCGGGATAAATGTGACTCAGGGTGGGACATGATGATATGTGTCTGCAGCATGATGCATCAGTGCTATACATCACTATGAACTGCCAGGCTTCAGACATCATAGCTATATGACTAAAATTTTTTTAAAACTAAGTAAAAAATCCAAATCACAAATACAATCATAGTCTCTAAATACTCCCATGAACCTTTTGGTGAAGATTTCTTTGAGTATCTTACCCTTGCTGACCGTCGCATTGGCTAGGCGGGTGAGCTTTTGTGTTGTAAAAATTTTACAAAATTTTACAAATTTGAAGCAGCAAACCTCAAGGGAGCATATTATTGATTTTTATAAATTGAGTACTATTATTATTGCTATTAAGGTATTAATTATTATTATTATTATTATTATTATTTATTGAAATTACAACCTAATTGCCAGACCCTCCCAAAGTTATATTTCTGCACAATAACTCCCTTGATTATTACTAATATTGGATTTCAAACAAATTTGTTATGCAGCTTGAGTTTCAGGGGTCAGCATTATTTAATTGGCGTAACCTTCATTGCCAGATCCACCCACTTTTGTTTCAACATGGTGAATCTCTTCATTAATATTGGATTTGAAATTAAAACTTATATAGGCTGCTTGACATCAAGAAGTTAAATGAAATGTAGGCGACATTAATTCATGTTGTTCAAAAGTATCTTGCAACAACTTGTTTTGTTTACTAAATAAAATCAGCTGCATAGAGTGTGTAAAATTACAAAAAATTATTTTGCTGATAGTTTTTACATTGATTTATTTGATGTGATACTTCGTTTGCCCTGAGGGGCCGAGTGGTCTAAAGCGCTTACCATTACAGATCACTGCCATCTCACCTCTGTCTGCGTGAGTTCGAGTCTTAGCCTCGGCTAACATTGGTACATGAGAAAGCCTGCCAGTAGCTTCTCGTGGGTCGGCGGTTCTTCCCGGGGTTTTCCAGGGTTCTTCCTCCACCAATTATACTGGCTGCCATGTATTGCCTATCTTGTGCTGGAAAATGGCATTAAACCCTACAACAACTACAACAATCATTTGCCAATGTTAAAATTTTCATTTCAGAGTGAGAGAATGGGGAGGGACTCAAGATACTTTTGCATTTTATGGGCATTTGCAGTGAAAGGTAAGCATTTTTCTTCCTTTCTTTAGCTCTACTAGACAATGACCAGAGACCTTACTTTATGTAATTGTCAAATGTCTGTCATCTCTTATTCAGTATCCTTTAGCAGCTATTGTTACCCCTTTTAGGAGACTTGGTACAGTATCACCTTGACGTTGATCCAGAATGAAAATGATATCCCATGCACATCATTGATGACTGGAATGGTAGACATCTTGAAAATCTTGTTATTGGTGCTCCAGAACCAGGGCTCATATGGTCATGGAAATCATTGACAAGTTTTAAAACGTTTCAACACCAACTCAAATGTTCCACTGGGTAGGTGAAAATGTTCTTCAAATGAAATTGTATGATGTATTTGCTGATACTGTTGCAAGCAGTGAAGCTTATTTGAGTACATACTGAAGTACTGTTACAGGCGCATGTTCTTATTACTTCTTTATTCCAATTTCTGAAGCGGAATTGAAGATAAAGAGGACCTGAGACTGCAGAATGATTTAACAAGGGACACTTAGGCAGGAAACTGACAAGTGATTGCAATTAGTGTGGTTATAAGCTTTTCGCCTTTTTAAGTTTTATATCCATCACTGCTTTCTATCCTCATTATTTTTGTTAATTGTATCAAAAGAAACACATACTATGTGCAACCCATGGATTAAATAATCCAGAATAAAGCTGCTGTAGTCATACAAGACTGATAGTGGTCTATACATAAAAGATATTAGTAGCCAGAA
Organism: Sinohyriopsis cumingii; assembly: GCA_028554795.2. Lineage (NCBI taxonomy): Eukaryota > Metazoa > Mollusca > Bivalvia > Unionida > Unionidae > Sinohyriopsis > Sinohyriopsis cumingii. The sequence continues at coordinate 1,853,400 of JAPYKE020000029.1, read as the reverse complement.
ATAACTGCCTTTGACACTACTGTAGACACAGCTTTGATACTACTGTAGACACAGCTTTGACACTGCTGCAGACACGTCTTTGAGGTTGTAGGCAGTGTGATCATCTGCTACAGAAACAGTGACTGGCTTGATTAATATTAGTCTTATAAACCCTATGCTATGATAAAAGGAGCCAGTTGATACTGGTGCAGATAATGTGAATCAGTACAGTTTATTTTGCATGCTTAAACTCAAAGTGAAATGAAGCTATTTTCATTTAATCGAAAAATGTCTTATTAAGCATACATAAATATGTATTGGAGTTGGGGTGCAATATCTATAAAGTTGTGTGCATGGGAAAATATGAACTATGCGGCAGAACATGCCATTATGAATAATGCAAATCACATTTGTTCATGCATTGTGTTGGCACAGGTGCTAAGGCATGTTTTAATTGTGCTATCAGAGTTAAATCTTCTATCAACTTTGATCTGTTCGTAAATAGTATCGTACGTACTGGCAAAAATTCACTGAAGCTGTGATTGCATAAGCATGTGACCTATACAGAAACATGTGTGATCATACAGACATATGTTACTGCACAAACACGGCGGAAGAGAAACACACAAAAAATGAAACAATAGTTCAGACTGAAGCAGTTGCAGCTTCTGATTTTTTTAGAGTACAAAAATTAAAGCAAGTTTTTGAAAGACTTTTGAATTAGAATATGAATACCAAGTCATATTAAAATATTTTGACATGCTTGAATAATTAGGTGTGTTTGAGGATGAATAACACCCTTGTTGAGAGGATGAATAACACCCTTGTTGGGAGGATAAATAACACCCTTGTTGGGAGGATGAATAACACCATTGTTGAGAGGATGAATAACACCCTTGTTGAGAGGATGAATAACACCCTTGTTGAGAGGATGAATAACACCCTTGTTGAGAGGATGAACTAAACCATCGTTGTACCATTATTACTAAGGCTGTTGCATATTTTCATGAAAGACAACTTTGACATATCACACAGACTAGCACTGAAACATACAGCAAGAAAAAGTAAACAAATTTGTTTCACAAGAACAATGGTGAATTAGTAAATTATGTGGCAATTATCCCCCACTCATACAAACTAGGCAAAGATGTTCAAGAACTGCAGTCAAATAAGATTCTTGTAATTATATTATAGTGTACAGTTCACTCATACCACAGAAGTTAAAGTGGAGTTTGTCGTTAATGCACATTTGGTTATGTCATTAAATTATGACAAGGATGGATTTAAAATTACAACACCGTGGATTCACAGATTTGATCTTATACATTTGAACCTTGAGGACTCACGGTACTAATTCAACTCCAATGGTAAACATATGGAAACACTATCATATTCAAAATTCAATAACTTAAAAGTTTTGGGTGCTGATAATGACACTTATAATTCTTCATGCACATCTAACCTTGGTGCAAGCTTATGTGTGGAGAACACCATATGACCCGCGGCATTTTATTTACATACATGTGCATGAAACACATGTTATTGATTCTGCACCAAATGAATCAGATGCTACTTTCAGTATTGAGTACTCCTGAGTCAAGCCTGTAAGAATGCTAAGATTGCAACAGTAGAAATTTTTCTATATTTTTTTTACATTACATATAGGATAAGCTCTCAAAAGATATTTTTCCTAAAATTTTAATTTTCATTATTAACCAATCATGGACCACCAAACCTGTAAATATTCTATTATTTCTTCACCCATTTTAGACTGGTTCACAGTTCTTCCGTATAGTTAGTACCATGTGTCCTATAACCAGATTTAAATTTTTTAGAAAAAGTTGTATTTTGCTCCTTGATATTAGAGCATAATTGTAAGAAAGAATTGGCCATGCTTGTGCATGGATAATAGTGCAATAGCATTTTATGTGATACCAATATCTATAGTTAAATTGTACCCGCATTACATGTTGCTGTGTTGTATTGTACTTATTAGTGGCTTATTCTTGTTATTAAAATAATTGTTTTCTGCCTTTGTATCTTCTTGTTATCTTTCTATGGTATGCATGCTACACAAAAGAAACACAAGCATGCTGACATCAGCAAGTATGACATCACAGGGTATCAAATTACATGACGCATTGTATTTTCATCTCTCACTGGCTATAGGACAAGTTTTAAATGTTTTAAATTTCAAAACTGCATTTCTTTTCATGCTGACTCTCACAGAAATAAGATGCAGTGCATCCCTATTCACATCAATCAAACAAAACAAATAAGTGAGCCACATGACAGGTCAATATGATAAGAGGCCATTGCCCTTTTATGACTAAAACAAATACACACACCCATGAAGCATCAAGAGATGCTGACATTCCAAACTTATTTAAACTATCATCGCATGTGATTCATGACCCCCAAATGTTAATAAAAAGGTATAATAAAAAGGTAAAAAAGCCAAGGAAAAGTTCCATAAGCTTTATTATACTGAATAATTAAATAACATAGTGCTACTCTTTAGTATAAAACTATGGGGAAAGGTGAGGAAGCAAAGAATAGACAGAGTAATTTCTTCAAGCCTGGTAATGTTCCCCACAACAAAGGGGGTGGCGGGGAATGTGTATCAACCCAAATAACACTTCAGCATGAGGTATGTTACATAAGGACATCAAGAGACAAATTTGAAAAAGCTATCCAAAGTTCCTATAATGCTGACATTGATGTTGGAGACAGAAAGTGTATGCACAAACTGTTATGACTCAAGCTATTAAGTATGCTGGAGGTGGAGAAATGTGTGAAAAACTTTGCTATGCCAAGACAAGATCATATCTCTGTGCAATATGCAGACACTGATAAAACTTGTCACTGCATAAACTACTTGTTATATTTAAGTAATTTGAATTGCATATTGAAGTTGTCTAATACATAAATGTATACCTAGATTTACCCAAAGCTCATAAAAAGTTAAGAAAAAGTCTCAAAATCATTACTGTGGCTACTTTCCACTATAAGCAGTGTTAAATTACTTACTTTTTAATATAAAGCTGAAAAAAATGCATACATTATTGAACAAAAGAGAAACAAACAAACATTGCAATCACTCAATTACAGTCAAAGGGGAGGTAATACACCTTGATTTGGCAAACCAAATAGCAAGCTCTTATTTACAGCTAAATGATTCCTTACTATTACTTGATAGTAAGAACAGAGCAATGTAGGTTTATAAATAGCTTTTGTTTCAAAAATGAAACCATATTTCTGACATGAAGCTTGTTTTCATTTATTCACAACAACATATATGGTGAACAAAACACATATCGCTTAGTGTACACAGTAAATAAATGCTGAGATTTGGAATAATGTGTTCTGAGAGCACCAGTTGCAACACCCTGACTATAAAGGTATTCTATCATGGGACTTGGTACATGAAGAAAAGAGAGATCTGGTTTGGTGGGAGAGAGCAGTATGTTCACCATGCAGTTATACATCAAGAATGTTTCAATTGTATGAAGAGAGGTTGGAGAAGAAAAACTGCCTGTGTAAATAATGCAATACAGATAGGACTTTTGCAGACTTATATTGGGAATGAAGGGTTGAAAACTATTATTTTAAGTGAAAATGTCCCTCCCTGCTCCCACAACAAAAGGGATGCAGAAAAGTTCCAATACTGTTTGCCCAGAAATGTAATGTACCAATATGAGAAACATGCTGAACATAGAATAGGTGTCAAGGAGTTTAATTCTAGGATAAGAAATAAGACCAGTATAATTGATATTCAGTGTGACTCGACATATAATAATTCAATTTACAGGTTGAGGCAATGCAGGCATGTGCAGTTTTGTGCACAGTCCTTATTTTTACAATGTTCTCTGCTTTGATCTGCTGAGTGTGTCTCTAAAGTTAAATGATCAGTACTGATAAAAAAGTGATTGTGACAAAAGTGGCTTACAAATAAAATCTCCCCCCCCCCACCCCCATTTTTGGTATTGTTGCACATGTTAAATGGTATTTAACCATATAGGCCAATCTGTGGACACCAACATATGAAATTGTGCCATCAGGCCATACTATTCTCTTTTTCCCATAGCCTGAGCTATCTACTGCCCCTGTCCAATGTGTAGAACCCTTCCCATTTGTATTTGGTATTGATATCTTCTCCAAAATCACATGCAAACCATGAAAAAAAGACTCCATTATGATTGTCATATGTAAAAACCACCAAATTGATACCCTGGATGCACGTGGTAACCATGGAAACAATAAGCTCCTATTATGGTATAGGTGTTACCAGGATCGTGTCAAGATAATTTATACCAACAATGACGACTGACTCAATGTAATGAAATTTATTCAGAAATTGTAATATTGCGATTTAATTTAACAACAGCGATAGTTGAAAAAGACGTCAGTTGTTTTGCAATAGTAATAAAATGGTTGTTTGCAGATTTAAAGATGAATGCTCTGGTAAACTAGTTGACGACTACATTGGACTAGGACATTAAAAAGGCAAAAGGTGTTCCACTGGTTATTGTACAGTAAGATCTCATACATGATGTGCGACTTCTAACTGGGGCAATAAAACTTAATTCGTCCACTGCAAATCATGATGTCAGCAATCCATGAAAACCACAATGTTATGCCCATGATGGAGACATTGTGAAAATGATTACAGTCCACAATGAGCATGCTATAAATGACCAGCCATGGGCTAGACTAAGACTTTCCTTTCTATACGACTTTGGAACAGCAATTTGATAGCTCACTGACAGCTTATCACCAGTGAGTACCTCATGTGGTCACAAGTTTCTCACAAGAACCCAAGTTTCAACAAAATAACTAACATGTAGTTAATGTGGCTTCAGTTTTGCTAATAGCCCTGTGAAACAGTTATAACATCTCATCATCTTTTTCCTGTTTATCAATGAGTGATTCTCTTTTGTCACCCATGTTTGATAAAAGAGAACAAGTAAAAAGAGGATAATTGTAATCAATACCTTTGATTGTTCCATAACAGTAGCAAAGATGGTTTCATCAAAAGCCTGACCAGTAAATTAGTCAGCTAAAGGAGTTATTTCCTGATCAACATCATTCTCTATCAATACCCTTTGATTGGTCCAACAATGAGTGAAAGTGACCTCATCAAAAGTCTGACCAATACATGTGTCAGCTAAAGGAATACTTTCTTGATCAACATCATTCTCAAGAGCTTTCTTTGCCATAGCTCCAGTAATATGCACAAACTGGGTTTAAATCAGGGATTTCATTTTCATAGGATCGAATTTCTAATCCAAACTTGTGGATTGACCACAACATCTTCATCTAGGTCATTGCCTAATATTACATGAATACGTTTGATGGTTACAAATTTCTCTATTCGGACACTGTTACTGAGACTACATCTGATGACAAATCTCCACATTGGAGAAAAATATTAACAAGTCTGCACTCTACTCCCTGAATAAGAAGACTTTTCAGAAAAAGGCAAAGAACCTGAAAATAAAAGGCTTTGAAGCTCCTGTCTCTTAAAATTTAGGAATAGACTTGGTAGAGTCATCAGTAAGTGATATATAACCTTTCATTATGAATGCTTCATAATTCTCCATAACAAAATCAGACTTGGGTTTCTTTGATTCAACAAATGTATTGCTTTCAGTACATAACCATGATCTTGACCTCTTAGATATAGCTATGCCTTTATTATGTTGCTAACTTTTCAGTTTTGATGAATCATAAATAACATGCCCTACCTTCTTGAAATGGTGCACATATGAAAAGATAAGAATTTCTGAAAACTATTATCAGACATTTGTTTCCTAAAAGTTGTGATTGATTGAAATTTAGAAGTGCTCATATGAAACTGAGATGTTTGTGACTCCAGGGATACTGATCAGTTGCACAAAGCAGCATTTTCAAAAGGTTCGACCATTTGCTCATTAAGTTAGGTGTTAATGTCACTCTGGGTGTAATTCTTGAATTTTTCAACTAATACGAGTTGTTTAAGGTTATTCTAATTTTGACCAACCTTGGCTGAGCACCAGCTATCAAATAATTGTTCTTTTTCTCATGTAAATTTGACATGGATCTGTCTATTTTTTTAATGTCATTAAACCAAATTGAATTTAGATTTCTAGAACACTGATTTCAGAAATAATTTAGAGAAATTCCTTCCCCTAACACAAGCCCCCAATTTCTGTTATGACTGTGGTCTTTAATTAACAGGAAAAAAGGTAAAACCAATAAGGTTTCTAAAATTCAACAAATTATTTCCTTAGGATAGGAAGTGAAAATGTGAAAAGAACTTACAGTATTGGGAATTAAATCCCAAATAGTCCCAAAGTTCTATCTCAAGTCCAAATGTATGAAGTTCTAATTGAATTCCAGTGGCATTCCAAATAAATATTCAGTGTGTTGATGTACCTTCAGTCTCGAATATGTTATTGTGCTAATGACCTGGAGTGTGGTGATGTGCTAAGTCTTTTAATGTATCACACTAACATATTCTAAAATGTTCTTATCTGAATTTACTATAGTTCCAAACTAAAGTTTCAGTGCAAGAATAATATTCAGCAATTTGTAATTCCAGTGAATAATAATTTGATTAAATCCACCCAAATTAAAAACTGAACACAAGACTTATTGTACTTTAGATGTTAAATTAATAATTTATAATGAATACTCCTAATAAGATGATACACCCCTTTACTTAATGTAGGTTGCAATTACCATTTTCTTAACATACTGTCAACTTAAAGGAAAATTCCATTATAGGAGCTTCTAAGGCCAGAATCAAGATTTTATCTTTATCTCAAATTCAAGTAAATATGTTTACCATTAATAATGATCTGAATATTACACAACATTATATAAATATTAGCTATGCATTCTGTTGTTTACAAGATAAATGTCACTTGATTTTGGACAGGGTTAAGTACAAAATAAAGATGTAATGAACCTTTAAACATTAGGCAAAGCCAATAAATAATGCAAATAATAAATGTACACTTTTAATGAATTATACATAGCATCGTAAGAGAAAAGATTAAGAATGGGACAATATATGTGTATTATTGCCAGTAATATTTGGGATGGGATTTCATAGCTTTTAGTGTAATGTTAAGTGATATGTTCATTTCTAAAGTATAATGTATGGATTATTTCAGAGCTAAATGTTACATGTTGATCACCCCCTTTTCCTGCTGTTTCTTCACTGTGGTACAAACTTTTATTATTTTACTAATAGAGTGTGTTATGAACATAGAGAGTACTGAAAAAGCCTGACAAAGTAGTCTGATCTTATCACCAGTGTATTGTATGTTTCTGTAAATAATAATAGTTTTAAGTAGTTAGACACCTAAATAATATATACTTACTAGTGAGGATTCAAAAATAAAGTGGAGACAGATAAGACGCCAGCAGTAGTGATGAAATTTAAGCTGTGAAAATACCAATGCACAAAATAATTAGATTAATAGTACCTATTATGAGATTAGGATGTTGCAGCTTACTACACAATTCTAAACTATGGGTACTGTCAATATAATTTATTATTCTTGCCAGATAATTCACATACATGTATATACTTGTATTTCAGAATATAAAGTTCTATACATTTTTTCTTTGTTTAGGATTAGTTGCCCTTACTATTTTGACAAACGATTCCATACCAAAGAGAAGAGAAGGACTAAAGATATTCTGTCTGACATACCCTATTGAATTTAAGAATGATCTGGCAATCACATGGATTTATCCATCAAGGAGTAAGACGACATATTGTTTGGGTGATTATACTTGCGTCGGCAACAGCGACAGCTACAAATTCACTGCTGACAGCAACGGATCTTATGCCACCATCATCAGTTTAGACAGGATGAAGGACAATGGTACATGGACCTGTACTGGAAATGAAAACTTAGGAAGCAATACTACTGTTATCAGTATTTATAGTAAGTATGGTAATAAGCTATACAATTTAAAGCATGGAAAAGATTTTAAAACTGTTTTCCTCTAATGAATGATTTCATTTTTATACCTCACCAATTGTTTGTGTACATGGATTCCACATGACTTTAACTATAGTTCTAGCAGACATATTTTAACAGAACGCTATATTTTACTTAATTTAGCCCAAGGAAGATTCCAATTAGTTTTAAGGTCAGTATCTTGAATATTAATGTTACAAAAGGTAGATTTTGCCGTTGCATTAATGTTCAATAACTTTGTTTTAGAAATTGGATTTCAGCAACATTTGATGGGTGTGATCCCCTGGTCCCATTATCTTTAAGTGTTTCATATTATATTAGGTTTAATCGTCCCAAAATATGTGGAATAATAACTCCACAATCATCCAACTTACCACTGGAGATTGGTTTATGTCATATAGAACAACTCACAAAGGGGATTTGGGTATTGTCACACATAGGATGCATACAGTATACGCATTGTGGACTATGAATTGTCCACTTAATTCAGTGGACAATGGCAAAGTATTAAGTGTCCTCTAGGAATTGTTGATGTCCACTACATCTGGTGTATTTAACCCCAAGCCTAGCAGACATTCGTTTGATGTAGTGGAATTCAGTAACATATTTTATTGCAGTTTTAGTGGGTTTTATGGCTTCTCTTGTCGATTTTTATATAACTAAGCTGTGAAAGATTGTTAACAACATTACTCCAAGACATTTTGTGTGTGAAAAAACATTGTGTATTACACTGATGCTTTTTGTTGTTCTTGATTCACAACAAAACAAGTTTAATATCAGTAATACCATACATGTTGCTATTGTTATGTATATATTTATCACATACATTATATTCATAGTAATAGTTTTTACAAGAGTGTGCAGTTAATGGGTTTTGTATTGGGGTGGGGGGCACCATGTGATCCAATAAGGCCATGAGTTACATGCATGGAGATCATGCACATGCTGAGTTCGGCGCTCTTGACCAATTTTTTTTTATTTGCCAGGTTGAGCTGTGATTTGTTGGCATTTACTAAATGATTTATTGAAAGCTTGGTATAAGCAGTCTGACAATTGTGCATTATCATTCTGTATAAAAGAAAATAAATATGGAAATCACATTTGTTGAGGTTGTTGATCTTGAAAGAGTAATGAGAGACTTTATTCATTAATTGGCCAATGGAATATGTGTATTCAGAAATATTCTCAAATATAGCTGAAAGGACTTCCTGTGAAACATTTGAAGACTATTTGGACTAATAGTTGAATGGAATTTCTGAGAAACATTCAAGGACATTTAGATTGTTAATTCTATTGTATTTAATGTGAATTCAAGTACAGGACATAGCTGTGATTTTTCGGTAGTTTTGGTACATCTGTACATTATAGTTATCATTCACAATAACTTTGGAATACATTCAAAATTTATTTGATCAATTGGAATTGATAGAACTTTTAGGATTTTAGGAATTTCAATACTACTGTGAGATATTTTTAATTCTTTCACTCTGTATTTTAGGAAAATAACTAACATCTTTAATTATACAAAACTTGTTGGTTATCACTCTATCTTGTTATGTAGTCTTAGAGATTGTAACACTATTGCATAACTAGTACTTTTCTGGCAGGAAATTACCTGAACAAACAATGGAAATTCTATTATCCCATTAGGGTTAGCCAGAATCCTATAGAACGGAGGGTCTGCCCTGCATGAGAACCCTATATTTTTTGAGTATGCGTGAAAGACCCTTTTCATATATTTTGAGGTTACCATGTTGTAATGTTCAACATGGTAAGGCATCAATATTTTTCCATGTCTATGCTGACTCTGAGATTGATATAAGTATAATTATTGCTAATAATAATAAGTGTCCAAAAAGCCTCATCTGAGCTTAAAAAATTTAATCTAGATATTGCATGCAATAATTACAGTAACCTGGTTCTACATTGGTCAAAATTCCTATCTCCAATGAGCAAAATTCGTATGGATTAGAACTGAAATACAAGCACAAAACATATACATTATACACATTCAGCACTCACTTTTAACTTGTCTGCATTGTGTACCTTTGCTGAATGATCATGAAGTTCACAAATTCTCATTTCTACAATGGGCATGACAATGTGCGCAATCCTGTTTTCTTTTTTCAAATTTGTAAGATGGTGTTGATTTGTCCTTTTTTGATCTGACATGTTTTGAAATTAAAAAAATCCAATTGCTCTAACATTTTTCAGTCATACAACATCATCAAGTTTCTCCTTTAATGCCTGTTTTGCATAACATCTGGCACTATTTTCTTTAAAAGTACTGACTAGTCTGCTAACGTACTATATTTATCAACATAATGAATTTGTGGGACAAAGATTCAAATACAAAAAAAACAAAACATCTGATTCCTTGGAAATGTGCCAAATGCAGTTGCTGTAAATAGGAAATAAGGAAAGCATGTGACTTGTACATCCATGATGGGCAAATAGAGCCTTTGAATTTCTCCACACTAAACCCTAGATTGCATATACAAGTATTTGGTTGCCAAAACTATTGCCAGATGATATATTTTGTTGCCTATAAGGGAACAAAATCACATTTTCTGACAATTTTGAAGCCCAGAATCATCCTTGTATTCCCAGATTTTCCTGGTTGCCAAGAATGGTGGTTTGTCATGTTTACCCGGACCCAGAGTAGCCCAGTTGAAACATGTATAATCAAAGTAATTCTGACAAGCCATTGTTTGATGTTAAACATTGCCGCAGGCTAGCACTATTCCATTACGTAAGATTGCCGTAGCTAGAAGTGGAGAGCCGGACCTCGGAGTTGCGAAGTCACAGATAGTCAATTATCACCTAGGTGTGGAAATGTTTATCCATGATCAAAAGAAGTTGCCTGAAGAAGTGGGAGTGTCTTAACTTCTTTTCCCTGCAGACAGACAGACAGGTTGAACTGGCCGCTAAGACGATTGGACAGGGTCACAGCGCCACCCAATCAGCCAATCAGAATCGAGATAGGGGAGAGACCTTGATTTAGGTAGAATGATATCTCCACGTCTTCCGGCAAGAATTAGTTCGCTAAGAGAAATTACCCAGAGTGGAAGTTAGTGTAACTCCGAATAGCCATTCGTTATTGGCGGGAAAATCTTAGAGCAGGAAATTCTAAGTACAGAGAGCTTCAAATAAGGTCAGTGGGATATTTGTTCGGTCTTTGTGGAATGCGACTGCATTTTAATTGTAGGTCGTATGTATACTTTATTATTACTAGAATCGTAGTACGAAGAATTACTTCATTTTGTTAATATGTTTGCATATTTTGAAGAAATGAGTTGATATTTGTAAAGAATTATATAGCTTGCTAGCCGTCGTAAGAGTTAATATTGTAATTTGCTATGTGGGTATTTTATAGTAGACTAACACATGTGTTCATATGATTATAGATTTTGCCATTGTTGAATATTTGTAATGTACAGACATGCGTCTGATTGTTGTCAGATTGTAGTACCATCATATTAAATATATATGTGTATATACTGATGTGACGCAGTGTATTGATGTCTGTATGACAATTCGCTGATACCATGTTATTACGCTATTGTTTACCCTGCAAGAAGTGTGTGGGAATTTCGATGTGTACGCATGCATGACAGAAACCTTGATGGCCTTACCTTATGATTAATTGTCTATACAGTGTGAGGTGAGATTCGATAAAACATATGTTAACGTGTTGTGGTTTTTCACAGGAAGCTTTGAGGGACAGACCAGTTACAGTTTGGTCCCATAGTCTCAGATAGAGAGACAGAAGAAAGGAGAAGTTGAAATCTGGGAGCGAAATTGGAGGAGGAGAATGTAGAGAGGGAAACGGAGACAAAGGAGGAGTTAGAAGAATGGAAAGAAGGAAGGAATTAGTGGGAAAGAAAGAGATGAGTAGATGCAAGGACGGGGGAAAATTGAACTCACACTGTAAATCACGGGATGAATTAGGCTGTCACTTGGTCGAGGAAAAGATGAGTGATTGGAAGTTATCGTTTTAATTAATCGAATTTATTAAATTGTTATTGATTGAATTTTCAACTTCGTGTTCTCTATAATTTAACTGTCGGCATTGCTGACTGGGGGCTCAGAGCTGTAAATCTACCTCGTCACTAATTTAACTTTCTAACCTCACGAGCCAGGGTAGAACTTTCATCATAATTTAATTAAATTATATTGGAAGAACCCCACCCCAGTGCGTGCAAACGTCACAGTGGGCGCTTTGTCCAGGATTTGAATTAGACATAAATATTATTTTACGAGCTAAAGTTTATTTGTCAGGAAGTATTAGTGAACAGTGTGAGATATTTTCCATCCTATGTATTTTGAATTTTATGATTTTCTCATCTTGTGTTTGTTATATTTGATATTTGCATGCTAGGTAGATCTTTAATTACTTGCAGTAATTGTGAAGCAAATATCGAGCAAATATCTTACCTGAACGAAATTAGTTGCTGTCGACAGGTAAGTATTTGGCTAGGAACTTGTAATATCTGTCCATTGTTAGTAAGGTCGAGACAAGGTATCACTTCCTATTAGTATAACAATATGGCTACAGAAAGGCAAGTGATCAAGGAGTACCGTGCCATGGGTTCGGAAGATCTCGAATACGAGGGAGATCGCCTGGTAGCGTTCATTGAAGAAAGAATCATGGAATGGAAGGCAGAAAAAGCAGCGGAGAAGGCGCTGGCTAAGATATCAGTGGAGCAAGAGCTGGCCAGGATAGCAGCAGACAGAGAGCTAGAGCTGGCCAAGATAACAGCGGACAAAGAAACCCAGAAAGAGCTGGAGCTGGCCCGAATAGCCGCCAAAAGAGAAACACAGAAAGAGTTGGAGCTGGCCATGATATCAGCGGCCACAAAAGAAAGAGAGCTCGCTCACACTCTTGAAATGGAGAAGGTCAGGTTAGCGGCTAGGGACACCGATCGGGACGACGCCAGCACAAGTTCTGGATGGACTGGACCACCTTTCATCGACCACCAAATGGTCCAGATAAGTTTGCCGCGGTTCAGCGATAAGGAGGAATCTATCGATGATTTTCTTGTTCAGTTTGAGAAACTTGCTCACGCTCATAAAATTCCTGAGCAACATTGGGCGATTAATGTCTCAGCTTTTTTGCAAGGTGCAGCTCGTGAAGTCTACCACGGCTTAGCTGCTGACGATGCTGACAACTATAATGCGCTCAAGAAGGCCATTATCGGCCGACCTCTGAAACGTACCGTAAACTTTTTCGGGACTCGAAGAAAAAGGCAACGGAAACCCACTCTCAATTCCACACCCGTGTTAGAGGGTTATTTGAGAAGTAAATGAAGATGGCCGAAGTCGAACGATCGTACGACGGGCTACGCGAGGTTATACTCAAGGAACATGTCCTAAGTACTTACCGTCGCGAGTTGACAGTCTTCCTAGCAGAGAGACGCTCGAAGAGGTCGCTAGCATGGCGGAGCGATACGAGCAGGCACACTCGAAAAGTGGAGGTTCCGGAGGTGCGGACCGACCCCGACCCACTGATTCGCGCCGTGTGGTTGAGGTAGAGCCGGCTGACCGTAACTGTCAGGGCGACGGGAGGGTCGGAGAGGGATCTAATTGTAAGGGTGCCAACCATAGACCTGGACAGGCCTCACCCACGAAAGCGGGACTTGCAGGTTGGTGAGGGCTGCCGAAGTGTTACAACTGCAAGCGCCCGGGGCATATTGCCAGGGACTTTCCCAAGGGCAGGCAGACCCAGGTGAATGCCGTCGCTAGGAAGGAGCGCGAGCCGGAGGCAAGCTGTAACCCATCAAACCTTGCATCTGCTACTGTCAACGGAGAAGGTGCCACCATCTTGTATGACACTAGGTGTAGCGTCCCAGCCCTTGTTGACAAGAAGTACGTTAAGCCCGAGGATTACACAGGGGAGGTAATCGAAGTTCAGTACGTGAACAGCACGCGTGACTCATTGCCAGTGGCTGTCATTGACCTCGATTCACCGTACGTGAAGGGAAAATTGAGGCTGCGTGCTTGGATGGTTTATCACATGACGTCATACTGGGATGTCGTTATGTGTTGCCACAACCGAAACCCGAAACCTGCACACCGATGCCGGTGAGTGCTTTGGAAACCAGGTCCAAGAGTCGACAGATGAAAGCGAAGCCGACGGAAGTCACATCGACACCGGTGAGTAACGTTCTTCAGGCCGAGCTGAGGAAGCTGCAACAGGAAGACGCAACTCTGGCGCAGTTGCACAAACACGCTGCAGCAGGAACGGAGAAAGAAAATCCGAAAGGCGTGGTGAAGTGCGCATACAAGAAGGGGATCTTGTATCGCTATGAAAGGAATGGTAACGAACACTTTAAGCAAGTCGTCGTGCCAAATGAGAAGCGAGGTGAAGTGTTGAAACTTGCACACGAGAGTCTCATGGGTGGACACATGGGAATTGCCAAGACGCGTGACCGTCATGTCAAAGAATTCTACTGGCCAGGGATCCAAGGAGATGTCAAACGGTTCTGTCTCTCCTGTGACAAGTGTCAGAGAATGGCACCGAAAACGGACCATCGACCCGTCCCCTTGGGGAATACACCCCTTATTGATGAACCGTTTAGACGCGTCGTGATGGACTTGATCGGACAGATAAAACCCGCGTCGTCGCACGGAAATCGGTGTATCTTAACGGTCGTAGATTATGCTACATGCTATCAGGAGGCCGTCGCGCTGCGTAATATTGATTCGGAAACCGTCGCAGTAGCGCTGTTTGGGATTTGGTCAAGAGTTGGAGTGCCCGACGAGATCCTGACCGACCAAGGGACACAATTCATGAGTCGATTGATGGCAGAGGTAAACCGACTGATGTCGATTAAACATCTTACGACTACACCATATCACCCTTAATGTAACGGGCTGGTCGAACGGTTTAATGGGACATTGACGAACACGCTCAAGAAGCTGTGCGAAGGCCGCCCTAAAGACTGGGATAGATACATTACTGCAATGCTTTTCGCATATCGGGAAGTACCCCAAGCGAGTTTAGGGTTTTTTCCCTTTGAACTCTTGTACGGGAGGACCGTACGTGGCCCAATCGCCGCAAGGAGACAACTGTGGACGGACGATCACACTGTGGAGGAGGTACGCACTACCTACCAGTACGTTGCAAACTTGCGCAACAAACTGGAGGAAGTTTGTTCCCTCGCACAGGAGAACCTCAAGCGAGCGAAGGCGCGTCAGGCGAAGAATTACAACAAGCGCGCAAACCCCCCCACACACACATTCAAAATTGGAATTCATTAGGAACACTTTTGTTATGTATATTTGATTTAATTTATATTTTGATTTAAATTGTTTGTTACTTTTTTAAATTATTTTTTAATTTCATTATATGTCAAAATAATGTAATTTTGTTTACTAAGAATTTGATATTTTCCAGAAATTAGTTTGACCTTAGAGTTAGTCATAAGCACTGAACTTTGTATCTTATGCTGACCTAGTTCCAAACCTTAATTCAGAAATCACTGAGACAAGTAAACAGCTTTTTATTTTTATCTTATTCTTAGAGTAAAATGATTGGTAAATACTTCTCGAAAATTCTGGAGAGTTGACCCTCATCTGATAATATGTTTTGTGCATCAGGTTACTGTATAATCTTTGTTTATAGAGAAATTCTGAGTTGGGGCTTTTTCTTTACACTGGAAAGTGTGTTTGTGACAAGTTTGGGTATTACATTTTAATTTTTATTCGGATTGTTTGGGTTCAAAAAGATTAATTCTTCTTCCTGGAAATATTTGAGTGCTCTTACAGATTTCTTGTACTAATATATTTATTTCAATTTTATTCTGAAATTCAAACACCGGAATAATATTGTCTGTGAAATGAAAAAGAATTGTAGATGATACAACACCATACTAACTATAGTATACGTCATCGCCTTCCATTTTGGATTCTTCATTGGGTCTCGAACTTGAATTCATTAGAACTTTTCATTACTAGGACTTCTAAAATTTAATTTATTTGATTATTCTTGAATTATTTATGGATTTTATTCTTAAAACCATAAGTTCTTATTTTTTTTCATTTTTACAGTTTTTCCTGGGAAATAATATATTTGTTAAATTTTTCAAAGGTTGTTTTCACTCTTTCCTTTGTTACTGTTTATTGTGAGTTAGTTTATGTGTCAAGCAGGACTTTTAGAAAAACATCAGCTTCCTTTGGTTGCTCTATTCCAAAGTGAGATCTCCAGGAGGCAGCCTTATCTATGCTGGAGATCATCAAGACATACTTTTATGTCCATTTGGGGCACTATCCTTTTATTTGGCAGGTCCACCATTTCTAGGTAGACTGCATTTACTATCAAAAGAGCATATGAGTCTCTAACTGATAATGACCTATCTTACATGAAAGTTACACCCATGAGGTTCATGTCATTGCTGCCTCATGGGCCTAAATGTATCTTTTTCATCTTTTGAGGATGTGATGAAAACTGTATTTTGGCATTCTCACACTGCTTTCTCCTCCATATACTTTTAGTAATAAGCCAATCAAAGGCATTTTCTCATGGACGTTTTTGTTGTTTCTCAAAAAGTGTCCTTTGTGGATTCCAGGTTATATAATTGATTCACTCCAATTAGACTCACAATCACCTTGAACAATGTTATTCAGTATCAATGTAGAACAACTTTGTTTAAAATATTGTATACACCAAGACCTGCTGAATTATGGAATGATCTGCCAAAATCCACAATAAATTGTTCATTTTTACAAAAAAATTAAAAAAAGAAATTATAAAGTGGAAAATTTCTGCTTGAAGCTATTTAGGATTTGATACTAAGCAAGCTTCTTTGCTTTTATTCTGGTTAATATACAAATGCAGTATGCTAAATTATGATTTACATGCATATTATCTATACACACAGTTCTTGTGGATTTCCAAAAGAAAATGACCATTTTCTGTTTCAATGCAGACTGCTTAATAATGCAAGAAATTAGCTTTATCACACATACTCAGTAATGATTATTTATATTGGTTCTGATATACTTTTTATTTGGCAAACAAGCTTTACACAGCAAAAACAAAAAAACAATTTCACTACAATATGAAATGCAGACATTGTTTAATAAAACAAAATATATCAACCTATATATGGTTACTTTTTGTTTCATTATGGCTATATTTAATTGAAAGTTTTATGTACTGGACCAACCAAAACACTACCCATCAAATGTTATTCTTCCTGCATCCCTCTCATTTCATTATATATATGCATGTCACCTGTCCTGACTTTTTTGTTAAACATTTATGAGGAATGAGTACTTGAAAAACTTGTTTCTAATCCTTTTACTCTTTATACACATTTATAATCTTCTTGTTGAAAAAAGGTGTACATGTTTACGAGTTTGAAATAAGATGGTTATATATATATACTTTGTCCACAATACAGTAACGAAATTTATGAATAAATTCTAAGACCTGATGTTCATGCTTTGGTGTTGGTGGTTGTTGTTGTGGTTTTTATTGTTGTTATTCATGCTGGTTCATCCCTCAACTTGGTGTCGATTGTTGTAAATTGTTCTGGTCGGAACATGCATAATCATGACTTCAGAATGATATCTGAGTGTTCTTGCATTTAAGGTGATCTGAAATAGATGCAATATAATTATGTATTTGTTTGTGGCTTTGTAAAATTATATAAATAAAAGATTCTTAGTGAACATAATTTGTCTGGACTTTACAGCACACTGTAGTACCTTACAGTGATGACAAAGACTAGGATGGTTTATACAAAATAATTAGGTTTCCTTCGAAATAAAAGACTCACTTCTCTAACATTTAGTTGGTGAAGGTGTCTTGTCTATTTACATGCTATATTGTAAACAAATACCCGTCAGTTTTTTCTGTATTATCAATGTGATACTGAAAGAACATTTTTTGGTACATATAAATGTTAACAACTTGGATTCAGGCAACCAACACAAGCTTGATGATTACACTGTTCACCAAGATATTAACATTTGATTTCTATCCCAAGAGTACTGACAGTTGTTGTTGTAGGGTTTAATGCCATTTTTCAGCACATGATAGGCTATACATGGTGGCCAGTATTAATGGTGAGAAAGGACTCGGGGGGTGGAAAACCCTGGAAAGAACCACCGACCCACAAGAAGGTACTGCAAGCTTTCTCACATACCCACATTGGCTGAATCTGAGACTCGAACCCACGCATACAGAGGTGAGATGGCAGTGATCTGTAATGGAGAGCGCTTTAGACCACTCGGCCACTCGGGGCCCCGAGTACTGACAGACATTTGTTGTAAGATATTACTGCTGGTTCATAAGCAATCTTGAAAACACATCATTGATCTTACAAAGACAAATTCATATTAGCTGCTTCCAGTACTATTTCATCTCTTGGAAATGAAGAATGGGTTCACTAAATGCCTACAGTGCATGAAATGACCTAAAAATAAACGCAGTCTAGCTGTAACATAGTTACATGGATTAACATGGGTAACACTATATTCACCCACCAGTGTCAGATAAAAACTACATGTATATAACTTGATTAATTTCAGATTTCTACACATGTCCCACTGGAAAAAAAATTCATGTTGATTTGTATTTTGGATTATCTCTTATTGGATAGCTTGTGTGTGTGTGTGTGTGTGTGTGTGTGTGTGTGACTGTCTGTCTGTTGCATATTTGTGTCATTAGTTAATGAGGGTTCCAAATACTAAAGCCAATGCTGGACAGAACCACTGGCGATGCATCAAGATTTGTCACACCATTCTTTTTTTTGACAAGCGAGACCTCTAAAAGATCTGGGGAATTTGAACAGATTGTTATAATCCAAATAATTAACATGAGTAAGAAATCATAATTTTGGGTGGGTAAATATATTGCATCATGTTTGCCAAGGCTTGCATTATTTACTTTCTGACCAGACAGTTTGGTATTCCAATCATAACACAGGTATTTGTATATAGCATGTCAATATTTCATGAACCATGCAATTAAAATTGCCTAGCTGTATTTAAATAATAAATTTCTTAATGTAACTAATGAAAGATCATATTAATCTTTCAGAGCCTAATACAGGTGCTGTTATTGGACTGTCAGTTCCTGGAATAGCTGGAGGAATTGGGGGAGGTGTTGGTGTTATCTTGGTAATAGGAGTAGTCATTTTGCTTTGGAGAAGACACAAGCATACAAACAAAGTGGCAGCTGGTATGTTTAAGATTAGCAATTTTTTAAAAATATTTTGCACTTATTGTCATTTATTGAATGCTTTTGTAATCTTCATTTACAACAGATACTCTTCTTCATGAATGAGAAGCATGCTTTGATGCCAACAGCCTTCTGTTATTTGCAACAACTGATAGTAAGAAGTACTTTTTAAAACTAGTCTTGATTCTTGACTTTGTTTGAAGATATAACTGGCCTTAAATGGTCATTAGTTACGTGTCAGACTAGAAAAGAAATGTTTTCATACTCCATTTTGTTCTCTTTTGAATAGATGATTATATTGGTTATGTTAATACTTACATTCACATAAGCATGACCTCCAAAATCCTGGCCATCTTAATAGCTATCATAATACAAAACAGAAAGTATTAATAGCAGTAAGCAGACAAAATATGATTTAATCAATTATCCAATCTGATGCATTGATTCCTATGTAGTTGCTGCATGTGCATTAATCATCTGCCTTGTCTTCATGAAATCAAACTTTGCACCTTGGAGATTTTACTCTGTGCTGATATTTAGCCATGTCTCCATATTTTGTATAACAGCATGCTCAGCATTTATGCGTATCGTATTCTGTACATTTCCAAAGCATTTTTGCTTTATTAGTTTTCTTTTTAGAAAACTAAACCCTCAACCATAAATAAACTGCATCCCTTCTTGGGGGCCCCCGAGTGGCCGAGCTGTCACCATTACAGATTACTGCCATATCACCTCTGTCTGTGTGTGTTCGAGTCTCAGATTCGGCCAGTGTGGGTATGTGAGAAAGCTTGCCAGTAGCTTCTCGTGGGTTGATGGTTCTCTCCGTGGTTTCCCCTGGTTCATTCTCAACCATTTATACTGGCCACCATGTATAGCCTATCTTGTGCTGAAAATGTGCATTAAACCCTACAATAACAAAACCAAAAAAATAGCATCCTTTCTTATGTTCTTACAAATACTAGAGTCATTCTGTGCATACATGTACTAGGTCCATGTTAACAGAATATTGTACGTTTGCCATTTAAATATGTTATT
The DNA here is from genome assembly GCA_028554795.2 of Sinohyriopsis cumingii. Taxonomy (NCBI): domain Eukaryota; kingdom Metazoa; phylum Mollusca; class Bivalvia; order Unionida; family Unionidae; genus Sinohyriopsis; species Sinohyriopsis cumingii. The sequence goes on along the minus strand of JAPYKE020000029.1, from coordinate 1,833,216 downwards.
ATATGAGGGTAACTCAGTATATACTATTCTTCTTTGAGGATCTCATGATGAACAAACTATTGTAAATACAGCAACAAAAAATTAAACTATAAAAAACAGTAAAGCACGATTAAATACATTAAGTATAAAAGTACAAAGTGTTTATTAACAACATAAATTGGAGGGCATATATTTCAATATTTGTGGAAACTGCCTTTTGAGATAGTCATATATTGGTGAGTTCCTTCCACTGAATACTACCAGAGTAGCAAGGAATTTGTATTATTGCACTGTTTTAGATTTATAATGACGTACTGCTCTAAATATAGCTAATTGTCATAATTACATAGATGCCAAGTCTACCAGATTGTCGGGTAGTCTTTTGATTTTGGTCCCAAGATTGATGCCAAGTTTTATGTGACCAAATTAGGGAGATCAGTGTTCACAACCCTGGATATTGTGTCAGGTAGATTAGCATATGGACCATTTTTGTCATAAACTTGAAAGTACACATCAAACCAAAACCAAGTAAACTAACTGCAATGAATAATAGTTACTCAACTTTATTCATTTTCTTATAAGTTCCTTTCACTATGCTTCATACATTTAAAATTGTCTGTCCAAGCACTGCAAAAATCTCATTTTCTATGGCATATTTTCCTTCGAATTATGTTAGCATGCATTTCATTTCCAAATAGTTGACTGCAGTCTGTTATACATGACACGTCACTCAATATTGAAATATTGACAAGTAAAACAACTTGCATACAATAACAGCATCTGCCCATGTTATGAGTCAAAATTTGATTGTTTGTTGACAGATTATTATTGTTGTAAATAATTATAAAAAGTTTATTCGATGTTGTTTTAGCTGAAATATCTATGCTTGGTGGATGTTGTTTTAGCCAGAAATAGCTATCTTGGCAGATTTGTGATTTCTGGAAGCTTTTGTCAGGAAATCAGCCATTCAAAAGGTTGGGGCAAAATTAAAAGAGTACATGACAATCAATAAGACTTGGCATGTATGCCCCAATTGTTTATCAACAGTGTTGGCAGTAACAATGCCTCATTTGTTAAACCCATTCATAGATTCTCGTCATACTTGGTATGAATCTTTATCAAGCTATTACAGTTCATTCTGTGACACATTCACTTTTTATTTGCATATAATTTCTAGGCCCCATGATGGATTTTCTTCATGACTCATTAAGAAGCTCCACAGCATGCATTCCCTTCCTGTTTATTTTGGGTTATGGTCACAGTCCTTGAAAGTTTGCATTATGATTCTGGTGCACTGACTTTGGTTACATTTTCTCTTTTCATCAGTTTCTCAAGGTCTCTTCATGATAGAATCATCAAACTAGATGATTGCATGCTGTGTGTATCTCTACACCCAGTCCATAAAGGAATGTCACTGTGACCTAGATTTCACATTTTAATAGCTTCTTTAAGTTTCTATATTTAGCTCATGACTAACCAGATCCTCATTACCATGTATAGATTATGCTATAACTAGATTTATAAAAGAGCGTGGATGCATCTAGGTAAGTACTACTCTTGTGTTTCATGTTTAGGCTCGAATAAACAGTAACACAAGAAAGAGTGAAAACAACAAGCTTTTAAAAATATAATAATTTATTTCCCTGGAAAAATACTGTAAAAATGAAAAAGTATGAACTTCTGGTTTTAAGAAACAAATCCAAGAATAATCCACAAATAAAAGTTGAGAAGTCCTAATATTGAAATGTTCTAATGATTCCATGTTCAAGTCCCGATGAACAGTCCAAGATGGAAGGCAATGTCATACGCTGTATCTTCTTCAATGTTGTTGTCTACAATTCCTTGTAGAAACACAATAAATAATCCTTCAGAATTATGTATGAGCACAAAATATTTCCAGAGAAATGAATTAATCTTTTAGAATCCAAAAATTAAAATAAAACTCAAAAACTCAAAACTAGTCACAACAGAAGAAAACAACTTGACATCAAGTGTTTAAAATTCCAAAACTCTCTAAACATCACTATTATTACTAAGTATTTCACTATATGGGAAATGTCTAATTGCAAAATAGAGGATCAAATGATTGTGTTTACATATAAAAATCATGTAGCCCCTGTATGACCTTGATAAGAACCAATCATTTTGCTACAAGAAAAACGTTGTTTACTTGACCCTCAATCTAGACCAGGAACTAAGTAAAAATTAGAAACAGTATTTCTGTTATTAGGTATTTATGTAAAGATTCAGGTCAAACTGAACTTTCTGGAAAATATCACATTCCTAGTAAACAAAATTACATTACATTGACATGCAAAGAAAATAAAAAGATTCCAAAACCCACAAACAATCAAATCAAGTCAAACACATATTAAATCAAATACAAATTGAATCAAATATATAGTAACTAAACCCACATCACAAATGTTGGTCACTATGACCTGTATTTAATGATTCGTTAACTTTGCTTAATATTTTATTTTTTCAGTTTGTTTCTTAAGTTCTGTATTTTCCTCAAATCATCCGACTAGGTAATTGTTTTCATCTCTATTCTATACCCTTATCACAAAAGAATATTGAATGCAACTGACATTGCACATTTTACTAGTTTAAAGTTCCGTTTTATGTTGAATTTATTACAATTTGGATATCAGCACACTGTATATGTCTATCTGTATATCCCATTATACCTAGGTTCCTGAAACTTTAGAGAATGTATCTTGATGAGTACTAAACTCTTATCACAAAATTAGGGCACTGTGACTTATATTCTCAGCTTCACTGACTTAAATGTTGTAGTTAAGTTAATTTTTCAAGTTCTGTTATGCTGGAATCATCAAATTAGATGATTCTATGCATTTGTATTGATACCACATCCTTACAACAAAGTGTTTAGCTCATGATCAAAAAGTTTTAGCACCTTGTTATAACTAGATTCATGAAATGTGGTGATGGAATGCATCCTGTTGAATACTAAGTCTAATTACAAATTTAGGTAAATGTGACATAGTTCATGCTTCATTTTGTGTTAAGTTTTATTTCTTTCCTAGAATAAACAGACTAGATGATTGCATGCATCTCTATTATTGCCATGACCTTACCACAAAGAAGGTCATTGTGACCAACATTTCTTACTATATTGGCTCAGATTAAGTTGTTGCATTTAGCTTACGAACAAATGGGTTTATAGTATATATATATATATAATATATATATATATATATATTGTTACGTGTTTAGGCTTGAATAAACAGTAACACAAGAGAGAGTGAAAACAAGCTTTTAAAAATATAACAAATAATTTATTTCCCTGGAAAAATACTTTAAAAATAAAAAATATGAGAACTTACGGTTTCCAGAATCAAATCTAAAATTACTACAAGAATAACCCATGAATAAAGTTTTTGCATTCCTAATATTGAAATGTTCTAATGATTTCAAGTTTGAGTCCCGACAAATAATCCAAGATGGAAGGCACTGAGAGACCCTGTAGCCTGTACTGTGTTGACATCTGCAGTTCCTTGTACAAACACACTAATGTATCCTTCGGTCTTGGAAATCCGAACAGAATTTTCAATAAATGCCCCTGTTCAAGAATTTTGCATGAATACAATAATATTTCCAGAGAAACTAATTAATCTTTGAGAGTCCAAATACTTTAGAGAAAAATTAACTAATAACTTAAAACTTAAAAGTTCATTTCTGGTCACAACAGAAGAAAACAACTTGACATCAAGTGCTTAAAAGCCCTGGACTCCCTTCTCTCTCTAAGCATCACTGTTAATACTAAGTATTTCGCAATTTTGGAAATGCCTAATTACAAAATATATTGTGAAATAGAGGATGACGTGATCATGTTTAAATGTAAAAGTCACATAGCTCCTGTATGTCCTTAATAAGAACCAATCATTTTACTCTGAGGAAAAAGTTGTTTACTTGACCCTCAATCAAGGCCAGGAACTGTCAGAAACAGAAACAATTTTTTCTTTTATTAGGTATCTAAGGAAAACTCAGGTCAAACTGAATTTTCTGGAAAATATTGAGTTCCTACTAAATAAAATTACAATACATTGACATGCAAAGAAAATAAAAAGATTCCTAAACCCACAAACAATCAAATCAAATCAAATATAACTTAAATATATGAAACTATATATATATATATATATATATATATATATATATATATATATATATATATATATATACAGTAGAACCTGTCTTGAGAGACCACCTCTTTTGCCAAAAAGATATGGCTTCTCAAGAGAGGTGGTCTCTCATAGCAGGTCATACTGCTATATAATCATTAAATTTGTGCATTTAGTCATGAAACTTGGTGAGCAACTGCATCTTGTAGAAGAACTTTTAAGTGAGTGTAAACTATATACTATACTCATGCTTTGTTGACTTGGTTAAAGATGTTTTAAGTTTATTTCTCAAACTGAATAAATCTATGTATCTCTTCACTACCACACTATTGACATAAAGAAATGTTACTGTGTCCAACATTTCACATTTTACTGCCTTTGATTTGGGGGGTTCTAATGCAAAATAGATTTTTAGCACCCGATATTCATACTGTTATACTAATATGAAATATTCTTTGATGTGTAATAAATGCTATGCACAAAAGGAGGTCACCGTGACCATATTTCTTGCTTAAATGCCTTAATTTCAGTGTCAGGCACTGTTTTCACTAGAACCATAAAATTAGGTGATTATATACTTTAGTACCACACTATAGATCGCTCCAGTGGCTTAGTGGTTAGGTCATCTGCCTCAGATGTGGGAGGTCATGGATTCGATCCCCGGCTGAGTCATACCGAAGACTTACAAAAGTGGTACTTACTTGCTTAGCGCTCAACATTAAGAGGTTAGTGTTAGGACTGGTCAGCCTGGTGTCAGAATAACGTGACTGGCTGGGACATCATGCTAGATACCTGCGGCATGATGCCCAAGTACTAGACATCACTATAAACTGCCACACTGCAGACATTGTAGCAGTATGACTGAAAAATTGTTAGAGCTATGTTTAAAATCAAAATTACGTACACAGTACCACACAATTACAACAAAAGGTCATGTGACCTACTTTTGACATTTCACTGCCTTATGATTTTGGATTGAGCTCATTACCACTTTATCAACTGTACAATACTTTGATGATACCTGAATTCATGAAACATGGTTAGTGGGTGTATCTTGATAAGTACGTGTACTAACATTCCTTTAAAAGGAGATCATTATTTTATATTTCCCTGATTTTGGTTAAGCTTGATACTTTCACTATTCATGATGCAGTCGATTCCAAGTGTAAGTACCATTGATTTCAGTCAAGATGATATATGGCCTTTGTGTCAAATAACATGTATCATTTGTTACAAATTCCGGGTTTTCCAGAGGATTGACCCACATCTGGGCATTTGTTTTGCATTAGACTTATTACTGATGTTTTGAGAAAAAACAGTCATTCTTGCCTTAACACCTGAGAAGTTGAAGTGTTTTATGTTGTGACCAGTGTTGGGCTAATTATTTTGTTTTCGTCAATTTATATGGATTTCAAGTTTGTTTTCCCTGTGTATCTTCAGTCATGCAACATGATAATTTGACGAATCTCTCTTACTATGATGCCATTAAAACATAAAAAGATCACTATGACCTACTATTACGCTTTACTAACATGACATGTGTATTTGTGTTACACTCACATTGATCAAGCCATGCTTGACTTACATACTTCCCTGCTTCAAATGCCCTTTCAGATCAAAACAGTTGGAAGTATGAATTGATATTTCTATTCAGTGATATACTTTCCATATTAATGACCATACATTTTATAGTGCAATATGTAACTTTCAGTAGGTTACCTGTGTGTTTGTAGAGTAGTTAGCATGCTTTTCATGTGAGGCCTCACCTGTAGTTGATAACAGTATTTATTGATATATGAACTGTGTCCTGCTGCATGTCATTGGGCAAGGTTATTCAAAGCCTGTGACATTCACCCAGTCATAAGTGACTTTTAGTGGACAATGATAATAGCTTTTCAAGCAGAATCTAAGAACCGTGATTTAAAACAAATATATTTTTAACTAATAATTTTGTATTTATTATCAACTTACTACCTCAACTTTGATGTGAATTAGAAAAGAATGTTCTTTTTGTTCTTTTAATATGTCTTATATACTATTCCAGAGTCAGTAGGTGGGTGGGTTATGGGTGGTTGGGTATGTAGGTAGGTAGGTGGTTTAATAATACAAGTATATCATCACAATAATGGCTGTATATAGCAAGTTCCATGCTTAAATTTTAAATTTTCAAATAATGAAAAGTTCTATTAAAATGAAAAGTTTGCATTCAAAACCCTCTTTATTTGACCAAGGGTCCAAGATTATTTATTTCTTTAAATTATTTTCTGAATGATAATTTCTACTGAAGACTTATGAAAGCAGAGGTGAGCTATACAGTTGTTGATTTCACTCTGATTTCATTAGCTTATGTTTTCTAAATCCTTTGATGGAAGTTGTTGATACATCACATGATGCTAAGACAGTTAATTCTGCAACATGCTTACTCAGTCCTTTCAACTTTAAGGTAACATGTTTCACACTATTGTATTCTTTGTGGACTCAACATGCATGTCCTGACCTAATTAAATAATGACAAGAGTATGTGCATATGTGAGATAAATGTACACATATAGGAAAACCTATTGATGACGTAACTAATTACCATAATGAAATTAGCAATTACACTCTACATATTAAGTAGAAAATAGAAACATACAAAGTAAGCTATGTTCGAGTGAGGATTGTTGTTTTGTAAGCATTTTTGTATTTCCATCAGCAAAGAGATATTGCTTAATAGTACAAGATTTATTTTCTAACAAAAGAGTTGAGAGGTCCAAATTAGTTTTGAGGATTGAGATTTTGAAAAAAAAGTTACATTTTTCTACTTGTCATTCAGTCTACATTCAAAAGAGAAATGTTATTATATTTGAGCTGACGCATGTTAAGGCAAGATGGATGAGGAATTGAGTCATTTAAAAATATATCATACTTGACAATACTGCATTTGCACCTTATTTGAGATAATAAAATGGAAGCTGATTGATTGCCACTGGCTGAGTAGGAGAGGGTCTGCAATTATACTGTTTTCTTGTGACTGAAAGCTGATTGACACTATACCGCTTCCATAGTACACTAATTTACACAATATTGTACTAAATGCAGATGAAGGCAGTTTTATGAAACCGATTTTCATCTCCTCATCTGTGTATAGATCTAATTCTTGACTTTTTGCTAATCTGCTTATTTCACATGATATTGATAGAGAGCTTCAAGAGAGGTAGGTTTTATTTGTAGTGGTGTCTTTAATTATTGAAAGTTAAATGATCGGTGCAGAAACTAATAATTTTGTTGCCCTGGACTATCTACACATGTACAAATAAACACAGCAAAGCTTATTTATAAATGCTACACTAGGCACTACATTTTGTTTATTGACATGTAGTTTTATAAAGAGAAGAGATAAGGATGGAAACTAAAGAAGATGGTTCATAATTATTACACATTTTAGCTTGATGTCCTCTATGGATGCTAAGGCAGGTTTGACAGTATTTCAGATGTAGCAAGTAAAAGAAAACAAATAATTATTTAACAAACAAGAGTACCTTAACAGGGCTGACATTCTCCTAGCTGAAAATAATATCTTGGAATCCACAATAGTCTTCAAGCAGATAGTAATTTAATGGTGTTTGTTTCAATTATAACATAAAATTAGTAATTTTTGTCTAGACCATCTTGCTCACATTTGTTATTTTTGAAAATCATTATTTATTAAAAATATTTCATCAAGAAATACTAATATTTTCTTTTGTATGGCATACTCTTATCTTTTGATGTGTTTTCAGTAGTTATTATGTATCTTGTTGTCAACCAATGAAAACAGTTTCAAGTGTTTTTTTCTGACTCGAATGAAGTTCAGAGAATAAAATGATCTAACTATAAATCATTATTAATTATACATCCATCAATTATACTAAAACTTAATCATCAATCACAAAAGTCAATAAATGTATAGCTTTGCATTCTTAACATATCCGATTTGATATTTGAGCCATTACCTTTACCATTCACACTCATATCACATTATTAGTGAAGGAATGTTTATCTTTCTTGCATGTAAATGTTTTAATATTCTTTACAATGTTCTGTTTTCTTTTCAATAATTTGTGTTTGCACTGTTCAGTTTTTCACATTATCCTTCATTTATGATTTGCAATAACATTAAAGAACATTTTGCATGACATTTTTGCATTTGCATAAATATATAAATACTTAAAATATGTACAAAATACTGACAATATTAATAACTTCTTAAATGGTAGTGTTCGGACATAATTAGCTCTCAAAGTTAACACATGTTATGACACATATTTAGTTCACACTACATTGTGTACTTTAAGTTTGGTAGTTTAATAGCAGTAATTACTTGTTTAATATTAATGTCAGTGATTACTTCTTCAATAGCAGTAATTACTTGTCCTGCTGATGTTGTGTAGCTAATTTATTTTCATGCCAAAAACTTGCCGTCAGATCGATTTGAATACATCCTCCCACAGAGTGTAGAAAAGTCATAATCACCTTTTTACACACCACTCTCCATGTCACATGATTATAAGCAGAAGGTAGATATTACTTATCTTTTACATGGACACCATACATAGATGTCAGCCAGAATTCTGTTTCATTTTCTGGGAAAACGGTATTTTAGCCTTTTCACCATAAAACTTAGTTCTTTTAACACATTAACCCCTAGTGATGAATTTACGGGGCAGGAGGTAGTAGCCTACTGCCGAGCTCTGTAGCGTCACATGCATGATACACTAAAGTGGGTGGTATTATAGAAAGGTAGACAGATGTAGCTCTACAATGATACCAGATAATCTGGAATATCTAGTTGCACTACAAAATACAGATAAAAAACCTCATTTTTTGGACCCGACCTTTTTTAACCAAAATTCGCCCGTGGTTGGAATCCGATTTTGTGTCTGGATTTTAGACTTCTTGGTCTCAGAACTAAGGCAAACCAGTATGAACTGCAAACAGAAAGATGAGCCTTTGGAAAAAGTAGGATAAGATGGGCATTTGGAATAAAGAGTGGTCTCCATACAAAAATAATGGCTCCGTTTTTTTAGCCAAAATAAAAAAGAAGGAAAAAAAAGTCCAACTTTTACCCTTCTGCTCATGTGCGAGTCAAATAGCCAATGAAAATCAATGTTTCTAACACCACTAGGCAGTATGTTGTTGAAAAGTGACCGAGGATTCGGTGTTTTCGACTCTACTGAGAACTAGCATTCAAAATGTGTTTCCTACTCGATTTTCACCGCAATACATATCATACATATCATTCTCCTCACAATGTGTTGCCCATTTCAAAACACCATACCCATGATGCACACACTATTCTACAATGACATGTTGACTGTGATGAATGGAATTTGTAGACATTTGACTTGTCCAGATACAATACTTAAGAATAAGTCATGGTACCTTTTTTGATTTACCCAGTTGGGTCATCAGTCCTGAAAGTTATAATGGTCTGAATATTTTGCAAATACAAACTTAAAATAGATAAATCTGTCTTCAAGTATGGAAACTGGATTCAGGTGGAAATGATAAGCTGAATTAGTCTAATGTGTTTTTGAAGTTATATTATGCTATAGCCCTAGCCTTTTTTGCCTTGTGTTTAATATAATGACCACCGCTTGAAAACAGGTATAAATATATAGTTAGATGTAAATATCTCAAACTGATCAGTGAATGTATTTTATCTATCATCCCATATCAGTTAATAACAACTCTCAAGATCTGTAAAATCTAATTAAACAGAAAATCTAAGAAGAAATGTTTGAACTGAGCATGAATTAGGTCACAAAGGCCAGTATTTACGATAGCAAACAAAAGATACAAACTTAAAATAAATAAATCTGTCTTCAAGCATGAAAATACAATCTTAAAGTAATTAAATCTGTCTTCAAGTATGAAAATACAAAAAAAAAATCTGTCTTCAAGCATGAAAATACAAACTTAAAATAAATAAATCTGTCTTCAGGTATGAAAATACAAATTAAAATAAATAAACCTGTCTTCAGGTATGAAAATACAAATTAAAATAAACAAATCTGTCTTCAGGTATGAAAATACAAATTAAAATAAATAAATCTGTCTTCAAGTATGAAAACACAAACTTAAAATAAATAAATCTGTCTTCAAGTATGAAAATACAAACTTAAAATAAATAAATCTGTCTTCAAGCATGAAAATACAAATTAAAATAAATAAATCTGTCTTCAAGCATGAAAATACAATCTTAAAATAATTAAATCTGTCTTCAAGTATGAAAATACAAAAAAAAATAATTGTCTTCAAGCATGAAAATACAAACTTAAAATAAATAAATCTGTCTTCAAGTATGAAAATACAAATTAAAATAAACAAATCTGTCTTCAGGTATGAAAATACAAATTAAAATAAATAAATCTGTCTTCAAGTATGAAAATACAAACTTAAAATAAATAAATCTGTCTTCAAGCATGAAAATACAAATTAAAATAAAAAATCTGTCTTCAAGCATGAAAATACAAACTTAAAATAAATAAATCTGTCTTCAGGTATGAAAATACAAATTAAAATAAACAAATCTGTCTTCAAGTATGAAAATACAAATGAAAATAAATAAATCTGTCTTCAGGTATGAAAATACAAATTAAAATAAATAAATCTGTCTTCAAGTATGAAAATACAAATTAAAATAAATAAATCTCTGTCTTCAAGTATGAAAATACAAATTAAAATAAATAAATCTGTCTTCAAGTATGAAAATACAAATCTAAATAAATCTGTCTTCAGGTATGAAAATACAAATTAAAATAAATCTGTCTTCAAGTATGAAAATACAAATTAAAATAAATAAATCTGTCTTCACGTATGAAAATACAAATTAAAATAAATAAATCTGTCTTCAAGTATGAAAATACAAATTAAAATAAATAAATCTGTCTTCAGGTATAAAAATACAAATTAAAATAAACAAATCTGTCTTCAGGTATGAAAATACAAATTAAAATAAATAAATCTGTCTTCAAGTATGAAAATACAAACTTAAATAAATAAATCTGTCTTCAAGCATGAAAATACAAATTAAAATAAATAAATCTGTCTTCAAGCATGAAAATACAATCTTAAAATAATTAAATCTGTCTTCAAGTATGAAAATACAAAAAAAATAATTGTCTTCAAGCATGAAAATACAAACTTAAAATAAATAAATCTGTCTTCAAGTATGAAAATACAAATTAAAATAAACAAATCTGTCTTCAGGTATGAAAATACAAATTAAAATAAATAAATCTGTCTTCAAGTATGAAAATACAAACTTAAAATAAATAAATCTGTCTTCAAGTATGAAAATACAAACTTAAAATAAATAAATCTGTCTTCAAGCATGAAAATACAAATTAAAATAAATAAATCTGTCTTCAAGTATGAAAATACAAACTTAAAATAAATAAAACTGTCTTCAAGTATAAAACTACAAACTTAAAATAAATAAATGTCTTCAAGTATGAAACTACAAACTTAAATAAATCTGTCTTCAAGTATGAAAACTGTCCTCAAATTGCAATGATTAGCTGAATCAGTCTGTTTTTAAAAAAAAAGTTATATTATGCTATAGCCCTAGCCTTTATTGCCTTGCGTTTAATATAATGACCACCGCTTGAAAACAGGTATAAATATATAGTTAGATGTAAATATCTCAAACTGATCAGTGAATGTATTTTATCCATCATTCCATATTGGTTAATAACAACATGCAAGAACTGTAAAATTTAATTAAGCCCAAAATGTAAGAAGAAATGTTTGAACCAAGCATAAATTATGTTATAAACGCCAGTATTTACGATAGCAACTTTTAAGATGCTAATTTAGTCTTCAAATAAAATGGCAGGCTGTATAAAGGCATCATCACATTGGCTACTATTGTACTTTGTCAGATGATAAAAATAAGTATCTTTAACATTTTATCCCATTACATATTGTTTGTTTATTCTCAGCAAATATATATATATATATCCACACAACTAGCAGATCCCAAATTTACAGCTATACCACCTTGATAGTTTGTCCTCATCACAATACTACATAATGGTAATAAGAAACATTTATTTTGATTCATTGAAATAAATTATTGAATAATATTTATAAATTGTAATTTTAAGTTTCAGATATATACATGGTTGTCATTTTGTTTCAGATATACTTTTGATTAGCTGTAAGTAAATAGCTATAATGATTAATGGTTCAGTCCTCTTTATTATAAATGACATTGGAATACTGTAATAACACTACAATTACTCAACTGCATTTCCAGGTGTACCAGCCAAACTAAATCTCTCTCTCTCATTTTGCAGGATATCAGAGTTATAAAGTGACTTTGCATACTTTTGCAAATTACTTTTTTTCTTACATGTATTTCAGATTGGGAAACAGTAAACTACATGTCTATTTTGTGCTGAAATCAGCCTAACAAAAATGCATAAAATAAATAAAAAGTGATTATTTTACCTATCAGACAGTGCATATATATATACATAAATAATAAATATATATATATATATATATATATATATATATATATATATATATATATATATATATATATATATATATATATATATATATATTTGACCATTCTAAACTTATGGATAAAAGAGCTACTTTGTTTCAAAACCTGAGATTCAGAAATTCAGAATGACAAGGAGGTATGCATATGGTTGGACAGTCTGTTAGATTGTAGGTGTTGGTACCCTAATATCCCCATACTTCAGTGTTGGAGGTGGTGGTACCCTAATATCCCCATACTTCGGTGTTGTGGGTGGTGGTACCCTAATATCCCCATACTTCGTGTTGTGGGTGGTGGTACCCTAATATCCCTATACCTCGGTGTTGTGGGTGGTACCCTAATATCCCCATACTTCAGTGTTGTAGGTGGTGGTACCCTAATATCCCCATGCTTCTGTGCTGTGGGTGGTGGTACCCTAATATCCCATACTTCAGTGTTGTGGGTGGTGGTATCCTAATATCCCCATACTTCAGTGTTGTGTGTAGTAGTATCCTAATATCCCCATACTTCAGTGTTGTGGGTGGTGGTATCCTAATATCCCCATAATTTGGTGTTGTAGGTGGTGGTATCCTAATATCCCCATACTTTGGTGTTGTGGGTAGTGGTATCCTAATATCCCCATAATTCAGTGTTGTGGGTGGTGGTACCCTAATATCCCCATACTTCGGTGTTGTGGGTGGTGGTGTCCTAATATCCCCATACTTCAGTGTTGTGGGTGGTGGTATCCTAATATCCCCATACTTCGGTGTTGTGGGTGGTGGTATCCTAATATCCCCATACTTTGGTGCTGTGGGTAGTGGTATCCTAATATCCCCATAATTCAGTGTTGTGGGTGGTGGTACCCTAATATCCCCATACTTCATTGTTGTGGGTGGTGGTATCCTAATATCCCCATACTTCGGTGTTGTGGGTGGTGGTACCCTAATATCCCCATATTTCAGTGTTGTGTGTAGTGGTATCCTAATATCCCCATACTTCAGTGTTGTGGGTGGTGGTATCCTAATATCCCCATACTTCGGTGTTGTGGGTGGTGGTATCCTAATATCCCCATACTTCGGTGTTGTGGGTGGGTATACTTCGGTGTTGTGGATGGTCGTATCCTAATATCCCCATACGTCGGTGTTGTGGGTGGTGGTATCCTAATATCCCCATACTTCGGTGTTGTGGGTGGGTATACTTCGGTGTTGTGGATGGTCGTATCCTAATATCCCCATACGTCGGTGTTGTGGGTGGTGGTATCCTAATATCCCCATACTTCAGTGTTGTGGGTGGTGGTATCCTAATATCCCCATACTTCAGTGTTGTGGGTGGTGGTATCCTAATATCCCCATACTTCAGTGTTGTAGGTGGTGGTATCCTAATATTCCCATACTTTGGTGTTGTGGGTGATGGTACCCTGATATCCCCATACTTCAGTGTTGTGGGTGGTGGTATCCTAATATCCCCATATTTCAGTGTTGTGGGTGGTGGTATCCTAATATCTCCATACTTCAGTGTTGTGGGTGGTGGTATCCTAATATCCCCATACTTCGGTGTTGTGGGTGGTGGTACCCTAATATCCCCATACTTCAGTGTTGTGTGTAGTGGTATCCTAATATCCCCATACTTAAGTGTTGTGGGTGGTGGTATCCTAATATCCCCATACTTCGGTGTTGTGGGTGGTGGTATCCTAATATCCCCATACTTTGGTGTTGTGGGTGGGTATACTTCGGTGTTGTGGATGGTCGTATCCTAATATCCCCATACGTCGGTGTTGTGGGTGGTGGTATCCTAATATCCCCATACTTCGGTGTTGTGGGTGGGTATACTTCGGTGTTGTGGATGGTCGTATCCTAATATCCCCATATGTCGGTGTTGTGGGTGGTGGTATCCTAATAACCCCATACTTCAGTGTTGTGGGTGGTGGTATCCTAATATCCCCATACTTCAGTGTTGTGATGGTGGTATCCTAATATCCCCATACTTCAGTGTTGTAGGTGGTGGTATCCTAATATTCCCATACTTTGGTGTTGTGGGTGATGGTACCCTGATATCCCCATACTTCAGTGTTGTGGGTGGTGGTATCCTAATATCCCCATATTTCAGTGTTGTGGGTGGTGGTATCCTAATATCTCCATACTTCAGTGTTGTGGGTGGTGGTATCCTAATATCCCCATACTTCAGTGTTGTGGGTGGTGGTATCCTAATATCCCCATACTTCAGTGTTGTGGGTGGTGGTATCCTAATATCCCCATACTTCAGTGTTGTAGGTGGTGGTATCCTAATATTCCCATACTTCGGTGTTGTGGGTGGTGGTACCCTAATATCCCCATGCTTCAGTGTTGTGGGTGGTGGTATCCTAATATCCCCATACTTCAGTGTTGTGGGTGGTGGTATCCTAATATTCCCATACTTTGGTGTTGTGGGTGGTGGTACCCTAATATCCCCATACTTCTGTGTTGGAATAACAAGATTTTGCCCTCTACCAATACAATTATATACCATTAACATGTACAGGTTTACATCCAAGTGTAGGTTTGCTTTCTATATTAAGATAGAAATGGTCTCACCCTCTTACAGTTGTGTTCTAAATAGATGTGTAATGATTACTTTGCTTCTTAAATTATCTTAGGCAGCCAGTTCTGGGGAGCATATATATTTTGCTACTTTAAAAAAAGATGCAAACATTGAGCCATTGCCAACAGAATGGAATGGAAGAATAAACTACATATTTAGTTATATTGGCTTAAATAGTCACTGGACATCAACATAAATTGGAAAGCAAAGCAAAGCATGAATAGTATACATAAATGTCTTAAAAGTTAAAGGAGAAAATTCACAAAGTTTCCCTATGCAGTGAACTAAATAGATCTTCACTGGGGTGCTCTAAATCACATACATTAAGACACACAAACAAGGACTGGCCCATGTACACAAGAAATATTTACATGTTGCAGTGAAACAAAAATATTCAAATAAATAAAGATACTATCTGATGTAAATGGTTAAATTTAGGCCACACAGGGGATAGGACACAAATCTGATGTAAATGGTTAAATTTAGACCACACATGGGACAGGACACAAATCTGATATAAATGGTTAAATTTAGGCCACACAGGGGACAGGACACAAATCTGATATAAATGGTTAAATTTAGGCCACACAGAGGACAGGACACAAATCTGATGTAAATGGTTAAATTTAGGCCACACAGGGGACAGGACACAAATCTGATGTAAATGGTTAAATTTAGGCCACACAGGGAACAGGACACAAGTCTGATGTAAATGGTTAAATTTAGGCCACACAGGGGGACAGGACACAAATCTGATATAAATGGTTAAATTTAGGCCACACAAGGGATAGGAAAACAAATCTGATGTAAATGGTTAAATTTAGGCCACACAGGGGACAGGACACAAATCTGATATAAATGGTTAAATTTAGGCCACACAGGGGACAGGACACAAATCTGATGTAAATGGTTAAATTTAGGCCACACAGGGGACAGGACACAAATCTGATGTAAATGGTTAAATTTAGGCCACACAGGAGATATTACACAAATCTGATGTAAATGGTTAAATTTAGGCCACACAGGGGATATTACACAAATCTGATGTAAATAGTTAAATTTAGGCCACACAGGGGATATTACACAAATCTGATGCAAATGATTAAATTTAGGCCACACAGGGGATATTATACAAATCTGATGTAAATGGTTAAATTTAGGCCACACAGGGGACAGGACACAAATCTGATGTAAATGGTTAAATTTAGGCCACACAGAGGACAGGACACAAATCTGATGTAAATGGTTAAATTTAGACCACACAGGGGACAGGACACAAATCTGATATAAATGGTTAAATTTAGACCACACAGGGGACAGGACACAAATCTGATATAACTGGTTAAATTTAGACCACACAGGGGATAGGACACACAGGGGACAGGACACACGGGAAACAGGACACAAATCTGATGTAGAAGTCACAAAATAGCAATACTGTAAGTAAGTGCTAATATCACAGTCTGGAAAGGGATATATTTATTTATTTATTTGAAATTCATCATGAAGCATTTCCATACAATTCTGATACAAATATATATCTTGTGGATTGCTTGTGTATTAAAGAGTTTTTGCAAAAAAAGTGTTTAGTATCATAACATTATTAATCAAAGCTAGAAACATGTGCTTTATTTTACACCTTCAAAGGCTATTTATTTCTCAAGACAATCTTTTATTCCATATCAATCACAAGAAGAAGTCAGATAAAAGCCAATTCTGTCAAACAAGATGCAGCAAGTGGAAAAGTGTACGAAGGTCTCCATTTCAGAGAAACTGAAGCAAGCCAATACCTAGAAATTAATGGTAAATTAACATTTATTTCTTGCAATATATTTTATAAGTCTGCAGTGTCATTTTAACTTGTTTTTTATGATCTGTTAATAAGATGGCTATATAAAGTTAATGATTCAGTTATGTCCATATATTTGGCAAAATTATGTCTGTATGTATGCTTTCATTCTCATAGATACATTAAATTACACATAACCAGTGCCAAAGAATTCTAGTTCTTCTCCCCAACTTCACATGACTAATGCCTAGGTTGTGACAGTAAGAATTTTAAATTTAGGAAAGATTCAGGACCAAATTAATCTTTCATTGTTGGTAATGCTTGGGATCATTAACATTTTAATAGTGGGTATAAAATGGAACATTATCTAACATGTACAAGATGAATTTTACAAGAAAAGTTTGATTACTTGAAGTGATGATGTAGGGTTTTGTGCTTTATTAATTTAGTTAAATCAACAGTTAGAAGAAACCTGCAAAATGGAGACACAAAATTGGATTATTTATTTGTCAGAAATATAATCCCATATCTGATATTATGATATTGTTGTGCCTTTGCTGTTAAACCTCCCAAGTGGTTATTACTTCAGCTTGTCTTTTTGAATAATTGATTTATCAAGTAAAACTTTAAATTTTACCTTTAAATATTCTTGAAAATTAAACAGGATGATCTCTAAGATCAACGTAGAATTTAAGTCTGTACTTGTAATAGTTAATTGGATATTATTGTAGTTTAAAGAAAACTATAGAACAACATTTCATGCTATGTTTTCATGATCGTAAAAGAGCTCCATTAGTAATATATGACTGCATGTCTCTCTGTGATATAGACATGCAGTATGGAAATATGCAGTAAGTAATGTGAAATGTGAACACATAGTTTATTATGTCAAAAATTAAGCATCATCAACATTATGAAATCAATAACTTCTTTTTGTGTCCACTCAAATTTCATTGATGCATCATGTTTCACTTATGTAGGGCACATTGAAAAAGTTAACGGAACCTGGTCTTATGAATATAGAAAGCATATAGTTATTAATGCTACTAATAAGATGAAGCACTTATAGAAAGCTAAGAAGGAATGGATATCAACAGCTGGGTTGACTCAATAATAGAAAACTGTGTCATTTTCATATTGTTTTATTTGTCTAGCAGATGTTCTAGCAGATGTGTAGGTGCTGGGAACATGTGCAGCCTGGTAACCATATGCCTCAGTGTAGGGTCTGCTGTATTGGTCTGTTACACCATGGTGTTTCTTGCCCTTGTGAGTGTAAGATCTAGCAGATGTGTATGTACTGGGAATATATGCAGCCTGGTAACCATAGGTCCCAGCATAGGGTCTGCTGTATTGGTCTGTTACATCAAGGTATTTCTTGTCCTTGTATGATCTGGCAGTAGATATGGCTGCTGGACCTGGGTGTATGATGAAACCATCAGGTGTGGTGTAAACTGCATCAACATTATCAGTAGCCTTGCTGTGTCCTAATGACTGTTTCCATCCATCTATAGTATTGCCTTTGTCCTGTACATCTGTACCATCTGGACTTTCCCGAACATTCTTTCTTGCCTTACGCCTTACACACCAGACTACAAGAAGGATTATGGCTCCTATAATTAAAAGTCCACAAGGAACAACAACAGCTGGTACAATCACCTTGATATCATCGCTACTGATGCTCTTGATCCTGTTATTATCAGGAGTTGTTTTGATGGTGGCAGTTGGTCCTGCTGTTGCAGAGTTCATTGATGTTGATGTATTACTGGCATTAGTTGATGTTGAAGTATTTCTGGTGGCACTGACAGTTGATCCTGATGTTGGGTTTGTTGATGTTGATGTATTACTGGCATTAGTTGATGTTGAAGTATTGCTGGTGGCACTGACAGTTGATCCTGATGTTGTTGGGTTTGTTGATGTCTTGTTAATGGTTACATTGGAAGCGGATGTAGACATGGATGTTGAATGCAGGGAAGATGAAGCCACTGTGGTGATGGTGGTGGTTGTTGTAGTACCTGTGAATCACAAAGCCACCTTTTACTATGTAGTTATGTACTGGAGGTCAGTAATATTGTAAACACTTATCATGAGAAGGTTTATATATACAACATTCTATAGTAAATGTATATAAAGTAAAAAGAATGTAGAAGTTAACATCTGTCAAAACAAACTTAGTTTCTGACCTATTACAAGATGAATTTGATGTATATATTTGATTAAAAACATTGTGGAAATCTGTGGAAAATTATGAATTAAAAAATAAAATAATTCCAGGATTTTTTTAAATACAGTTAATAAGTTTATAAGAATAAGTGTTTGGATCTTAATACCACTGAAGAATGTAATCTGCCACTTCTGGTTATAATGTATACCATCTTATCTGTCGGTCTGTATGTGTGTGTGTGTATGTATGTATGTATGTATGTTGTGTTTAATCCTTTGTCCACAATTGTAGATTGTAATGGTCATTTTGTAAACAAAGTAATACATAGCAAACTTGTGTCCATTTATAATCATATAATTAAATGAACTGTCCCAGGTGGTTCTCATTTAGATTTTTCCATATTGTGATAGAGTGTATCATTATAAAATATTTATATTCCAAATGTGTTTTGCTCTTTTTTACAACACAACAGATATGAGTTTATTATTAAACAAGATGTAAGGTCAGGACAGTAAGAACGTGAATCATCACTGTAGAAGTATCTGTTGTTGTACAGCACAGGAGATAAAACTTCATTGATTTCAGACCTTCCTTCTTAAGAAAATATTAAGAGTTTATCTGTGAGATGCAAATATTAATCATAAAAGCAAGCTCGGTCCAAAAATGAATGACCATTATTCTAATTCTAAATTCAAGATTTTGAAATTTACGAGTCAAGAAGTAGCAAGCAAAAAGGAAGACTGACATGAGCATTGGGAAAGATGACATAATCCATAGATAAGTCGATTCAAAGCCCAGACTTCCAGGTCAAAAAGTATCGACTTGCACAGTGGCAAATATATTCTTACACAGAACTGACACAGCATCATTTCATCTCTCTCTCTCTCGCTCTCTCTCTCTCTCTCACACACACACACATAGAACACAAACATATATATGTATATACATGCATTCACTAAAAACAAGTCTTTCTTTAGTTCTTTATTTTGTACCTTATGTGTAATCTGATAGAGTTTACTGTTACTGTAAGAATAAAAGTTGCATTTTAAGATTTTAACAACAGGGGTTCATATTGTTGTGAATAATGTACCAATAACAAGGGTTCATATCATTGTTTATAATGTACCAATAACAGGGTTCATATTGTTGTGTACAATGTACCAATAACAGGAGTTCATATCATTGTGAATAATGTATCAATTACAGGGGTTCATATCATTGTGAACAATGTATAAATAACAGGGGTTCATATTGTTGTAAATAATGTACCAATAACAGGGGTTCATATCGTTGTGTACAATGTACCAATAACAGGGGTTCATATCATTGTGAACAATGTACCAATAACTGGGGTTCATATTGTTGTGTACAATGTACCAATAACAGGGGTTCATATCATTGTGAATAATGTACCAGGAACAGGGGTTCATATCATTGTGTACAATGTACCAATAACAGGGGTTCATATCATTGTGAATAATGTATCAATAACAGGGGTTTATATCTTTGTGAACAATGTATAAATAACAGGGGTTCATATCATTGTTAACAATGTACCAATAACAGGGGCTCACATCATATACAATGTACCAATAACAGGGGTTCATATCATTGTGAATAATGTACCAATAACAGGGGTTCATATCATTGTGTACAATGTACCAATAACATGGCTTCATATCGTTGTGTACAATGTACCAATAACAGGGGTTCATATAGTGTACAATGTACCAATAAATAATATGTAGAGACCATCTTAATCACTTTCCCATTTAATCTGGAATAAAATACAGTGATACCATTAATATTCATAAAACTGGAAGTTACTAGACATGACCATCTATTCAGGTGGAATAGGGATAAAAGGTTGTCAAGTTGGCTGTTTTGGTGGCCATAATGAATGTCTGTGCAGCATCATTTTCATTTAGGACCAAATAGACCTTAGGACATGTATGTGTGTAAAGCTTCTGGTGAAAATATCAGGTTACAGTTTGATAGGAGTAGCACTAACTAACTTGTGCCAATGGATGCACAGACATTAGATGACGGACATCAGATGAAAGATATTGATAACAGGATGTCCCATAAGCCAGTGTTTCCGAAAGTGTGGTATGTGTATCACCGGTGGTATGTGAAAGGGTTTCAGGGAGTACATGGTAGAAAATAAATCACTAAAATTTGCGCTAATAAAGCATAACACGCTGGAAATTGGGATATGACAAATGTTATAAGTTTGGGAAACACTTCCATAAACTCTTTCGGTTTATAATCTGTAGAGCTAATGACTGATTTAACTCACAGTCAGTAAAATAAGACCATAACTAGTCCAAAGTGCACTAACTTTAGCAGTCAGTAAAATAAGACGATAGATAATACCAGTTTCTGAAACAGCACTGCATGATATAAAATATATCAAAAGTAGAAAGGTTATCAATCCATTTTGTTTTAGTTCTGTCATTCAAGTCTGAAGTAAATTACACCCATCAATCATACATCAATAAAAGGGAATTAAAATATATTTTAACAGTACATAAAATATGCATGGTTCTTTTAACTAACCAGGATAGCCAGTAAGGAAAATCTGGACAATTTATTTTCTATTTGGATTAGTTTTAAACTCTGAAGTTTACCAGTAAATTACCTGAACTGTTATATATCAAATGCAATCCAGTTAGCAATCCTTTTGTTCATCATACATTTCTGATAAATATTGATCTTAGAATATAATTTTTGTTGTTGTGGAAAATTAAGATTAAAAAAGCAAACATGCAGTGTTTTCTTTTAGGGACTCTTTGCAATTAGTTGGACTATAGTGTTGCAGTCATTGGGACTCTTCTAACTGTTATTTCTGGGAGGCAGTCATTTAAACATTTTAATTATAACAATTACTTTTTATTAGTTTCACCTATATCAAAATTCCTATTAATGTTGATTGAAATCAAATAATAATGAAATAATTTATTTTTATAAGAAACCAAATGTGAGTGGATCTGACCATCAATGATTAACATACTGCAAAAAATAAACTAGAGTACCATGAAAAAATGACATTTTAAAACTACTGGATCCTAAAATTCAAAAGTATTGACAGTTAGAACTTAATAAATCTCCTGAACTGGAAGCAATACGACCTGTTTATGCAGTCAAGAAGGCATGATATGAATCTCAAAGTAATTTATCAAACACATAAATATAATTTTCAGTAAAACATAAAAAATGTAATAATAACCTAAACGGTTGAATCACAAAAATCTCAGTTAACATATGTCGCTTTCAAAACAAACATGCTCCTCACCAAGCTTCTGTAGCATTAGGATCAGGGAGTCAAAATTTGAACACAAAGTTTAAGTTTTGTTTGCAAGACAGCTAATGATACAAGGTAGTTTCATATTCAACCACAAAAATGTTTTATGATGGTAAATTAAAGCTCTTTCTAAACCCATCACTGTAATCTTTGAAACAGTTGCAAATATAATCAATTTATGTTCTTTGCTAGTAACCACAATGCAAGCTAGACAACAAAATTACTTACTGTGACAGCTGTTGTATGGGATAGCTAATGATTACAACAAGCAATACATGAACTATCTAGAATGTAAGTTCGATTTAAAAATGGGGCAACTGATCTGACAGCAGAAGACCTATAATTTCTTCTTTATCATTAGCATATTAATTTTCATATTTGTTACAATACACTTTTTATCAAAATTTTCAAGTATGATAGTGTATAATAACCATGAATCTAAAATCTGACCTTTGACTCTTTTAGATACTGATATTCAAAGTTACTATATCATTTTAAAAATGTTGATCAGTTGTCGATGTGTCTATGATTTGTGCAGTTAATTTGGTATTATCAGCAACCACATTTGACATGTTATTGACGAGTTCTTATGTGTGGTAGTAAAGTAGGTGGAATTGCACGAGGATCATTTATGCATGGCATCTCCTTTTTATTTTATTTTTTGTGCTTATACCAAATTTTCGCCTTAAAAGCACAGAGTTTGTGGGAATAAAGACTGGAAAAGCAACACAGTGAATTTTACTTATTTTTGATTAGTCAACTATGATCCAATTTAAAAGGTACTAAAACTAAAATCAGAAAAATCCAGAATTAAGTTTGACTGCACCTTTATGACCTGTTTTTGATTGTTTTATACAAAGCATGGACTGCTTTTATCATGGTTAAGTATACAGTGATTGGTAGACTGATTCACACTAAAAGAGACAAATCTAGCTACAAACTCCAGTATCGTCATGATGATGGTGCCACATCTTTACTAGCCAATGGCTATCAGTCTTAATTCAATATGGACCCTTGGCATGTGTAGCTAGAAAAAAGTGTTTTGAACCAGTTACCTCTTGCTAAAGAAAAAGTTACCATCTTTAGTAAGCGAAGTCACTGACCGGTGGAAAATCTTGTTATACGACCTGTTAGGTATTCAATATGGTGACATTAATGATGTCCATATTCTTTGACTCGAAATAAAAACTGTATGAAAAGTCAAATTGGAGAAATACATGTAATTATTTACAAATGCCAAGATTCCCAAGTATCTTCTAGGTATGTGCAACAAGCAGTCCGATTGGCTCTGTTTCTATCAGCTACATCCAATCAGATAGTGGAGCAGTAGATACTGTTTCAGTTATAAATGCAATGGATCAATGTGGACTTAAGTGGATCAACGATCACATGCTCATGATGATGATGGTACCAATGTTTTTAATAAAACAGCAGTGGATTTATATAAGCATTAATGAGATAAATACAGATTTAAAAAAAAATATATATGAACCAATTTATAAAATGTAAGAAAAAATGCATGTATAAATGATGTAACTTGACAAGCAAGAATATAATTAGTACGCATGAAACATAACTATAATCACTTAATTCTGAATTGATGACAAAAATAAGTAAAATAAACCCAGTGTTAGCATATTTATGTACAAGAAAAAAAAAGTATCAACCAAAATGGATTTCCTGCAATGTTAAGACTTCATACTAATATCTTTGGTTGACACCTATATGGTTACATAATAAATAAAACATAGAGATGCTACAACCTTGTTAATAGGTTGAATAGATATATTAATAAAACAAGTTGTAGCTGTAGAGTATAGCAGCACATCAGCACAATAATGGCTATACTTTAAAGCTTAAAAGAAATTTTAAATATGTAAATATAAAGAACTGCAAAAAAGAAAATGTCAAGGAAAATAAAGGCTAATTCCCTCAAAAAAAATTAACATTCACTGAACGATGAAAGTTAAAAGGTACAGATGTTAGCTTTTTCTCTAGGAATCAAAACTGACTGATCTGTCTCACAGTCAGGAGCACATACTATTAGACAATATAAATGATAGCTGATTAGTAATGGTCTCAGATACTAAGTCCACTACCCCACCCCACTCCTCCATTCTTACTCCTGACATTTAGCCTAGAATGTCATCATGATATTCATTCTGCTAAGCAGTCGAAACACATCATCAGCCATGTCACCAGGTAATGAGTAATGGATGAGTATAAGAATGTAATTGGTTGAGTTGCATCGCTGGGTTTTCAAAGGCACTTTCAACACATTTCTGGCCATAATAATGTTAAGTAATTATGGTAGCCAAGTGCCATTCCCACAAACACAATAAGGCAACTAGTTGGGGCTGGCATGGGGTGGTATTGAACACACAACCCATGGATTATAAGCACAATACTCTACCAACTGTGCAATGGCAGCAGTATAAATGCACTGTTTTGAATAACATCTGGTTCATTGTCTAGCAATTAGATTCAAATACCAATTGACTAGAAGGTCTGGACCTGTCAGGCAGAAAAGTTCAGTGACCTACTTATACCCTGACCACTACACATGAGTAACATACATGTAAATGACAACATGCTTCATTAATGCAGTATATATCTGTCCAACTATTTTGGAATCTCAACAGCATTTTCTGGCATTAGATTTCATCAAACATTCTTTGAACAAATGTATTTATTAATGGCTTCCAGAATAAAAAATGAATTGCTTGCTTGTCCTTTTTTTGCTAGAGGCAATACTATTGTACATTGTTAATTCCCATCTGAATTTTTTATTTCCTAAACATGATGTAGTAATAGTTATACATAGCTACCCCACTATCCCCAAAACCATGAAGTAATATTACCCCATTTCCAGACACTGATTTTTTATCTCTAAAACCTGATGTAGTAATAATACTACATAGCTATCCCACTATCCACCAAACCATGAAGTAACATTACCCCATTTCCAGGCACTGACAAACCCTAACCCTTTAAACACAGTTTTACTAATGATTTCATCAGTATGTTGTTTTTGTTGTTGTTGAAGGGTTTAATGCCATTTTTCAGCACATGATAGGCTATGCATGGCAGCCAGTATTAATGGTGGAGAAAGAACCCGGGAAAACCCTGAAAAGAATGACCAACAAATGAGAAGCTAGTGGCAAGCTTTCTCACATACCCACATTGGCCGAGCCTGAGACTCAAACCCACACAGACAGAGGTAAGATGGCAGTGGTCCATAACGGACAGTGCTTTATGCTGCTCGGCCACTCAAGGCCCCATTTCATCAGTATTGTTCTTACAATGTTACTGCTTTCACGCAATTATACTTTGATTTCATCAGTATTGTTCTTACAATGTTACTACCTTCACACAATTTTACTAATGGTTTCTGTACTGTTTGATTGCTTGTGTTTACTTAATTTATCCAATATATACCACATCTAGCCATATATTTTCATCTTTATACTTTCCTGAGATGCACATGCAGAGTTATTACGGGATAACACAGTGTGATTCAACGTAATGGTAGCCATGCTTGACATTAAACAACAACAAAGAAGGTGGGTGACTGTCTTCCAATGGTTGTCAGCTACGTTCAGGTGATTATGATTTTTAAAATAAATTCACGCCCTACACTTATCCCTGAGTTTTAAGTCTTAATGGTGCATGGAAACCTTATTAAATGTAATGATCCTTTCAATAAACAAACTTGCAGGTGATGCATTCCTGAGTCATGGCGTAAATCAAAATCCCGTAAATCAAAAGTAAAATAAATGCACATAAATGAGCTGTGCTCAAGTCACAGCACATGGTACCAATCACGGCATAAAAAGAAATGAAAGCATGTACATATAATTAGAGTAAATCAAGTGTCCCTTGTATTACAAGCTTAAAGTTACTTCATATAGCTTTTCAAATTTTGCTTTCCTTCATACTACACAGTGTTTGCCATTGCAGATTAATTTAGCTACAAAATGTGTTTCTTAGTAAGGCAATTTCAAAGTTAAAACCTCTTCTTTTCCTGTTGAAACATGGTACTGCATAATATGGTACATTAAATTTCTCGCATATAATAAAAAAAATCATATAAAATGATTAAACAATTGTTTAGCAGCTTGTTGGTTTCCCAAATATCTGAATCACATATGGATAATATAGATATACAGAATAATTTCCCATACTTATTTATAAATATTTTATGCAAAACAAAAGGTAAATCACCTTGAGCACCTGATGAATAAATCCATAGCTTGAAACTTTGTAGGAACCACTGTACAGAACACATATTGCACATTATGAAAAATCTATATGTCCACAGTGAACATTAATCCTCACTGTTTTCTGTCATGGACCAAATGCAATGATCACTGTAGATGTTCACATCGTGATCTGTAGTGGACTGTTTAAGTTTTATATCTTCAATGGAAAGTCAGAGCAATATATTTGCATAATAGTAGTCATCCAGCTGATCACATGAAACTCACATTAAATATTAAAAGACTGATCCATTAAAATGCACTGACATATATGCATTTTGCAAGAGATGAAAGATAAATCTGTGTGTGAAGAATTCCTTAAAAATACACAGGTGCTTCATAAAATGCAAAAACTTGATTAATACTGTACAAAGTTTTTAGCAACCAAGAGGAAGAGATCTGGCTTTTAAACAAACAATTAGCTGTAAGTATTAACAAGTACAAACCTGATTGTGTGTTGTTTTTTGACTTATTAAAATGCCCTATTTGTTTTCTTTTTTTAATTCGCCATGTAACTATTAACACGACTGCTTACATATTCCCACATAATGGATATACATAGCACTATCCAAAATTCATCCTCCTGTACAGTCTATTTGTAGAATTTCTGCACCATTTGTACATTTGACACATTTTCTTGAGAAATTCAAATGTTCACTTTGAACATAAACCCTCTCTTTGTATACAAACTCTATTATGCACACACCACTGTATTCATTTGCCATCAGCTCAAACCAATAACCTTAGTATTGCTTGTCATCTTACAAGTTGAATATTACCAAATGGATGGGTGAAGTATGCAAAGGAAAATCACTTGAATATTTTCTCTAGGAGGCAAACACGTATGCATTTTAACAGTTGATTCAGATACAGCTCATCTTTTACATGACAAAATAATGTAAACCTGTCCTGGAATATCAAGCAAATATTGTTCTATTATAAATTTAATTACTAATTAAAATTTGTCACATTTTGACCTGATCATACTTTTAAAGAAGATGCTGCAAATACAAATGAAACATTTTGACATCGCAGAACATAATAAAATATTTAACAATTAAAGGTCACTGGCCTCATATATTGTACAAATATGTGATATTATTATAGCCATTAATAAAATCGCATTTGTTACGTAGATGCATGCCATAAAAAATGTTTAATTAGACTTAAAAACCTGCCTTTTGAAATAAAAAAACTATTCGGCAATCTCCATAAACAATCGGTAGTTTCCTTGTGCCAAAAACAGATATGACAAACATTTATCCCTTCTATTCACCTTAGCCATTCAAGTGTTTAATTTCCCCATGTAAATGTCTATGAGATATATCTTACAATCACGCTTTTGTACAGCAGATATGGTGCACTGTGTTGCATATGGATGCAACCAAAAGAGTGATGATGGGACAAAAGGGTTCTTTCTTTTTCCAAGTGACTGTTTACCTGAAAAAAAATGCATTGAAACTATGGAATCGAATAGGGTAAGTGAAAGGAAAATTATGGTTTATGGTCAATTCAGCCCAATTTGGCCTAACTTGGGCCGAAATTAAGACGATTCATCCCAATTTGAAACACAATTTGGCCCAAGTTAACAATAGTTTTAAGAAGTTTTCTTCAAACAGCAAGTTGATACTACGTAAGACATACATACATTATAAATTTCAGTAGGACAAAATGTTTTTGACAATTTTTATAGGTTGTAAAATAGAATAGGTTTTAGAAAAACAATGAACAAATTTAAACAAACTGAACTATCTTGATATCCTTTGAAAGAAAATAATCATACTTTGTAAAGTACAGAAAACACAAACTTACATATCTTGCCCATTCTAATTAAAATATTTATATACATTAACTTTTTAATAGTAGTTATAGGGGATCGTTTAAGGTCTTTGGAAATCCTAGTCAAAAAGGTCATGGGAACGTTTAGGGTTTATGGGAAATTTAACATGGGGCAAAATCTAAGGACTCTTTAGCGTCAATGGAATTCCCAGTCAAAAAGGTCGTGGGAACATTTAGGGTTTATGGGAAATTTAACATGGGGCAAAACATTGGGACTCTTTAGCGCCAACGGAATTCCCAGACTAAAAAGGTCGTGGGAACATTTAGGGTTTATAGAAAATTTAACATGGGGCAAAACATTGGGACTATAGCGTTAAGAAGAATTGAACACGGGAGATATTGAACCTGTATATCGACAAGGGAAAGTTGGGGTGTTGTGTAGGATCAATACGCGGAGTGGGTAAACAAAGACATATAAATACACATACATGGCAAAGAGAATAAATATCTTTTCAAGGCATACAAGTGGCCCTGAAAGGGGCCTTTGGTTTTCTTCTAAATTCTTCTATTCCTCAACCAGTTTCTTATTTTCTCCTTACATACTTTGTCTTCGTCTTCTCATTCTTTTCATCTTCCTATTTTTCCTTTTCTCCTCCTCTTTCTTCCTGTTTTCAATTTCTTCTTCCTTTCCTATTTGTTAATTCCATTTCCTCATTCTTCTTCTATCCTCTTCATCATCCTTTTCTTCTTTTTCATCCTTTTTCATTTCTCTTAACCTTTCCTTTGCCTTTCTTATATTATTTATCTATATTTTGAGAAAGTGGTGATTATAGCCATAACCATCCCAATATCATCAACCACTTCTTGCATATTGTTCATTTTGTCCAAATGATTACTTGCCATCTTCTCTGAGTATTAAACGTTGAATGGCGTGAATGACGAGTCCTTGACTTTATTTGTTAAGCAAAGAAGTGAAGGAAAACATCCCTTAAACTCACTTTACATATTGTCTACTATCCACACAAACTTATGCTAACTCATACAAACCTCAAAATCTATTATCCACACATGGGAAGAAGAAAAACAATCACAAATATACTATCCACACATGGAAAAAGAAGAAAAACTATTATATGCTATCCACAAACTTCTAAATATATTATCCACACATGGGAAGAGGACAAAACACAATATCTACTATCCACACAAACGTAGGCCAACAAAAACAAACCCTAAATATACTATCAACACAACATACATGCACACACACACACACACACACACACGCACATCATGAAAGGAGTGAGTGTTTATAGTCACACTACTGCCACATTCACACCAATTGGCAACCTGAATAGTCTCTTTTCTAGAGATTTGGATAATCCTGAGAAGGACTGTTTTTTTCCAAATGCACCTGCTCAATGCTGGCATCTCCCAGGCTGGGCACCACAGACACATTGATGACTCTAATCTTTGTCCCAACTGATCTGAGTGGTTGGAAGCACAGAAGAGGAATGAGTGGTCTCATCATCCTAGTTTTCACTTTCCCTCCTCTTCTCCTATGCCACACCCGTATATGATGAGGTTGTGGTGCTGGTAATGGCTGCAGTGCTAGTACTATTTATAGTGGTATTTATTTAGAACAATACCTGATTAGTACATACTGATAATGGAGTCTGTGCTGACAAATGTAGAGGAAACTCCTATGCTACCTGCTTTCTGGTATCCTCATTTTGAGCCCTGAAAAGAAGCGGACAGTCGAGCAGGAGGGTGCACAAGACTGCCATATGGTGGGACTTCAGAGAGGAAGAGTGCAAGAGTGCATCTTGTCTAAGTCCTTGTTGTAGGAGACTGGCAGGGCAATGCCATGGTGTGATGAGAAGACCTATTGATGACCTTAATGAAAAAAAACCCATGCATGATTGCTTCCAGTCTTCTCAGTGATGTGAAACAATGCCAAGGACGCTAAGTCAAGTAGTGAGGAAGATGTTATATTGTTCTTCACTAGCTTGGTATTGAGCCTAAAGAGGAAACATCCTTGTCAACATTATTTGTTTTCAGCAATATGCATTAGAGTACCATTTACACCAGTAACACAAGAAGTTAGGTGGCAACTGACACACAGAATGGCTTTTGCATTACTAGGGTCGCAATTTTTATGTTAGCGAGTGATTAGTGAAACGTTTACTGACTGAGGCAATGTTCTAAATGATGGAATATCCGTAAATGTAGAATAAAACACCCTCACATCCAGTAAATACACTGTCAAGCATGGAGGGGATAAGAGTTATTATATATTCACACCGTTTGGCTGGAGATAGGTACAATTCTTGACCATCAGTTCCCATTAGAAGGGTGTTATTTCACTTAGAATTTGCATGCCTCATGGACAAAGTTAAAGGCTTATCTCCCATGCGATTCAGCAAATTGTTATGTTTGGTCATAAACAATTTCGAAGTCCTATTTACTATAGAGATCATGTGTAATTCCAACTCTTGGAAGAAAGCATCTCTCATTCCAAGGCTATTAAGATCTGGCATTGTCTTCCGAATCTTCATGAAGGATGAAGGGGCATCTTGGCATCCCCAACAAAACTGGTCAGAGATTATGAATTATGAAGCAGGATCAGTACCTCATGCTAAGAATGAACTGTTATGGATCTGTGATCTTAAACTAAGTAACAGAATAGAACAAAATCCAAAACACTGTTATGAATTCAACAAATAATTTATTTCTCTAAAATACATGAAAATTTTAAAATGACTTACAGTATTGTAAAATAAATTCCAAGTATTTATAAATTCCCAATTCCAAATTTAATTTGGATGTTGTTCCAAATAAAATCCAATACTGAAATTTTTGATGTCCCTGTAGTATCCAATGTGCCAATGACCTGGACTGTGGTGGTGTGCTAACAGTCTCTTGATTTATTACAATAATATAATCCAAAATTTCCTTGACCAAATTCATTATTTATTCCAAATCAATGATTTAGTCCAAGGTGTATGAATGAGCACTTTGTAATTCCAGCAAATAATTTAAATAAATAAAACCAAGCAAATTAAAAATTGCACGCAAGAACAAGATTTATTCCACTTCAGATGTCAAAGCATGTTGGTATAATTCTTCCAGTAGACAACACTGATATAAAAACCTAAGGCACAATAATAGAGCTAGGATGATGTTCTATCTCCTCTCAAAAATATTCAAAGTTGTCAACACGTTTAGGAATTTCCAAGTGTACAACTAATATCCTACTTTTTGATAGAAGTAAACATGCATGCTTCAATTAATAATGATCTGAATATTTAAGAGAAATATTAGTTATGTATTATTTTATTAACAAAATATATGTCACCAGGAAGGTACACCATTAACTTGATTTTGGACAAAAGTCAATTGCAAAATATTGATGTACACAGCATATAACAAATGAAAACGCCAACAAATTAAATATACATTACAGGTCATTAGACCATGTATTATCTGTTCACAGTGTGATGAAGAACGATTGGTACAGAGCAGGCATGTTTCATGAACATCCTCTAGTACTTTGAATCTCTTGCATTTGTTGCACTGTTTTGTCATTTCTGGAGTTAACAAAAATAAACAAGCATATACGCAATCTTTACATACTGTATATAACTGAAAAAAATGACAAATGCATTATGGTCAAGTTTATCTGAAGTAAATGCCTAAATTGAGCACATACCAGTGAAATACGTTACCATCTGAAGTCAAAGATAACGATATGAATGGTAAGATCATTGTACAAAATATCAATAAATTCGCTGGATTTTCATAAATATTGTATGCATGCATGCACCATTAATTGTTAGGCTGAAATAAAGAAACAAATTATTACATTTTGGATGGATATCCTAGCACGAGGAGTGAAAGTAAAAATCTGGTTTAAAATGGATATACCAGTAGTCACAAAATTGGAAGAAAGGGCAGATAACTTGTAAGAGCTGCTTCCCTAGCAGCAGAGAGGGTGAACAGAGCCAAGAATTCCGACAAAAAAATAAAACCTCCATGGAAATCTAATCCGCAGAAAGGTCCAGATTTTTACAAATAAAAGCTTCCCGGAAGGTTTTTATTTTTCTTGAAACCATCCTCATCAATGAAACCTTAGTTCGACCAACATTGGTAGGCGCCCTCTCTGCTGCTATCCAAATATTTTATCAAGACCTACACGATATCTTGTTCTAGGATCGTGCAAATTTATTGTTATAAATCCATGCAGAGTAGCTTGTGCTCGTGAAAAGAAATTTCTAAATTTATTACAATCCATGTCACCACCACACCAGGTTTGATGAATATTTCGGAGCTTATGTGTGTCTATGCCACTAAACACAACTAAAATATTACAACTGTCTCCGATCACTTTCAGAATTTGTGTATATCGCTGAGTAACATAGATCACATCTGTATTTTTATGTCTACCACGAGAAAATATTCTGGCTGGATTTGTTTGTTTATCTAGCATCACATCATCATACACAACTAAATTATTAATAAATCCGTCCAAAACATCAACGGACGGTGCTTCATCAATATCGGTTATAAGCTCTATGACATTATTATCTTCGTCCAGTAATCTTGCATTTTCATTGAAATCTTTAAGTACATCATAACACCTCTGATTATCAATGGATGGTGCTACCAAATATAATTTATCCCATTTCAACCATCTCATTATCAAATTAAGTAATAATTGCGTCTTACCCAATCCACATGGTCCTATGATAATCATTCTGATGTAATTTGGTAACGCAGGGTGGTGTTTAACTGGCTCTCGCTGCCGAGTTGCTGAGAAATCAATCATATCCCTATATTTTATAACATGAATTTATATTGTTTACGTTGTAGATCTAAAACTCCAGCTACTGATTTAGCTACGGTTACAACAAAAAATAAAAAAAATAGCGCATGGTGGAAAATGTTCAGTGTGCGGTAGAAAGAAATTTTCGTTTTTACCTAATAAGCGCGGTGGTGATATTGCTAAAATGATGTCAAAGTTTCCAGGTGCTCCATGGGCTAAATACCCAGGAGAAAAACATCTACCAGGATATAATTATTGCGGTCCTGGTACCAGACTTGATATCAGGCTTGATAATCAGGATCAACCAAAACCAGGTGAGTATCCTGTAAATGCTATCGATCGAGCTTGTCACGCTCATGATGTAGCTTAAAAAAGTGAAAATCTACAAGACAGGCATATTGCAGATGTGAAATTAATTCATGCATTAAATTCTACAAAAAATAAAAATGTCAATGAAAAATTAGCTAATTGATTAGTAAGATCCGCGATGAAAGGTAAATTAGCGCCTGGGTCTGGTAATATATAATGGAATCAATTTATTATAGTCCAAGAGGATACTGGAGAGGCAGAGCAGCAATTAGTAAACTCGCTGATGCAGCAGCGGTTAAACATTCTACTGCTGAAGCATGGTTATCCAGGCAAGCGATATAGCAAATTTACCTACCACCACTGAAACGAATTCAGTACGCGTATTTTGATGTTAGTGTTCCTAATGAAGTTCATCAAGCAGATATTTTATTTTTACCACATGATACTGTACGTAGAAAAACATACAAGTACGTGTTAACTGTTGTTGATGTTGCAAGTAGGTATAAAGAGACAGAGCCGCTATCAACGAAAACATCATCTGAAGTATCTGATGCGTTTGAACGAATTTATCAACGAGGACTATTACGATGGCCACAATTATTACAGGTTGATCCTGGTAAGGAATTTCTTGGTCCAGTATCATCATTGATGAAACGACATAATACCAAAATACGACGAGGTCATACTGCAATTCACTGTGATCAGGCAACTGTTGAGCGATTTAATCGAACACTTGCTGAGCGGTTATTTGGATATCAAGACGCGAAGGAATTTATTCAAGATAAAAGATCTCGCGAATGGGTTGCAAGATTACCAAGCGTGATAACTGCGTTAAATAGAGAGATTACACGAACAACCAACATGAAACCCATTAATGCAATTACAAAAAAAAATATGCCAATACAACGAAAAGATATTGAAAAACAAAAAATACTGGGTGATGTTACAGTTAGATATTTGTATGAACCGGGTGAACTTGAAGGTGGTAAAAAAAGAGCGACTGATCCTATTTGGAGTGTTACCACACACAAAATATCCACCGTGACAAGATCCTCAGGTAGACCAGCAATGTACAGGTTAGATTCGGCTGCTCCTCAACGTGGATTTACACGTGAACAACTACAAATAATTCCTGAGGATACACAACTACCACCGCGATCACTTAACTAGCGCCAAGGGTGCCAGTACCTCGACGTCGATTACACTCGAGACAGGTCAACGTCACATTTTCTCGTGTATGACCGCGACTATTA
Organism: Sinohyriopsis cumingii; assembly: GCA_028554795.2. NCBI lineage: Eukaryota > Metazoa > Mollusca > Bivalvia > Unionida > Unionidae > Sinohyriopsis > Sinohyriopsis cumingii. The sequence goes on along the minus strand of JAPYKE020000029.1, from coordinate 1,798,318 downwards.
TCTTTTCTGTCTACGGTAAATTGTCTTGAATCATTATTCGAATACCTCCACAGCATTATACAATTGCAACTTGTGCAATGATTATTCTGCTGCTGTTTTAACTAAATAATAAATTCAACATCAAGATCAAAGTCACGTTTATTTTTTTTATCAGATTGTTTGTATCCGATTAATTTTTTTCTTATTATATCATCATCGATGATGTTAAATTTATTAACGATTTCAGGAATTATAATTCTCTGTAATTGAGATATTTTTTTAACCCTTGATACCACTAAATAGACTAAATTTGACCACTCGATACGATCGTCTACAATCCAAACTCGTGTATCAGAAATAGTTAATCCCTGAGACGAGTGGATCGTCATAGCGTATCCCAACACCCATGGAGATTTGTCAGCGCGTAATGCATCTTCGACCACATTGATATCAACAGCGACAATATCATTTAATACGAGATTCTGATTCTCAGTCTGCCCTGGAATATCAACATTAATATTCTGTTTTCGTGTATCTGATGGTCTGTAACACAATGGTACGGGTAATTCTGAATATTTTTCTTTATGCAGCTGAAATAACTGCTGTTGTAAAGCGTCTCTGATTATTTTCTGCTTGCTACTATCAAATCGTTGGGTCTCCATAAATTCAAAAAATCGTTCATTGAGGTCTCTGAGATCACTCCACGTATTATTTCACACTGAATTTTGTTTGATTGTAATCTGATTAATTTTTTAAACTCCTTTAAATTTGCATCAAGAGCTCTATGATCATCATCTATTTCTTCGTAATAATCAAAAATTTTTTTTAACCAATCATGTGGAGATGGTCCAGCAAAAGGCGGCGGTTGATCATGATCGCCACACATTATTATTGCAGTATTTGTCGTCAGCAACCAATCAAGAAACATTTTTAATGTATTCAATGACACCGTACATATCTCGTCCCAAATAATTATTTTAGGTATATATTTTTCTCCCATTCGTTCAGGAGTCCATGTATCCCCGCGCCACCGAAAGAAACTATGATACGTGCACGATTGTGCTTGCCGTTGTTTCATCTCTCGTGCAAGTCTATGTGTGGGTGTCAGCACGATCATATCTGAATTTCTAAAAACATTAATTGCTCGAGTCGTTTTGCCGCATCCACCAGGTCCATTGAGATATACTGTCTTATATCAAGTTACTGGATCACTCACCGGTGGCGCTTTCAACATTTCTGATATTTTATTACCCTTACGATAAAAAATTTCTCATTGGAACATCTGCTGATTCTGTATAATTGTGTAATATTTCTTTTTTTATTCTCCACGAACTCCATCGTTCATCACTACCTATAAATTCCATAACAGATTCTAAATATTTACTCGAAATATAAAACGAATCTGTTGCGACTCTGACTGCGGTCTCAGGAAACCTATTAATCATCGATAATAAATTTATAGAAACATAAGCCAACATAGAAGATCTTAGATGAGTATACTGTGGGGAGACATCATTATGTAACTAACGATCGTACCCAATTTTGTTCCGTCGGATAAATAAACATTTTCTCGATTTACAAATATATCTCTAGCTGTTGTATCAGCGATTATAAAATCGTATTTGGCATCATCTAAACTTAATCGTGCGTAATATCTTTTATGATCATATGCACCACCCTGAGTAAATTTACCTATAATTCTTCTACTGAGATCTTTTGCGGTTTTTTCGTTATTTTTAAGTTTAATCTCGAGAATTTTAGGAGCTTCTTTGATAATATCATCTTCTGAAACACCAGGACATTTTTCCTTAAATTCCTTAATAACTTCATCAATACTAATAAAATCTGGCATAGGCAACCAAACTTCGGTCTGCGTGTGATATGATATAATTGCCTCACTAACCACCAATGATGTCAGTACCGCACAATCTAGCATATATCGTAATAAAATTATAGGCGCCCAATGTTTTTCACAAAAATGTCTACCAAACCAAACATAACAAATCTTGTGAAGATTTTCGTTAAACTCGAATGATTCAACACAAGCGAATCCAGTCAGATCAAAATCAGGTAATGGTCCATTAATTGCCACTCGCGTCATCTCGTTTGTTGGGTGACCAAATCTTTTAAAGTACACAGAACAATCTCCGTATCCTAGAAAACTTCCTGGATAACATGCAACCATATCAACCGAAATAACATCATTGTAATTATGCTTGGTATTCCACAATCCGCCGTGTCCGTATTCGACCCAACTTGCGCGTACGTCCTCGAGTAAATCAAATCGTGTTTGTTTCCATGAATTTTTTTCTCTAGCGAAATGAGCCGCAACAGATGGAACGGTAAAACAGTTAGTAATTTATCGGTATTTTCCGTAGAGAAGTCTTGCACTCTAAAAACTTCTCCGCGAGATTTTTCATTTCGTCGTGGAGAAATTCTGTTCGATATATTTCACCATTTGGTCTAACAAACTGATCAAATCCACCTTCCTCATTACTTTTAAATAACCATACCGACACAGGATCATTTTTACTTATTTCGTTAATAAAATCAAACATGCTTCCCCCCATATCTGCGGGGTAAAATCTAACAATTCGATCACGTGGAAATATTGTTACTGCGCTGGTCCATGCGTGCGCGTTATGATCAATAATATTTATTGGAGCTCCTTTCGATTTATATTTTGATTCGTACAGTATTTCTCCAGTTATCGTTGATACTTTGATTGGAAATTTTAATATTTTTCCTAATTAAGCAAAATCTTTTATTGTAGCACCGGTATCCTTAACTGAATCAGCCCACGAGTTTATTTTTTCACGTCTTAAATGTGTTAATCTGTTTCCACGCATCGCGTTTGTAAAATGTTCTATTACTCGTTCAGCTACACAGTTTAACCTTGAAAATTTCATGGGTGTCAGTTTATCAACGCTGGTTTTTTTATTTATCTCATAGATTCCATAAATAACTGCTGTTACAGGGTACGCTCGCTCATAATACGGTTTGTCAATACCAGTCAATAGACCCGGTCTGGAATTTTTGCTTAATATTGCAATTTTATTATTACCAAGGACAGGATCATATTTGTCACGGATAATCCAACTACCTGTTTCTGTTAATACAATAAATTTTACTCTGAAGAAATATTTTTGATTACCCTCGTACTCAGCGATGTAGTTAATGATAGTTGCCGCTCGTTTGTCATTCATTGTAGCATCCTTGACAATACTGCGAATAATCTTGAACGTTGACCATACACGAGATGCACCATCCGTGTAAAATTCTTTCTTGGCGTCATGAATTTTTGAGATCAAACTTTTATTTTTCGGATCGACCAGATCTCGTACTGGTAAGTCAGGAGATAATCTGTTGAGATTAAATTTATATTTAGAAGGCCTAGTTTGGGATAATTTCTCGAATTCATTCATGTAATTAAAACAAATATTTAAATAAAGAATATTATATATACAATGTCTCGATGCAAATGGCTCATGATCGGTTCAGTAAATCGATGCAACAAATCCTGCAGAAATGAATTTTGTTTTATGCACTTACAAGGTATACGGCGAGGAAGTCTAGGACCAATACCGTGTCTGCGATGTGGTGTTGGAGTGCGAGAAAAAACAAGGTTATGTGCAAATTGCGGTGCAAAACAGTTCAGAGAACTTAAAAAGATATTATGACAAAAAAATGATAATAGTGAAAATGCCATAAAATCCGTGGAGAATTATATATCAAGATTTCAGACAAACAATGATTTAAACAAATATTATTGTATAAATGGAGCAAAATAAATTTGTGCCACATCCTGTCATCAAGAATTACGAATCAAATATTAATGGTGTGATCAGACACTGTAGGTTAAAAAGACCAGTTGGTTATATTAATAATACTGGTTATCTATTGTTTACTGTTGGGAAGAAACCCTATCTATGTCATCGATTTGTGTATCAGTGTCATAAGGGGCTAATCAAAGACGGTCTTGTAATCGATCATACTGACGGGGATCCTCAAAATAATAGTTTATCTAACCTTTGAGTTGTTACACAAAGCGAGAACTCTGCACGTGGTAATACTGGAAGATGTAAGACAGTTTCTAGAAGGCTGATCAAGGCTACAAACACAGTAACTGGCGAAGAAATTATATTTCGATCGATGTATTCAGCTGCAAAATATTTTGATATTAATCCATGTTCGGTACAATTTGTCGCGGAAAATATATATAAATCCACTTTTTCCAGTAAATATAATTAAAGAATCACCTTCCGATATCAATAATTATCATCACTACCTGGAATTAATTTTTTTAATTTATGTCACAGTATTTCCTCCATACAATACTTATTTTTTTGACTCACAAAAGGGAGATCAGTTCTGTAATATATAGTTTTCTAATTAAATTTCCGATTTTTATGATCGTAATTAGTCAGTTTAACCATTTACGTCGTAATTAATTACTCGTAGAACTATATTTAAGGTTTTTAAATATATAAACGTATTTCCCATCATACAACATAGATGAGGTATTATTAGATCTGTTGTATGTGACTAATGAAAGCCAGAAGACAAAATAACTAACACACCTGTTGTATGTGACTAATGCAAGCTAGAAGACCAAATAACTAACACACCTGTTGCATGTGACATCTAATCATTACAACAAGCAACACATGAAATACTTGGAATGTAAGTTTTGCATGGAAATAGGGATAAGTGACCTACTTCAGAATAACTATAGTTTGTTCTATATTACAAGCCTATTCATTTTTATATTTGTTAACAATTACTGATGCAAATTTTCAAATATGTAAGTGCTATTGACAATGAGTTTAAAATTTGGACCTTAATTCACTTAGATACTGATGCAATAACTAACACACCTGTTGTATGTGACTAATGCAATTAATACAATTTAATTTTATATGGTCAGTTGTCTCCATGTTCATGGTCTTATTAAATGTGCACAGTTCATTTGGTTTTATCAGCAGTCACTGTTGACATGTTAATTTTCAGTTCTAAATATTTGTGGCAGTCAAGTGGGTGGAGTGACAGTATATCACTTATGCATGGTATCTCCTTTTGAATGTTTCTTATACTCCAATTTTTCCACTTTAAAAGGAATAAGTTTAGAGAAAAGACCATAAAAACATCACTAGGAATTTTCTCTGTTTTGATTAGTCATGGTGGATCAATAACCCTTGGCTAATGATGATGATGGTGATGAGCACTAACAGTAGTTGATTTACCTATGAGATCAATACAGTTCAACTAAAATACAGAAAGCATATCAAAATAATATAGATATAATGTAAATATAAAATGTTTATGAAAATAATGTAATTAAATATAAAACACACAGCTTGACAACAAGATTATAATCAATACCTGTGAAGTACAACCATGATCACATTATACTGATTATATATGAAACAAATGTTCATAATAAACAATGTATAAAATCAACTAAGTATTTGCATGTCTTTTTGTGTGTTTGTTTTGAAAGGAAAACTAAGGTCAACTAAAATGATTTCTGTTTATGTTATCTTTGGTTAACTGATACCTACAGTTAAATACGAAATAAAACACAGATATGGTACAACTTTGTTAACTGACACCTATGGTTAAAAAATAAATAAAACACAGATATGGTACAAATTTGTTAACTGATATAATGGTTACATTACTAAAACAATTATTAGCACTTGTAGGGTTTAATAGCAAATCAATGCAATACTGGCTATACTGTACTGCTTTAAAGATGAAAAAATATAAATTTAAAGAATTAAAAGAAGAAAACAAACATGCTGGGAAGATAAAACCTTCCCTGAAAAACGTCCCCAAAACATTAAGTACTAAACGATAAAAGTTTAAAGTTAAAAATGTGAAATGTAGCAACCTCAGTGAATGAAACCCGACTTGTGTTGTACATTCAGGCTCTCATACCACTAACTAAAATGGCCTGGACCAGATAAAACGCTGGTTATTAAGGGTCTCGTACACCATGAATGCTAGTTTCCCCCATTTGACTACTGACTTCATGCTGAGCAGCTGAAACTCATCCTCTACCTTTCCACTAGGTAATGAGTGCTGGATGTACACCAGAATAACTGGTTGAGTTGGTTGGTTGGGTAGTTTTCAACAGCAGCTTCAACACCTTACAGGCCATATAAACGTGATTATAACCCAGTACTAGCTCAACCAATTGAACAAAAGCAGCATAATGCATGTCACTGTCAGGAACAGAACCAGTTTGTTCTGAGCTGGTACCTAGGATATATATAAGCCATGGATTATAACCCAATACTAGCTCAACCAATTGAGCATAAGCAGCAGTAAACATGTCTCTGTCAGGAACAGAACCTGGTTCATCTATCTTGCATTGTCTTCATGCACATACAACTAGACTAATAAGTCTTGACCTGAGCCAGGCTGGTAAAGTGGTCTTATAGCCTGACCACTACATAAGAAATGTATCTGATAAGCAAGTTGCATATAAACATGTCTCATTAATACAAAACCTATTTATCCAACTACTTTGGAATCTGATTGGCATTATCTGGCATTGGATTTGTTCAAATATTCTTTGAAAAAAAATTCATCCAGATCCCTTGCTTATAAAGGTATTTTCAAGCTCATATTTCAACTCAGCTTAAATGTCTGAACCATGACTTGTTGGTCAATTTTAATAAGAAAAACATCATTTTGAGCTGATCTTAAGAATGATTTTATGAACCAGACTATTTCCTTAAATAAAAGAAACAAAAAGCACGGAATATTAGGGTTGATATTTAATCTAGGAGTAAATGTAATGTACATCACTAGCTAAATGAATTTAATTGCTGGACACATCCAAGGCAAAAGAGATTCGTGGAATTCATACAGCAAACATTAAAGCAGTCATGGCAGTAATAAAAGCTCTCTGTTTTAGAACACCATACCCTGCATCCAAACATCTCACCTTGTATCCATACACCATGCAATGCATCCAAACATCTCATCTTGTATCCATACACCATGCACTGCATCCAAACATCTCACCTTGTATCCAAATACCATACCCTGTATCCAAACTTCTCACCTTGTATCTAAACACCACGAACTGCATCCAAACATCCCATCTTGTATCCAAACACCATACCCTGCATCCAAACATCTCACCTTGTATCCAAACACCATGCACTGCATCCAAACATCTCACCTCGTATCTGAACATCATACCCTGCATTCAAACATCCTACCTTGTATCCAAACATTAGTCCCTTTATCAAAACACTTTTCGGGCACAAAATTCCAGCTTTAGCTCCGAGTCTGTTTTTACATCAACAATAAAACACACTTTTTAACGCAAATACTGTCCTGTACTGAATATGTGCCACAGCTGCATATTTAATGGACTATATTAAAAATTAATCGCCGAGTTTTGTGCAAATTAAATGGAACTCAAGTTAAACATTTTGAACAAGAACTATTAACGTTTGTTTCTCTATCAGCATACTGAATTTCAATTATGTAGGTATACAAATATGAACTGGAAGTTTTATGCCTTTGTGTGTGTGTTTAAATTTTTTTTATTATATATATATATATATATATATATATATATATATATATATATATATATATATATATATATATATATAAGGGCTAATACAAGGTTGTAAATGTTAAAACTGTGATAAAAATGTTCTGAAGATATGGGGCCAGATGTTATACATGGATTCAGAGTTCAAACTAAGAAATGCTCTTCCACAAGTTATACCCTCTCATCTTATCAGTTGAGCTTGATTACTGTATTATATATAAAATATATCAAACACAAATCACACTAAATTACTATGTTTACAGTAAAATCTTTATTATAAATACATTTATTTTGAAATAATTCATCTACCCTATCTGTGTTGGAATGACCTTCTCTCTGACTTTGTGTTTATCGTTACATATAGCTTGATCTTTTTTAAATAAGCACAGTACTGACCTTAATGAAGGGGCTGTAATGCTACATTGATCAGGTGTAGTGTCAAAAAGGTATACTATCAAAGAAATGTTCAATGTCAGTGCTCAAAAATTATTCAAGAAGGTAGCATTTTACTAGTTGAAGTTCTGAAATTACTAGCTAAGAAAAGCATCACGAACTGTATGCTTCCTGCTGGTGACATTTTTTTTTTCTTTTCAAAATATGAAATACACTAGCAGACGTTGCATGTATCCTAATTTTTGACTGTTGAAGATATTATACCTATCAAAATGCTGCTAAAACAATAAATCCTCGTCAGTTTAAATCACAAGAGGGCCAGGTAGGTGTCAAATAGGGTTAAATAACTGCATACCTTAAGGAAGGACATGTAATGCCAAAATGGACAGGTATACCATTACAGATATACAACTAATGGATAAAAAGCACAAATGTAAGCTTGGTGCAAAACTTGGAATGTTTTCTGATTAAAAGCAGTCACAAAGTACATTTGTACACCTAACATTGAAGAACAGCTATGTGTACAAAGTGTATAACTCTTTTAATCAGTATCATATTAATATGACAATTTGCTGTGCATCTTGTCAACATGATGAATGGAAAAGCATATTGTCAACATGATGAATGGAACAGCATATTGTCAACATGATGAATGGAACAGCATACTGTCAACATGATGAATGGAACAGCATCTTGTCAACATGATGAATGGAACAGCATTTTGTCAACATGATGAATGGAACAGCATATTGTCAACATGATGAATGGAACAGCATTTTGTCAACATGACGAATAGAACAGCATATTGTCAACATGACGAATAGAACAGCATTTTGTCAACATGACGAATAGAACAGCATATTGTCAACATGAAGAATAGAACAGCATTTTGCAACATGATGATGTTGTTGTTGTTGTTGTGGGGTTAACCGCCATTTTTCAGCACACGATAGGCTATACATGGCGGCCAGTATTAATGGTGGAGGAAGAACCCGGGAAAACCCCGGAAAGAACCACCTACCCACGAGAAGCTACAGGCATGCTTTCCCACATATCTACATTGGCTAAATCTGAGACTCGAACCGGCGCAGACAGAGGTGAGATGGCAGTGATCCGTAACGGCGAACGCTTTAGACCACTTGGCCACTCGGGGCCCGTCAACATGATGAATAGAACAGCATATTGTGAATAGAACAGCATATTGTCAACATGATGAATAGAACAGCATTTTGTCAACATGACGAATAGAACAGCATTTTGTCAATATGATGAATAGAACAGCATATTGTCAACATGACGAATAGGACAGCATATTGTTAACATGATGAATAGAACAGCATAGTGTCAACATGATGAATAGAACAGCATATTGTCAACATGACGAATAGAACAACATATTGTCAACATGATTGATGGAACTGCATATTGTCAACATGAATGGAACAGCATCTTTTCAACATGATGAATGGAACAGCATGTTGTTAACATGATGAATGGAACATCATATTGTCAACATGATGAATGGAACAGCATATTATCAACATGATGAATGGAACAGCATCTTTTCAACATGATGAATGGAACATCATATTGTCAACATGATGAATGGAACAGCATCTTTTCAACATGATGAATGGAACAGCATATTGTCAATATGATGAATGGAACAGCATCTTTTCAACATGATGAATGGAACAGCATACTATAAGCATGATGAATGGAACAGCATATTGTAAACGTGATGTATGGAACAGCATGCTGTTAACATGATGAATGGAACAGCATATTGTCAACATGATGAATGGAACAGCATCTTTTCAACATGATTAATGGAACAGCATATTGTCAACATGATGAATGGAACAGCATCATTTCAACATGATGAATGGAACAGCATATTGTCAACATGATGAATGGAACAGCATATTGTCAACATGATGAATGGAACAGCATCTTTTCAACATGATGGATGAAACAGTATATTGTAAACATGATGAATGGAACAGCATCTTTTCAACATGATGAATGGAACAGCATATTGTAAACGTGATGAATGGAACAGCATCTTTTCAACATGATGGACGGAACAGCATGATGTTAACATGATGAATGGAACAGCATATTGTCAACATGATGAATGGAACAGCATATTGTGAACATCATGAATGGAACAGCATATTGTCAACATGATTAATGGAGCAGCATATTGTCAGCTAGATGAATGGAACAGCATATTGTCAACATGATGAATGGAACAGCATATTGTCAACATGATGAATGGAACAGCATATTGTCAACATGATGAATGGAACAGCATATTGTCAACATGATGAATGGAACAGCATCTTTTCAACATGATGAATGGAACAGCATCTTTTCAACATGATGAATGGAACAGCATATTGTAAACGTGATGAATGGTACAGCATCTTTTCAACATGATGGACGGAACAGCATGTTGTTGACATGATGAATGGAACAGCATATTGTCAACATGATGAGTGGAACAGCATATTGTCAACATGATGAATGGAACAGCATATTGTCAACATGATTAATGGAGCAGCATATTGTCAGCTAGATGAATGGAACAGCATATTCTCAACATCATGAATGGAACAGCATATTGTCAACATGATGAATGGAACAGCATATTGTCAACATGATGAATGGAATAGCATATTGTCAACATCATGAATGGAACAGCATATTGTCAACATCATGAATGGAACAGCATATTGTCAACATGATGAATGGAACAGCATCTTTTCAACATGATGGACGGAACAGCATATTGTCAACATGATGAATGGAACATCATATTGTCAACATGATGAATGGAACAGCATCTTTTCAACATGATGGATGAAACAGTATATTGTAAACATGATGAATGGAACAGCATCTTTTCAACATGATGAATGGAACAGCATATTGTAAACGTGATGAATGGAACAGCATCTTTTCAACATGATGGACGGAACAGCATGATGTTAACATGATGAATGGAACAGCATATTGTCAACATGATGAATGGAACAGCATATTGTCAACATCATGAATGGAACAGCATATTGTCAACATGATTAATGGAGCAGCATATTGTCAGCTAGATGAATGGAACAGCATATTGTCAACATGATGAATGGAACAGCATATTGTCAACATGATGAATGGAACAGCATATTGTCAACATCATGAATGGAACAGCATATTGTCAACATGATGAATGGAACAGCATCTTTTCAACATGATGAATGGAACAGCATCTTTTCAACATGATGAATGGAACAGCATATTGTAAACGTGATGAATGGTACAGCATCTTTTCAACATGATGGACGGAACAGCATATTGTCAACATGATGAATGGAACATCATATTGTCAACATGATGAATGGAACAGCATCTTTTCAACATGATGGATGAAACAGTATATTGTAAACATGATGAATGGAACAGCATCTTTTCAACATGATGAATGGAACAGCATATTGTAAACGTGATGAATGGAACAGCATCTTTTCAACATGATGGACGGAACAGCATGATGTTAACATGATGAATGGAACAGCATATTGTCAACATGATGAATGGAACAGCATATTGTCAACATCATGAATGGAACAGCATATTGTCAACATGATTAATGGAGCAGCATATTGTCAGCTAGATGAATGGAACAGCATATTGTCAACATGATGAATGGAACAGCATATTGTCAACATGATGAATGGAACAGCATATTGTCAACATCATGAATGGAACAGCATATTGTCAACATGATGAATGGAACAGCATCTTTTCAACATGATGAATGGAACAGCATCTTTTCAACATGATGAATGGAACAGCATATTGTAAACGTGATGAATGGTACAGCATCTTTTCAACATGATGGACGGAACAGCATGTTGTTGACATGATGAATGGAACAGCATATTGTCAACATGATGAGTGGAACAGCATATTGTCAACATGATGAATGGAACAGCATATTGTCAACATGATTAATGGAGCAGCATATTGTCAGCTAGATGAATGGAACAGCATATTGTCAACATCATGAATGGAACAGCATATTGTCAACATAATGAATGGAACAGCATATTGTCAACATGATGAATGGAACAGCATATTGTCAACATGATGAATGGAACAGCATATTGTCAAAGTAATGAATATAACAGCTTTCTGTGAATACATGATGAAACATTCCACAAGTTCTGTAAAAGTTGGCCTCTATTACTAAAGTTTGTAGTTAAATATCTACTTTTGATCTTCTGAAAACAAATGGCATATTTTGATAATCACTGAAGCAATTGCATCCTCTTGTGTTAATGTTTCTGTAACTTATCTTGAATGCTTGCATGTGTATGCATGTTTGTCCTTATGTCTTATGTAATTGTTCGCTTGTATGTATGTATGTCACTCTATAACTGTTGGCTTGTATGCTTGTGTGTGTACATATGTGTCTGTCCCCGTGTAAATGTTGGCTTACCTGCTCATGTGTAATGTGTGTTAGGTGTGAGTGCATGTGCATGTGTGTGTGATTTGGATTTTTAACATAGCTTTAAGAAAATTTCAGCCACATCTGTGACTATGTTATCTGCCAGGTGGCAGCTTATAGTGATGTCAAGCACTTGGGTATCATGCTGCAGACATGTACACCAGGACGACCAGTCCTAATACTAACCTCTTAATGCTGAGTGCCTAGCAAGGTAGCTGTCAGTACCATTTTTATAAGTCCTTGGTATGACTTGGCTGGGGTTTGAACTGGTGACCTCCCACATTCGAGGTTTGGACACTCTAAGCACTTAGGCCACCGAAACGGTCTGTCCCTTGATAATTGTTGGCTTATATATGCTTGTGTGTGTATATGTCTCTGTCCCTGTTTCTACATAGCTGCTAATTACATACGCAAGAAATGGAGTTAATAATTATAAGAACATTCATTCTTTAATTAAAAGAAATATCATATACAAAAATATACAAACATAAAAATTCTCAACACAAAACAATTTATAAACAAAAATGTTCACATATAAATAATTGTGTGTAACTGGTGACAAAGTAAAGTAAAAAAGACTGCAACAATGTAAATTCAATATTTTTGTATCATTCACTGGATCAATTTGCACAAAAAAGTTGCATATATATATAAATATATGTGTCACGAAATGAATGATAGTGAAATAAACTGCTCACACAAATTATATTTCTATTTGCCAGGAAAAGTCTAAACCTGATAATATATGAGGAAGACTTCTTAAATATGTGTCCTGATTTTCTCATTTTCTTACTTTCTTCATAAAAAGCCTATGATATTATAATCATGTCATACCCTGTAAACATTATATTCCAAATAGTAAAAATGTAATGAAAAAAAACACAAAGACTATCATTAACCAAGTATGCTTTAAAAATCATGAACCTTTAAAACAAAGAATACAAACAAATACCCTTTGTAACACTGAACTACTGTAAGCATTTTGTTGACGAATAGGTAGAAAATGACAACTGCTTTTCATGAAATAAACAGATCACTGCACAAATTGCTGGTGCTGGGTTTTAAAGATAACAACACAGAATATGACTTCCTGGTTGACATTGGAGGTATTAGTCATTATTTACTAGGCATCCTGCATACATGAAATATTTTAAATTGTTTCACGTCAGTAAAAGGTGGCTTTGTTAACTGATACTTGCATATACACTCAAGCTCTGGGGATTTAAAGAAATCTGTCAATGAGGAAGGTAGATGTTAGAGATCTGATATGTTAGAAAAGCAAGTAGCATTCTTTTTAAGAATGATGAATTTGATTTGCAAGTTAGATCTTAAATTAGCTCATCAAAATGATGAAAATGTACTAACAAAAGAAACAATATCTTAGAAAATATGAAACAGTTTTAGCTTTTAAAGAGATTATTTATGCTATCTGGATTGTAGTGAAGTTAAAAGAAAATGAAAAATCTACTGAATGTTGTGTACGCAACCTCCCCATTTATTATGGAAAAGCTAAATTATGCCAATGGTGCCTACACATTAAGCATGTGCAAGCCATAAAGACTGTTATGGAACACTTTTTTTCACTGAAAGGCTGTGCCCTCTGATGCAACAGCTGATTATTGCAAAAGCTGGGCATTATCAGTCTTTATTAAATCAATATTTTCTTTTTGTATTCTTGGAAGTATCATCGATGCATCATGTTTCTCTTCTTGTATATGCATGGCAGATGGAAAGCCTAAAAGAAGCTGGAAGAAAGCAACTACATTATAGTTAGTAATACTGTTGATAAGATGAAGCAGTTATGGATAACAAAAAAGGAATTGCTGCCATCAGAATGGTCCACTCAATAATAGAAAGCCGGGTCCTGTTTTGTGTCTGTATCCTGCTCTATTGCCTCCATAGTCTGCCATCTCATACTGGTTGTAGTATTCTCTCTGTTGCTTTCTATCCATGTGGTCATGAGGTGATCTTGACCTCTGCCCATAGGAATACTGTCCACCACCACTGTAGTACACATCCTCACCGCTATGTCCATAGTGTCCAGTTTGTGGGTAATATGCAGCCTGATCATAGGCCAGTCTACTGGTAGCCATTACATGGGATGCTTGCTGACCTTTTGGTCCTTCATACTCATAGTTTTTGCCCTTGTGAGGGTAAGTTTTAGCAGACTTGTAGGTGCTGGGAACAAATGCATCCTGGTAACCATAGGTCCCAGTAGTTGGTCTGCTGTATGGGTCTGTTACACCATGGTATTTCTTGCCCTTGTGAGTGTAAGATCTAGCAGATGTGTATGTACTGGGAATATATGCAGCCTGATGATGGTGGGTCCCAGCATAGGGGCTGATGTACTGGTCTGTTACATCAAGGTCTTTCTTGTCCTTGTATGATCCGGCAGTAGACCTGGCTGCTGGACCTGAGTTTATGACGAAGCCATCAGGTGTGGTGTACACTGCATCAAGATTATCAGTAGCCTTGCGATGTCCTAATGACAGTTTCCATCCGTCTATATTATTGCCTTTGTCCTGTACATCTATACCATCTGTGAAACATGTGGTAGGATTCAGAGCAGCATCCTGAATCAACATCCTAAAAGTACTGATAGCTGAGAAGAGGTCAACATGGAAAGCTATGCTGACCAGAGGCCAGGCTTTCTGCTCAATCATTTTAATCAGACTGGGAATTTTAACAGGCACCTTCAGGGAATGTACCCTGTAACTTGATGCAATGAATGGACCATCCTCTAAATCACAAAGCAATGTTTTGGCCTGTTGAAAACCGTTGTGATATTTTTGCAATTATCGAGGAATGAGGATGGACTCCCTGAGGTCTTTTTTATAAACGTAAAGGATATTCTTGACCTGTGTACCAGATGATTTCAGATACCAGTCCATGAGTAAGAGGCAGTAAACAACTTCATTTACGACCTTATTACAGGACCAGCTCTCTTTCTTAAAGGAGCTGGTTGGTCTAATAGGAGACATCAAATGGGCCATTTATATCTCAAACTCAATGGAGTTGACAACGAGAGATAGGGAATCATCATCATCCAGGACAATGACAAGACATTGTCCTTTCTGGAAGATGCTATGCCTTCAGCCTTCCCAGACCTGCCAACCCTGAGGAATCACTCTCAGTAAAGCAGTTGATGTTTTCCATAAGACTGACCAGTTTTCAGTAAGGTGTAACAAAATATTATAAATTACTACTGTAAAGCTGGAAAACGTAATCAAAAATTCAGTATTCAAAACATGCAGCGGCGATAAACATTATGTTCAACTGAAAAGTTTGTAATGTGCGCATGCACTATATTTACCAACTGTACAGTTGCACAAACTTTAGTTCCAAACCCAATGTAGCTCAATGGCTTGTTGCTATCTCTCAACTTGACGTAATTCTTGGAAATTCTTTTTCCATTTCACATGACAATAGCAATCATATCTCCCGCCACGAGACTCACTCAAATCGGCATGTGATGTCCAATAAAGGTATCCCATCCAGCTTTTATTCACAATAATCTGAATATTTCTTTTTATTCTTCTGTGTTGATAATCAATATTTTTCAAGAGACTTATTTTACCTTTCATCTTAAACATGCATCAGTAGCTGTACGCCACTTTAAAAAAATTCTAGTCAACAGTTTGATCATGGAGACGCTTAGCAAGAACAAGTAGGTGCAGTTTAAAGCGTCTGGGGTGCTGCTGTAAAGTTAGTCTGGTTCCCTGACTAATTTCACTAATTCTATAATGAAACCCGGATCCAAATCAAACACGGATGAACCATTTATCTGGATTTTTCGGCAAAGATAATTTTTCCGTAGGTTTTGCTTTTATGCATTAAGTCTGTAGTTTAAGGGTAATTTTCGTAAATCTTATGGTAAAATCATAAGGGTTGGCAAGTATGCCTTCCTGGTGAATGCTACCTGAGAGGAGCTGATGGCAGGACTGTGATGAGCCATGGCATTCACTTCTATTCTGGGTCCAGAATCCATAACTCAAGGGGGCATAAGGGATCACCTATACTGAGGTGGCAAGCCTTGTATCATGTAAGGATTTGTTGAAAGACTGATGTGATCCATTTCCCTAGTCTGGACCCACTGCAAAGACTCGCAATTCTAAGTTATAGTATGTGATGATGGAGGAACTCAGTTGGTTGAAACAATTCATCGATATATCAAACTACCGAAACTTTTGCTGTAATGATACACATATCAATACAAGAGGTGGAAAATGGATACAAAATGATACTGTATGCAAGTTATTTTAATTTTTAACAATGGTCAATAATTATTAGTTGTATAAAATTGTTATTCTTTAATAGAGAATACCATGCTAATTATTTTATGTCCCAATTAACAGTTTGCTCAGCATAAAGAGACATTCCAAATTTGTTCTACATGTATAATCAAGCTCTTTACTCAACATTTATTACCCTCTTTTATGCAAAGTTTTTGTTAATTTGTATCTTTGTCTACTTTGGACAATTCTAAAGCTTATACACTACTGGTGTCATGCAGTCAAATATGTATCACTGAAATTTCTTTGATGGTTATTGTTGTTCCTGTAGAGGGTAAATCATAACCAGCAATCAGAACTTAATGTAATTTATTCACTGCTTGACAAATGGAAGTACTGGCAAAGCAAGAGAGAAACTTAGTGTGAAAGTCATCATTAGCTTCTTTGTAAAGTACTTAAACAGAGAGCTGCCAGGCATGGTTCTTCAGCCTGACATGAATGGCTGTTAAACTAAATTTGATTGCAAATACTGTGCCCTGGAACAAGCATTATGTTGTAATTTGAACAATGTATTAGGAAGTTTTACATTTTGAGTGTTTAAAATACAAGCTACCAAGAAAAGCCAAACGCTGATTCCAAGCATGGTTCATCTTCAGACAAAGATTCTGTTCGGCAAATTCTGACTGATGATAGTTCTGATGACCATACTTTTTAAAATAATAAAGTATATCAGATTACTGGAGCTACGAAAGTGTTAGAGGGTGATTTTGAGCCTGAAATGGTGTTAAAATATGAGTCAAATCTACATGCTGTCTGGACTAATATAGATGGCAGGTCAGTCTCCCTCTCAGAAAATATAGAAAAAGCAGAATACCAAGTCAGATTATAATACACACAATATAAAAAGCAGAATGCAATTTTAGTCCTGCAGGATCATGTGCTACAAGAATATATATCCCTATTGGGATTAAGATGAAACAAATAAATAAGAATGAAATTAAGAGGTAAAGATATTTATTTGATTAGACTACCATGTCTGTTGGCTAAAATGAGTGATGCATATGAACAAATGGCTTTAAATGGTGTAAAATGTTGGATAAAAATCACTGACAAGAAATGGGTAGCCTGCTTAAAAGTAGTTTTGTTATTATGTCATGGATGAGAATGGCATATAAACAGATCATAGGATGAGAATGGTGTACTAAAGGGTGATAAGTATAATTGTTTCTTTATAACCTGCATACTGGAAATACAACCAGTAAATTGCATAAATGAGCACTACCTACCACTGATAGAGTCAGTCACTCGAAAGATGGAAAGACCATCAAATTCATATGTATATTGATAATTTATTGTATCGTAGTATGTGTATAGCAAAATGTATTGTATCATAGTATGTGTATTGATAAAGTATTGTATTGTAGTATGTGTATAGTAAAATGTATTGTATCATAGTATGTGTATAGTAAAATGTATTGTGTCGTAGTATTTGTATAGTAAAATGTATTGTGTCGTAGCATTTGTATAGTAAAATGTATTGTATCGTAGTATGTGTATAGTAAAATGTATTGTATCGTAGTATGTGTATAATAAAATGTATTGTATTGTAGTATGTGTATAATAAAATGTATTGTATTGTAGTATGTGTATAGTAAAATGTATTGTATCGTAGTATGTGTATAGTAAAATGCATTGTATTGTAGTATGTGTATAGTAAAATGTATTGTATCGTAGTATGTGTATAGTAAAATGTATTGTATCATAGTATGTGTATTGATAATCTATTGTATTGTAGTATGTGTATAGTAAAATGTATTGTATCATAGTATGTGTATAGCAAAATGTATTGTATCATAGTATGTGTATAGCAAAATGTATTGTATCATAGTATGTGTATTGATAATGTATTGTATCATAGTATGTGTATTGATAAAGTATTGTATCATAATATGTGCATTGATAATCTATTGTATCATAGTATGTGTATTGATAAAGTATTGTATCATAGTATGTGTATAGCAAAATGTATTGTTTCATAGTGTGTGTATAGCAAAATGTATTGTATCATAGTATGTGTATAGCAAAATGTACTGATATGTGGTACAGGTGTATCAATTCACCTGTGTACTTAGTCTAGTCCCTATGCCCATACTATGAGGTCTCTGAGTAATGCCAATGTATGATGACCAGTATGAGATGACCAGTGGCTATTCAATAAAATCTGACTGGTCACTGTCACGCAACAAATATTTGTCAGAGCCTAGTTTATCTTTATCACTCATCAAGGTGTGGTGCAGCATATCCCATCTGGGATATTGTGACATGCTACTCCGTAAATGTTGAGTGTTGTACAACTCTTCCCTCATGGAAAGGCAAGACACATTAAAGGAGTGAGATGCGAAGTGCACTTTCTTAATCATGGAAGGCAGCAACATGCTGCTGTGTATGTTTGGAATGTTTGATTACCCTGTTATGGAAAGAGGCGATCTGCTTCTCAAATGTTTATTCCATCCTACAGGAGGAGCCATACCCATCTTCATAGAGACTGGTCCCATAAGATCTTTGGACGTGAAAGTGCTCTTCTAAACGGAAAAATTAGTCATCTTACACTAGTTCCAAGTGGTAAGAAAATAAATTGAACATTCTGACAATAGAAGGATTGATGTTTCCTTTGTCCTCCTATAGTATGTCAAGAATGGGCTACAGTCAAGATTTCACTAATCCGTACGGTGCAAAAAGGAGAGAATTGATGTTTAATCAATTATTCAGAATACAGGAATATAAATTATTATAAAGTTGAGGTAGGCCCTATGTTGCATTACCACTTAACACACAAGATTTACCTATAATCAGTTTTATATGTATACTGAAAATAAGAGAGGTACCCTAACCCCTAAAGGGTGCGATGCCATATGGTTAACCAAAGAGGACCTTTGCAGAACTAATTTTTAAAATGACACAGAGAATACCAGCATATAAACAGAAGAGGAAATGAATTGTAACAATATATAGAATATTATTGAAGAGAAAACAAGGTGGCTTTAAACTTGTGTCCTGCAATGTTTCTCTGGTCATATTATGCATGACACAAGAACTGACATGATGTTCTTTAAAAAGATGACTGTTCCACACATGGGCATATAAGGTGCACGAGTTTCCTTGTCTTATTGACAATTATCCACTATGTGGGAGGATGCATTCATATTGAATGAATGATGTATTTTGACATGAAAAGTGAAAGCTATGCAACAGTGATGGGTCAATTATTGCTGCAATTAAAAGACAATTTGTTCCTTTTAATAGCTTAGTGTTGAAACCATCTCTGATATTTTTGAGAAACACCAATAACAAGAGTTTAAAGTACTAGCAGCCAATATAGTGGCCATATTAGATTTATGATAAGCAGCATTTTCATTTAGTTGTTGTTGTTGTAGGGTTTAACGCCATTTTGCAGTACACGATAGGCTATACATGGTGGCCAGTAATAATGGTGGCGGAACAACCCAGGAAATCCATGGAAAGAACCACCAACCCTCGAGAAGCTAATGGCAAACTTTCTCACATACCCACATTGGCCAAAATCAGAGACTCTAACCCATGCAGACAGAGGTGAGATGTCTGCAGTGATCCGTAACAGACAGCGCTTTAGACCACTCGGCCACTCGGGGCCTCCATTTTCAATTAGGATCAACTAGACATTATCAGGAGCTATTGGATGAAAACCTATTTGAATATGATTATTCAATCAGAAGGAGTTTCAATAGCAAGATTTTCAAAATGGCCATATTGGATGTCAAATCAGCACCATTTTCATTTAGAACAAATGTTTCAAAAAAACACCCATGTCAATGTGACTATGTTTAGGAGAGGTGATAATACAATTTTCAAGACAGCACCATACTGGAAGACAGATCAGCACCATTTTCATTTTAGACCAACTAGACATCACAAGGAGAAAACTAAATGTTGATATGATCATCTTTCTAGGAGGCATAGCAATAATAAGATTGTAAAGATGGCTACAGTAATAACCATATTGGAAGTCAGATTAGAGGCATTTTCACATGGAACAACTAAACTTCCTACAGTGATGGCCATATTGGAATTCAGTGGCCTTTTAAATTGGAACAACTAAACTTCTTAATGTGAAGGCCATATTTGATGTCTGATCAGCATGATTTTCACTTAGAGCCAACCAGACATATCAATAAATCTTTTAGTGGAAAAGCCATGTTGATATGATCATCTATTACTCAGGAATATATATAACATAATTTTCAAGATGGCTACTGTAGTGGCCACACTGGATGTCCGAGCAGCGCATACTTCACTGCGGATCAACTATACTGTGACACAAAAGTGTGTATAAAGTTGCAGTGCAATCCCCTCTAAGTAGTTTATTCTAAGTGGTGATCACAAACTTGTGCTAATGGAGTGATATTTGATGGACAACAAGTCATCTCTAAATCTCTCCTGGTCTGTCATCAGTAGAGCTAAGAATAGCTTTTTCACAAGCAAACGTATGAGCAGGGGTTTCGGTAGTCATGACAGTGCTGTATGAAAATTGTTGCAATTCTGAAAATGTTTAAGATTTAAAGTTTCATTGTTAACCTCCATATAATGTTAAACATATACAAGATTCATATATATGAACATTACAACCTTTGTGCATAAACTTTACACACATATATTTATATATCCTAGGCGCCTAAGGCAGATTACAATTACTAAGACATCCTAATAATATGACCACCTCACAATGAACAATTATGTGGTCCTAACAGAGATATTTTACTATATTATATTACCAGTGATCCCTACAAATCCCTTTTTACCATAAGACAAGTACTAAAAATATTTACTTGCTAATGAATAAACTCAAATTCAACCAGGCACATTATAAAAATATCAAAGTTAACAATGTTAATAATCAAAATTCACTCATGTGAAAGACTGCTTTCAGGAACTTATTCTAGAAGCCTACTAACACCCTTTATCAGAAGTGTGACCAGTCCATCTGGTAACTTTTTATTAGCAGTGAAGAGTGAGAACCAAGTGCTTCTAAGAAATTGATCAAAGCACATGGAAAGCCGTCCTCTGAATTGGAGCATATGGACTTTTGGGGCACGCAATGCTATTTCATTTCTATAATAAAACCATGGAAGAAACAATGTTAAAAATTCAGTGTCTCAATTTCTAAATATTCAGAACCAAACCTATATCTCAAAGCATTAAACAAAAGAAAAAATAACAACAAACAATGCATGTGTTTGAAACTCATATCAGACATTTTACACATCAGGAATAAACAGCTTCATTCATTATTGGCTTTCCTACATCAAGCTAATAAAGTAACTGATAGCACATATTGAAATTTTTTTCTCTTTCTAGGATAATATTTGAAATGATTAAAGCATATTTCCATTAAAATCCAGCTGTGGAATCTCAAACCAGTACATGTATATTCAATATTTTATTTTCACCCATTTTCATACTAGTTTTGATCTTACTCTGTAATTAGTACCATGACTCTTTCAATGAATAAATACTTTTCATTAAAGGGAAATAAGCGGCCCATCAGACTTGAAATTCATTTGACTACTAGAACTTTTGTCCCACCACTTTTAGTTGGGAAACTAAATTTACATCCCATGATTACCGGGTATATCATGTTGAATTGTCTTCTAAGCTGGAAGAATACAGGCAATAAGGATCAATGTAAAGCATGAAGCAGTATGTGGACTAAACGACTAAACATTTAACCATCACCCTGTAACAGGTTTCTATGATGATACATGTATATGTATTAGGAGGGGACAGACATATTACAAATCATGTTTACAGATACAAAGTTGAAAAGCACAAATTTATTTGGGGCAGTCACATTATGGAAATAAATAAGCAGGTTTCAAGTATGGTTTTAGAAGTGACTTTGGGTGGTCAAGTTTATGGACATAAATAAGCAGGTTTCAAGTATGGTTTTAGAAGTGACTTTAGGTGGTCAAGTTGATGGACATAAATAAGCATGTTTCAAGCAGGGTTTTAGAAGTGACTTTAGGTGGTCAAGTTTATGGACATAAATAAGGAGGTTTCAAGCATGGTTTTAGAAGTGACTTTGGGTGGTCAAGTTGATGGACATAAATAAGCAGGTTTCAAGTATGGTTTTAGAAGTGACTTTGGGTGGTCAAGTTTATGGACATAAATAAGCAGGTTTCAAGCATGGTTTTAGAAGTGACTTTGCGGGTCAAGTTTATGGAAATAAATAAGCAGGTTTCAAGTATGGTTTTAGAAGTGACTTTGGGTGGTCAAGTTTATGGACATAAATAAGCAGGTTTCAAGTATGGTTTTAGAAGTGACTTTGGGTGGTCAAGTTTATGGACATAAATAAGCAGGTTTCAAGCATGGTTTTAGAAGTGACTTTGCGGGTCAAGTTTATGGAAATAAATAAGCAGGTTTCAAGTATGGTTTTAGAAGTGACCTTGGGTGGTCAAGTTTATGGACATAAATAAGCTGGTTTCAAGCATGGTTTTAGAAGTGACTTTGGGTGGTCAAGTTTATGGACATAAATAAGCAGGTTTCAAGTATGGTTTTAGAAGTGACTTTGGGTGGTCAAGTTTATGGAAATAAATAAGCAAGTTTCAAGCATGGTTTTAAAAGTGACTTTGGGTGGTCAAGTTTATGGACATAAATAAGCAGGTTTCAAGTATAGTTTTAGAAGTGACTTTAGGTGGTCAAGTTGATGGACATAAATAAGCAGGTTTCAAGTATGGTTTTAGAAGTGACTTTGGGTGGTCAAGTTTATAGAAATAAACTTGCAGGTTTCAAGTATGGTTTTAGAAGTGACTTTGAGTGGGCAAGTTGATGGACATAAATAAGCAGGTTTCAAGTATGGTTGTAGTAGTCACTTTGGGGGTCAAGTTGATGGACACAAATAAGCAGGTTTCAAGCATGGTTTTAGAAGTGACTTTGGGTGGTCAAATTGATGGACATAAATAAGCAGGTTTCAAGAATGGTTTTAGAAGTGACTTTGGGGGTCAAGTTGATGGACATAAATAAGCATGTTTCCAGTATGGTTTTAGAAGTGACTTTGGGTGGTCAAGTTTATGGACATAAATAAGCAGGTTTTAAGCATGGTTTTAGAAGTGACTTTGGGTGCTCAAGTTTATGGAAATAAATAAGCAGGTTTCAAGTATGGTTTTAGAAGTGACTTTGGGTGGTCAAGTTGATGGACATAAATAAGCAGGTTTTAAGCATGGTTTTAGAAGTGACTTTGGGTGCTCAAGTCGATGGAAATAAATAAGCAGGTTTCAAGCATGGTTTTAGAAGTGACTTTGCGTGGTCAAGTTGATGGACATAAATAAGCATGTTTCAAGTATGGTTTTAGAAGTGACTTTGAGTGGTCAAGTTTATGGAAATAAATAAGCAGGTTTCAAGTATGGTTTTAGAAGTGACTTTGGGTGGTCAAGTTGATGGACATAAATAAGCAGGTTTTAAGCATGGTTTTAGAAGTGACTTTGGGTGCTCAAGTCGATGGAAATAAATAAGCAGGTTTCAAGCATGGTTTTAGAAGTGACTTTGCGTGGTCAAGTTGATGGACATAAATAAGCATGTTTCAAGTATGGTTTTAGAAGTGACTTTGCGTGGTCAAGTTGATGGACATAAATAAGCATGTTTCAAGTATGGTTTTAGAAGTGACTTTAAGTGGTCAAGTTTATGGACATAAATAAGAAGGTTTCAAGCATGGTTTTAGAAGTGACTTTGGGTGGTCAAGTTGATGGACATAAATAAACAGGTTTCAAGTATGGTTTTAGAAGTGACTTTAGGTGGTCAAGTTGATGGACATAAATAAGCAGGTTTCAAGTATGGTTTTAGAAGTGACATTGAGTGGTCAAGTTGATGGACATAAATAAGCATGTTTCAAGTATGGTTTTAGAAGTGACTTTAGGTGGTCAAGTTTATGGACATAAATATGCAGGTTTCAAGGATGGTTTTAGAAGTGACTTTGAGTGGTCAAGTTGATGGACATAAACAAGCATGTTTCAAGTATGGATTTAGAAGTGACTTTGGGTGATCAAGTTTATGGACATAAATATGCAGGTTTCAAGGATGGTTTTAGAAGTGACTTTGAGTGGTCAAGTTGATGGACATAAACAAGCATGTTTCAAGTATGGTTTTAGAAGTGACTTTAGGTGATCAAGTTTATGGACATAAATAAGCAAGTTTCAAGTATGGTTTTAGAAGTGACTTTAGGTGGTCAAGTTGATGGACATAAACAAGCATGTTTCAAGTATGGATTTAGAAGTGACTTTGAGTGGTCAAGTTTATGGACATAAATAAGCATGTTTCAAGTATGGTTTTAGAAGTGACTTTGGGGGTCAAGTTTATGGACATAAATAAGCAGGTTTCAAGCATGGTTTTAGAAGTGACTTTAAGTGGTCAAGTTTATGGACATAAATAAGAAGGTTTCAAGCATGGTTTTAGAAGTGACTTTGGGTGGTCAAGTTGATGGACATAAATAAGCAGGTTTCAAGTATGGTTTTAGAAGTGACTTTAGGTGGTCAAGTTGATGGACATAAATAAGCATGTTTCAAGTATGGTTTTAGAAGTGACTTTGAGTGGTCAAGTTGATGGACATAAACAAGCATGTTTCAAGTATGGTTTTAGAAGTGACTTTGGGTAGTCAAGTTTATGGACATAAATAAGCATGTTTCAAGTATGGTTTTAGAAGTGACTTTAAGTGGTCAAGTTTATGGACATAAATAAGAAGGTTTCAAGCATGGTTTTAGAAGTGACTTTGGGTGGTCAAGTTGATGGACATAAATAAGCAGGTTTCAAGTATGGTTTTAGAAGTGACTTTAGGTGGTCAAGTTGATGGACATAAATAAGCATGTTTCAAGTATGGTTTTAGAAGTGACTTTGAGTGGTCAAGTTGATGGACATAAACAAGCATGTTTCAAGTATGGATTTAGAAGTGACTTTAGGTGGTCAAGTTGATGGACATAAATAAGCAGGTTTCAAGAATGGTTTTAGAAGTGACTTTGGGTGGTCAAGTTTATGGACATAAATAAGCAGGTTTCAAGAATGGTTTTAGAAGTGACTTTGGGTGGTCAAGTTGATGGACATAAATAAGCAGGTTTCAAGCATGGTTTTAGAAGTGACTTTAGGTGGTTCAAGTTTATGGACATAAATAAGCATGTTTCAAGAATGGTTTTAGAAGTGACTTTAGGTGGTTCAAGTTTATGGACATAAATAAGCAGGTTTCAAGAATGGTTTTAGAAGTGACTTTGGGTAGTCAAGTTTATGGACATAAATAAGCATGTTTCAAGAATGGTTTTAGAAGTGACTTTAGGTGGTTCAAGTTTATGGACATAAATAAGCAGGTTTCAAGAATGGTTTTAGAAGTGACTTTGGGTAGTCAAGTTTATGGACATAAATAAGCATGTTTCAAGAATGGTTTTAGAAGTGACTTTAGGTGGTTCAAGTTTATGGACATAAATAAGCAGGTTTCAAGAATGGTTTTAGAAGTGACTTTGGGTAGTCAAGTTTATGGACATAAATAAGCATGTTTCAAGAATGGTTTTAGAAGTGACTTTAGGTGGTCAAGTTGATGGACATAAATAAGCAGGTTTCAAGAATGGTTTTAGAAGTGACTTTAGGTGGTTCAAGTTTATGGAAATAAATAAGCAGGTTTCAAGTATTGTTTTAGAAGTGACTTTGGGTGGTCAAGTTGATGGACATAAATAAGCAGGTTTCAAGCATGGTTTTAAAAGTGACCTTAGGTGGTCAAGTTGATGGACATAAATAAGCAGGTTTCAAGCATGGTTTTAGAAGTGACTTTAGGTGGTCAAGTTTATGGACATAAATAAGCAGGTTTCAAGCATGGTTTTAGAAGTGACTTTGGGTGGTCAAGTTGATGGACGTAAAGAAGCAGGTTTCAAGTATGGTTTTAGAAGTGACTTTAGGTGGTCAAGTTGATGGACATAAATAAGCAGGTTTCAAGCATGGTTTTAGAAGTGACTTTGGGTGGTCAAGTTGATGGACATAAATAAGCAGGTTTCAAGCATGGTTTTAGAAGTGACTTTGGGGGTCAAGTTTATGGAAATAAATAAGCAGGTTTCAAGTATGGTTTTAGAAGTGACTTTGGGTGGTCAAGTTTATGGACATAAATAAGCAGGTTTCAAGCATGGTTTTAGAAGTGACTTTGGGGGTCAAGTTTATGGACATAAATAAGCAGGTTTCAAGCATGGTTTTAGAAGTGACTTTGGGTGGTCAAGTTTATGGACATAAATAAGCAGGTTTCAAGCATGGTTTTAAAAGTGACTTTGAGTGGTCAAGTTGATTGACATGAACAAGCATGTTTCAAGTATGGTTTTAGAAGTGACTTTGGGTGGTCAAGTTTATGGAAATAAATAAGCAGGTTTCAAGTATGGTTTTAGAAGTGACTTTGGGTGGTCAAGTTTATGGACATAAATAAGCAGGTTTTAAGCATGGTTTTAGAAGTGACTTTGGGTGGTCAAGTTTATGGAAATAAATAAGCAGGTTTCAAGTATGGTTTTAGAAGTGACTTTGGGTGGTCAAGTTTATGGACATAAATAAGCATGTTTCAAGTATAGTTTTAGAAGTGACTTTGGGTGGTCAAGTTTATGGACATAAATAAGCAGGTTTTAAGCATGGTTTTAGAAGTGACTTTGGGTGGTCAAGTTTATGGAAATAAATAAGCAGGTTTCAAGTATGGTTTTAGAGGTGACTTTGGGTGGTCAAGTTTATGGACATAAATAAGCAGGTTTCAAGCATGGTTTTAGAAGTGACTTTGGGTGGTCAAATTGATGGACATAAATAAGCAGGTTTCAAGTATGGTTTTAGAAGTGACTTTGGGTGGTCAAGTTTATGGACATAAATAAGCATGTTTCCAGTATGGTTTTAGAAGTGACTTTGGGTGGTCAAGTTTATGGACATAAATAAGCAGGTTTTAAGCATGGTTTTAGAAGTGACTTTGGGTGCTCAAGTTTATGGAAATAAATAAGCAGGTTTCAAGTATGGTTTTAGAAGTGACTTTGGGTGGTCAAGTTGATGGACATAAATAAGCAGGTTTTAAGCATGGTTTTAGAAGTGACTTTGGGTGCTCAAGTCGATGGAAATAAATAAGCAGGTTTCAAGCATGGTTTTAGAAGTGACTTTGCGTGGTCAAGTTGATGGACATAAATAAGCATGTTTCAAGTATGGTTTTAGAAGTGACTTTGGGTGGTCAAGTTGATGGACATAAATAAGCAGGTTTCAAGTATGGTTTTAGAAGTGACTTTAGGTGGTCAAGTTTATGGACATAAATAAGCAGGTTTCAAGAATGGTTTTAGAAGTGACTTTAGGTGGTTCAAGTTTATGGAAATAAATAAGCAGGTTTCAAGTATTGTTTTAGAAGTGACTTTGGGTGGTCAAGTTGATGGACATAAATAAGCAGGTTTCAAGCATGGTTTTAAAAGTGACCTTAGGTGGTCAAGTTGATGGACATAAATAAGCAGGTTTCAAGCATGGTTTTAGAAGTGACTTTAGGTGGTCAAGTTTATGGACATAAATAAGCAGGTTTCAAGCATGGTTTTAGAAGTGACTTTGGGTGGTCAAGTTGATGGACGTAAAGAAGCAGGTTTCAAGCATGGTTTTAGAAGTGACTTTGGGTGGTCAAGTTGATGGACATAAATAAGCAGGTTTCAAGCATGGTTTTAGAAGTGACTTTGGGTGGTCAAGTTGATGGACATAAATAAGCAGGTTTCAAGCATGGTTTTAGAAGTGACTTTGGGGGTCAAGTTTATGGAAATAAATAAGCAGGTTTCAAGTATGGTTTTAGAAGTGACTTTGGGTGGTCAAGTTTATGGACATAAATAAGCAGGTTTCAAGCATGGTTTTAGAAGTGACTTTGGGGGTCAAGTTTATGGACATAAATAAGCAGGTTTCAAGCATGGTTTTAGAAGTGACTTTGGGTGGTCAAGTTTATGGACATAAATAAGCAGGTTTCAAGCATGGTTTTAAAAGTGACTTTGAGTGGTCAAGTTGATTGACATGAACAAGCATGTTTCAAGTATGGTTTTAGAAGTGACTTTGGGTGGTCAAGTTTATGGAAATAAATAAGCAGGTTTCAAGTATGGTTTTAGAAGTGACTTTGGGTGGTCAAGTTTATGGACATAAATAAGCAGGTTTTAAGCATGGTTTTAGAAGTGACTTTGGGTGGTCAAGTTTATGGAAATAAATAAGCAGGTTTCAAGTATGGTTTTAGAAGTGACTTTGGGTGGTCAAGTTTATGGAAATAAATAAGCAGGTTTCAAGTATGGTTTTAGAAGTGACTTTGGGTGGTCAAGTTTATGGACATAAATAAGCATGTTTCAAGTATAGTTTTAGAAGTGACTTTGGGTGGTCAAGTTTATGGACATAAATAAGCAGGTTTTAAGCATGGTTTTAGAAGTGACTTTGGGTGGTCAAGTTTATGGAAATAAATAAGCAGGTTTCAAGTATGGTTTTAGAGGTGACTTTTGGTTGGTCAAGTTTATGGAAATAAATAAGCAGGTTTCAAGTGTGGTTTTAGAAGTGACTTTAGGTGTTCAAGTTGATGGAAATAAATAAGCAGGTTTCAAGTATGGTTTTGGAAGTGACTTTGGGTGGTCAAGTTTATGGACATAAATAAGGAGGTTTCAATTATGGTTTTAGAAGTGACTTTGGGTGTTCAAGTTTATGGAAATAAATAAGCAGGTTTCAAGTATGGTTTTAGAAGTGACTTTGGGTGGTCAAGTTTATGGAAATTAATAAGCAGGTTTCAAGTATGGTTTTAGATGTGACTTTGGGTGGTCAAGTTTATGGGCATAAATAAGCAGGTTTCAAGATTGGTTTTAGAAGTGACTTTGGGTGGTCAAGTTTATGGACATAAATAAGCAGGTTTCAAGTATTGTTTTAGTTGGAACTATTTAAAGCAGGAGTATAAACTAATTAATTAATATTAAGACATTCTTTGTTGCTTTGCAAAACATAAGTTACTAGACTGGGAAGAGGTCATATTTATCTTTATAATGATTGTTGTTCAGCGAGTTTCTTAAAATCATTGTTTATGCCATTACAAGCTGAGGATGATAGTTAATTCGCAGTTGTAGAATTCAGCAAATTGGAAAGAAAGATTGTGACATGTCTGAAGCAGAATCTTTTTGGCAGGATGCAGACAATTTCTTGTCGGGCTATCTAAGAATTTTACTGGTTGGAATGCACCTGTATAACAGGAATCTAGCACTGTTATATATTTAGCCAGGAAGGTATTACAAATATCATAACTAGGGTACCATTCGCTGAAAGTAAACAGTTTCAATTTAGTCACAGTCATGCTATGAAGTACATTATGAGTTGCTGTCTTTCATTATTTCAATTATTCATCACTAAATACACACACACACAAACACATAATTATATATATATATATATATATATATATATATATATATATATATATATATATATATATATATATATATATATATATATATACTAATGCTATTTTGGATGAACAGAACACATTATTTTTATACATATACCGATTTACCAGTAATAACACCACAAACTTAAAAAATGTCATTAATTCGATGTAAGGAAATGGTGAACTTCAAATATTTTTCAAAGTCATGACAACACTGTTATGCAATTTTGTTAATTCAGATCAGATATTTTTCATTGTGTGATAATTTGAACCATACATGTGATCATTCCAATGAAATTTATAAAAGATATTTAATAATTGAAATTTTTTATTACCACAGCTTACCAGGATAGAAATTATCTGACTCTGCAAAAAATCCATTTCAAACATGAGCACTCTTGTAATATCCTATATTTATGTCCATTAGGTTCTTAGTCTACGGTAATCTCATAGGCATTTCATGTCCATTTAGTTTGTTAGTCAATCTAAGGTAATGTCACATACATTTCATGTCCATTTTATTTGTTAGTCAGTCTAAGGTAATCTCATAGACATTTCATGTCCATTTTATTTGTTAGTCAGTCTAAGGTAATCTCATAGACATTTCATGTCCATTTAGTTTGTTAGTCTAAAGTAATCTCATAGACATTTCATGTCCATTTAGTTTGTTAGTCAGTCTAAGGTAATCTCATAGGCATTTTATATCCATTTAGTTTGTTAGTCAATCTAAGGTAATGTCACATACATTTCATGTCCATTTAGTTTTTTAGTCTAAGGTAATCTCATAGACATTTCATGTCCATTTAGTGTATTAGTCAATCTAAGGTAATCACATAGACATTTCATGTCCATTTAGTTTGTTAGTCAGTCTAAGGTAATCTCATAGACATTTCATGTCCCTTTAGTGTATTAGTCAATCTAAGGTAATGTCACATACATTTCATGTCCATTTAGTTTGTCAGTCAATCTAAGGTGATCTCATAGACATTTCATGTCCATTTAGTTTGTTAGTCAGTCTAAGGTAATCTCATAGACAATTCATGTCCATTTAGTTTTTTAGTCTAAGGTAATCTCATAGACATTTCATGTCCATTTAGTTTTTTAGTCATTCTAAGGTGATCTCATAGACATTTCATGTCCATTTAGTTTGTCAGTCTAAGGTAATCTCATAGACATTTCATGTCCCTTTAGTGTATTAGTCAATCTAAGGTAATCTCATAGACATTTCATGTCCATTTAGTTTGTTAGTCAGTCTAAGGTAATCTCATAGACATTTCATGTCCATTTAGTTTTTTAGTCTAAGGTAATCTCATAGACATTTCATGTCCATTTAGTGTATTAGTCAATCTAAGGTAATCACATAGACATTTTATGTCCATTTAGTTTGTTAGTCAGTCTAAGGTAATCTCATAGACATTTCATGTCCCTTTAGTGTATTAGTCAATCTAAGGTAATGTCACATACATTTCATGTCCATTTAGTTTGTCAGTCAATCTAAGGTGATCTCATAGACATTTCATGTCCATTTAGTTTTTCAATCATTCTAAGGTGATCTCATAGACATTTCATGTCCATTTAGTTTGTTAGTCAGTCTAAGGTAATCTCATAGAAATTTCATGTCCCTTTAGTGTATTAGTCAATCTAAGGTAATCTCATAGACATTTCATGTCCATTTAGTTTGTTAGTCAGTCTAAGGTAATCTCATAGACATTTCATGTCCCTTTAGTGTATTAGTCAATCTAAGGTAATCTCATAGACATTTCATGTCCATTTAGTTTGTTAGTCAGTCTAAGGTAATCTCATAGACATTTCATGTCCATTTAGTTTTTTAGTCTAAGGTAATCTCATAGACATTTCATGTCCATTTAGTTTGTTAGTCAGTCTAAGGTAATCTCATAGACAATTCATGTCCATTTAGTTTTTTAGTCTAAGGTAATCTCATAGACATTTCAGGTCCATTTAGTTTTTTAGTCTAAGGTAATCTCATAGACATTTCATGTCCATTTAGTTTGTTAGTCAGTCTAAGGTAATCTCATAGACATTTCATGTCCATTTAGTTTGTTAGTCAGTCTAAGGTAATCTCATAGACATTTCATGTCCCTTTAGTGTATTAGTCAATCTAAGGTAATCTCATAGACATTTCATGTCCATTTAGTTTGTTATCAATCTAAGGTAATCTCATAGACAATTCATGTCCATTTAGTTTGTTAGTTTAAGGTAATCTCATACACATTTTATGTCCATTTATTTTGTTAGTCAATCTAAGGTAATGTCACATACATTTCATGTCCATTTAGTTTGTTAGTCAATCTAAGGTAATGTCACATACATTTCATGTCCATTTTATTTGTTAGTCAGTCTAAGGTAATCTCATAGACATTTCATGTCCATTTAGTTTTTTAGTCATTCTAAGGTGATCTCATAGACATTTCATGTCCATTTTATTTGTTAGTCAGTCTAAGGAAATCTCATAGACATTTCATGTCCATTTTATTTGTTAGTCAGTCTAAGGTAATCTCATAGACATTTCATGTCCATTTAGTTTGTTAGTCAGTCTAAGGTAATCTCATAGACAATTCATGTCCATTTAGTTTTTTAGTCTAAGGTAATCTCATAGACATTTCATGTCCATTTAGTTTGTTAGTCATTCTAAGGTTATCTCATAGACATTTCATGTCCATTTAGTGTGTTAGTCAGTCTAAAGTAATCTCATAGACAATTCATGTCCATTTAGTTTGTTATCAATCTAAGGTAATCTCATAGACATTTCATGTCCATTTAGTTTGTTGGTCAGTCTAAGGTAATTTCATAGACATTTCATGTCCATTTAATTTGTTAGTCAGTCTCAAGTAATCTCATAAACATTTCATGTCCATTTAGTTTTTTAGTCTAAGGTAATCTCATAGACATTTCATGTCCATTTAGTTTGTTAGTCAATCTAATGTAATTTCATAGACATTTTATGATTATTGATTCTGAAAATAATGATGTTTGCTTTTTTTTATAAAATTTCTTATCTGGAAAATAAACAAAATACAAGTCCAGTGAAGAAGAAGTGCTTCTTAAATATGAAGATGAATAGAGATGTATGGGTGAATAGTAAACCCACATTTTGTACATGATGCAAATATCGAAATGTGATTTATATTTGTGATTTGACTGATGAGAAGGGCATATTTACACAATTTGAATCCTTTAGATAAAGACATCAATACAACTATCTAATGTATCAGGAAATATTTAATGTGATCAGAAAAAATTCCCAATTTAAAAATGTAAATGCATCATTAGCAATTGTCCTACAAGCTATGTAGGCATGTATGTCTGTTATGAAGAATTGGATATGTTTTGAACTGAGGCAATAGTCTGATAATGGCGGTTCGATTAAACTTATTGTTGTCATGCTGGTGTTAATGAATAGTGTCAAGCTTACTATAATGTATTTACTTAATACAAGACACATATACATCACATGTATACTACATGCCTGAAATAATCCTAACCATGTTTACTGTAATTGGAATGAAGATTATTATTATTATTATTATTATTATTATTATTACTGCTATTGTTGTTTGGAGAAAATATTTCCATAATATTGAAAATCTAAGAGCACAATAAAATCATGTTGTTTACCAAATAAAATTTTGTATTTGGAGAAAAAAATTAAATTATAAGTAATCATTTCAATTTTGTTCAATTAGGCTTGCAAACGATAGAAATCATGACTCACTGCATACATTTAATTTGATACAATCATTCCTGTAAGATCCTTTATTTTTATACATTTAATTTATTAGTACATGTCTGTTAATTTTTAATATCTTTTGTAATTATTATTTATGGAAATTTTTATATTTCCTTTCCCATAAAACTTTGTAGAAAAATAAACGTTTTAATTTTTAAATTTCTCCCCAGGGTTTATTATCTCTTCGTTTCAACAGCACTGATTTACAAAAATATATTTTGCAGTAAATATTTGCTTTCTTATTCTGTGCAATAACTAGGTGAATATTGGCACTATGAATATGCAAACTGACATGACGAATAAGAATTAGGAATAAAAACATCTGATAACAGGAAACAACAAGAAAGAGAAAGAAGGAGTGAGAATATGCATTCTTCTGTCTTAATTAACACTAAAAATAATATACTGTTCAGAATAAATCTATATTACAAGTCACAACATATGTAATTAACAAGTACAGTCCTATATTATATGTTATAATTTCAAAATTGTTAGAAACAATTAAATGGTCATGATTCTGGATTTCTATGGTCAAATAATTATAAACTATTTTATTTTTAAACTTTAGTCTAATAGTCACATGTTAACAGAACAATATCTTCATTGTGATGCATAGACAGTTATATTTGATAGCTGGCAAGGAATGATTTTAAAATAAAAGTATGATAATAATATCCACAGTCAATATCATTTACTTTTGATCCAGATATATTCATCATTTTAAAGCTTATCTACGGTTAGGATTAGGGAGTCTCTGAACCGAGTTAAAAACATGGGTTTTTATATAGGACAGTTTCTGATCCAAAACCTATCATTGTACCCTTTTGAATATTTGCAAATATGACCAGGTTTAGTTCTCCATCAGATTATAATACAAGCTAGAAGACAAAATAACTAACACACCTGTTGTATGTGACATCTAATCATTACAACAAGCAACACATGAAATACTTGGAATGTAAGTTTTACATGGAAATAGGGATAATTAACCTACTTCAGTATACCAATATTTCCTTCTGTATTACAAGCATGTTCATTTTTATATTTGTTAACAAGTACTAATGAAAATTTTCAAATACGTAAGTGCTATTGACAATGAGTTTAAAATTTGGCCCTTAATTCATTTAGATACCGATGTTCAAAATACTTATACTATTGACAATGAGTTGAAAGTACTATTGAGTTTAAATTTGGCCCTTAATTCATTTAGATGCTGATGCTCAAAATACTAATACAATTTAATTTTATATGGTCAGTTGTCTCCATGTTCATGGTCTTATTAAATGTGCACAGTTCATTTGGTTTTATCAGCAGTCACTGTTGACATGTTAATTTTCAGTTCTTAAGTGTGGCAGTCAAGTGGGTGGAGTGACAGTATATCACTTATGCATGGTATCTCCTTTTGAATGTTTCTTATACTCCAATTTTTTCCACTTTAAAAGGAATAAGTTTAGAAGAAAGACCAGAAAAACATCACTGGGAATTTTCTCTGTTTTGATTAGTCATGGTGGATCAATAACCCTTGGCTAATGATGATGATGGCGATGAGCACTAACAGTAGTTGATTTACCTATGAGGTCAATACAGTTCAACTAAAATACAGAAAGCATATCAAAATAATATAGATATAATGTAAATATAAAATGTTTATGAAAATAATGTAATTAAATATAAAACACACAGCTTGACAACAAGATTATAATCAATATCTGTGAAATACAACCACGATCACTTTATACTGATTATATATGAAACAAATGTTCATGATAAACAATGTATAAAATCAACTAAGTATTTGCATATGTTTTTTGTGTGTTTGTTTTAAAAGGAAAACTAAGGTCAACTAAAATGATTTCTGTTCATGTTATTTTTGGTTAACTGATACCTACAGTTAAATAAGAAATAAAACACAGATATGGTACAACTTTGTTAACTGACACATATGGTTAAATAAGAAATAAAACACAGATATGGTACAACTTTGTTAACTGATATAATGGTTACATTACTAAAACAATTATTAGCACTTGTAAGGTTTAACAGCAAATCAACACAATACTGGCTTTACCGTACTGCTTAAAAGTTGAAAGAATATAAATTTAAAGAACTGAAAGAAGAAAAAATCATGCTGGGAAGATAAAACCTTCCCTGAGAAAACGTCCCTAAAACATTAAGTACTAAATGATAAAAGTTAAAGGTTAAAAATGTTAAATGTAGCAACCTCCAGGAATGAAACCATCTTGTGTTGTACATTCAGGCTCTCCTACCACTAGCTAAAATGGCCTAGACCAGATAAGACGTTGGTTATTAAGGGTCTTGTACACCAAAAATGCTAGTTTCCCCCTTTTGACTACTGACTTCATGCTGAGCAGCTGAAACTCATCCTCTACCTTTCAACCAGCTAATGAGTGTTGGATGTACACCAGAATGTAATTGGTTGAGTTGGTTGGTTGGGTATTTTGCAACAGCACCTTCAACACCTTACAGGCCATACAAACGTGAGCCAGAGCTCTTTCCAAGGACTCAATAAACCTACTGGTCTGGGCTGGTACCGAGGACATACTTAAACCATGGATTATAACCCAATACCTAACCAATTGAGCAAAAGCATCAGTAAACATGTCACTGTCAGGAACAGAACCTGGTTCATCTGTCTTGCAATCAGACACACATACAACTAGACTAATAAATCTTGACCAGCCAGGTTGGTATGTGGTCTTATAACCTGACCACTACATAAGAGATCTATCTGATAAGCAAGTTGCATGTAAACATGTCTCATTGATACAAAACCTATTTATCCAACTACTTTGGAATCTGAATGGCATTATCTGGCATTGGATTTCTTCAAATATTTTTTGAAAATTTTTTTCATCCAGATCCCTTGCTTATAAAGATATTTTCAAGCTCATATTTCAACTCGGCTTAAAAGTCTGACACATAACTTGTTGGTTAATTTTAATAAGAAAAACAACATCTTGAGCTGATCTTAAGAATGATTTTATGACTTTAGCACCAGACTATTTCCTTAAATAAAAAAAAACAAAAAGCACGGAATATTAGGGTTGATATTTAATCTAGGAGTAAATGTAATGTACATCACTAGCTAAATGAATTTAATAATTGATTGCATCCAAGGCAAAAGAGATTCGTGGAATTCATACAGCAAACATTAAAGCAGTCATGGCAGTAATAAAAGCTCTCTGTTTTAGAACACCATACCCTGCATCCAAACATCTCACCTTGTATCAATACACCATGCACTGCATCCAAACATCTCACCTTGTATCCAAACACCATACCCGGTATCCAAACTTCTCACCTTGTCTCTAAACACCATGAACTGCATCCAAACATCCCACCTTGTATCCAAACACCATGCCCTGCATCCAAAACATCTCACCTTGTATCCAAACACCATATCCTGCATCCAAACACCTCACCCAGCATGCAAACACCTGTCCCTTCATCAAAACACTTTTTGAGCACAAAATTCAAGATATAGCTCCGAATCTGTTTTTTCATCAACAATAAAAGAACAAACTTTTTAACACCAATACTGTCCTGTATTGAATATGTACCACAGTTGCATATTTAATGGACTATATTTAATATTAATTACCAAGTTTTACACAAATTAAATGGAATTCAAGTTTAACATTTTGAACAAGAACTATTAACCTTTGTTTCTCTATCAGCATACTAAATTTCATTTATGTAGGTCTACAAATATGAACTGGAAGTTTGATGCCTTTGTGTTTGTGTTTACAATTTTTTTATTATATATATGGGCTAATACAACGTTGTAAATGTCAAGGAATTAAAACATTAACCATTGGTCAGCACAATGTATCAGGAGTAGCAGGAACACTGATTCAGATTAGTCAAACCTGATAAGAAAGTCAAAAATCAAAGCATATGGAAAAATATAAACAAATATTAATACTTAGATGTCCTGCAAAGCCTTTAATGAAGAACAATTTTGTGAGGACCTAAATAAAGTTCCAAAGAACTGAATCCAAGTTTTCAATGAACCTCACCAATGTACTGTTAGCTACCATGAAAACAAGGCTATTGGAAATTGTGCACAATTAATAGAAGTATGGAGAATAAAAACATCAAACATGCTTAAATAAGCTAAAGCAACTTAATACCAATTAAAGCTTCAAAGCAAAAAGAACAATTTAAAATCTATTTGGAAAGCTGGAACGTTTGCAATAAACTCACTAGGGAAAGACACAAAAAATGAGAACAATAAAATCCACTTATTTGTGGGAAATGACACTTTTGTCAATGATGACAATGATGTTGTAAATATGTTCAGTGATATTATTCATGAACATTACAACAAACTTAATAGGAACCAGTGATTTGAAACAATTTTGCTTTTTCTATCTCAACAGTATGAAAGAACTTTTCCAATTATTTATCACTAAACTTGATGCTGAGAAAGCTTAGATGGGACTAGATGAAATTGGGTGATAACTCTTGAAAGTATATGTTTGAGAAGGAATAGCATTCATACTTATAAGTAAGAATTGCAGTCTCATCTGACACCAAAATCTGGAAAACTGCAAAGGTAATGTCAATTAATAAATCACACTCTAAGGAAAATCTAAATAACTTCCAACCAGTTTCGATACTACCAAAATTTACTTATAAACATGTCCATGGCACACATTCATGTCCTATTTAAACAAACACATTGATATACCCCAAACAGGATGTCAACAAATGTATTGATAGCAGCCTGCTTTGATGTCCATAACTGAAAAATTACATCATACACATTATTAAGGTATAATTTAGGATCTGTACTTGTAAAATGTTAGGAACGCTTTTGACATGGTGGATTATGAAATCATTATAGCAAAGCAAAAATTTACCAGTGTATTAGCAGCACAGTTAAATAAATGGTTTACTTCCTACTTAAATGAAAGAATGCAAGAAATGGAAACAATTAGGTATGGAATCTCACAATGCTCAATTCTATGTCCATTAATCAATTCCATCAATAGATTTCTCTGCCTGATGCCACAAAATCAACAGGCATGTAAAACACAAAGCATCATCTGGAAATTCCGCTACAGGCTGCCCCCAAACACAAAGCATCAACTGGAAATTTACATACAGCCTGCCCCCAAACACAAAGCATCAACTGGAAATTTTCCAACAGCCTGCCCCCAAAACAAACTTAACTGGTACATCAGCATATGGGCATGGTACTTGAAGATATTAAAACTAAAATACTACTCATGTCAATTTGGCAAATATGAATAAATTTTGAGAGTGATGAACTATGTTTCAAATGGAATTATAAAAACTTGTAAATGATCTGTCATGATAGAGTACATGACATTTCTGTAGATCATGGATGGAACATATCAAATATATCCATAATAAAGTTAATTCTGGAAGTTTATCGCTTCTCATTAGGATGATATATTTTTCCACAGAAAGTACAGAAAACTATTTTACAACATTTAAATACAACACTAC
Source organism: Sinohyriopsis cumingii (assembly GCA_028554795.2). NCBI lineage: Eukaryota > Metazoa > Mollusca > Bivalvia > Unionida > Unionidae > Sinohyriopsis > Sinohyriopsis cumingii. Next base: position 1,758,934 of record JAPYKE020000029.1, on the reverse strand, counting down.
TGAGATTGGTTCAATACAGTAAGGGATAATTCAAAGGATACAAATATATCATAACAAAACTTGCGTAGTTACAATACAATGCATTCAGGCTAATATGAGACCCGCAATGAATCAGAATAAAACATAAGAGATATTACTCATTAAAGACTGAAACAATGTTTTGTGTGTTTTGGGATTTTTAATGTATCTTTAACAATTTCAGTCATATTGCTCCAATTTATGCAATGTGACAGTTTATAGTAATGTCTAGCATTGGGACATTATGTCACAAACATGTAGCAACATGTCCCACCCAGTCGCATTATCCTGACACCAGGCCTACCAGTCCTAACACTAACCTGTTAATGCTGAGCACCAGGCAAGGAAGCTGCTAGTACCATATGTCTTTTGGTATTGCTCGGCAGGGGTTTTGAACCTGTGACCTCCCACATCCTCTGTCCTAACCACTTAGACCACCGGAGCGGTCCAAAAGCATCTGAGCAAAGCTTATTACTGAATATCATATGCAATAGCTGTGCTTCTATTTACAGTCACTATTCCAGTACAGGCAATTTCGTTACACTTCCCACACGAGATCCATGTCTACTAAACCACAGAAAATTCCCAAACCAAAATAAAGAACACTATTTTTTTTAAAAATTCCAATACTTCTAAACTTTGCTCTGGAACAGTATGCCAATATAATTCAGAAATACCTCCTCTCATTCCTTTTTTTAAATAAATATATTCAGTGGCTTAAGAGATATAGTTAAAAATGAAAAATATATGAATGTATTTACATATCAATAATGTGTGGATAATAATAATAATAATAATAATAATAATGACTTTATTTAAAGAGGGTAACACAATTTGCTATGAACTATTCTACCTTGAGGCCATCATACAAAGGAATTTATTTATTTTAGCTGCATGATAATGATGTGCATGAAAGCGATATTATTTGCATTCAAGATTGCCTTTAATCAAGATATTACTAATCTGTTGTGTACTAATTGCATATTGCATGCATATTGACAGTATGTGTTTTTATAGGTATGTGTGGGTCATACAAAGGAAAGATATACATGTGCGTGTTCCTTTGTTTGATTCCCACAATGTAGACTAGATATTCAAAAAGCAACTGTGTTGCCCTCTTCATACCAAGTTAATATTATTATTATTATTATTATTATTATTATTATTATTATTATTCCTTTACAATAAACAGGAATTGGTTGTCAGCTGAGCAGTTCTGTAGATCTGGTCAAGAACAGATTTGATGATAAATGAATAGAATGAACAAAATAGTTGTTTTGAACTGATCACAAATACAAATCTAGTAGAAACAGCCAATATGTTTCAAGTACGTTATTCAAAGTCAAATCAAATCTGAATAAATTACCAATTGACATAAACAGTGTTGAAAAATATAAACCTCAAACCTAATGTTGCTAGACACTGGGCAATCTCCCCACTACATAGCAACAACAGCAATACAAATGACTACAAGAAAATGGGAATATTTACCCACAAAATCAAAATTTCGATCAATATTTGATACTAAGACAAGAATCGTTTTTCATCCATCCGTTAAAATCTGAAACATCCAAATTTCCTTTAAAATAAACCCACCACTATAAAGACAAAATATAATGAAAATTCAATGTATTGCTATTTAACTTCAGTCATGTATCACTTATTCAAGGCTAGGTCAATAAAACCCCCAAATAAGATAGTCAAAAGTACGAACAAATTTAAAGTATGCATGTCAAAATTGTATGAGCTGAGACATATTTAAAGACTATTATTTAAAGTAAATCATTTCAATGCCCAATGCGTCAATAGAAAATGTACATATAATAAATAATGAAACATGAAAAGGATAAAATGACAATAAATACAGCATCACAAGAGAGTCTAATAAGAATGTAATGAATCAAAATAACACTCTCTTGTTGGTCTTGCTATTTACATAATTGGAAATCACTGGGTGTTTTGGTTAGCAATCTAGTCATCATAACGATCACACGTATAGGTTTCTGACAATAGTCAAGAATGCAAAGGTGTGCATTTGAGTAGAGACTGGCAAAAAAATATTTCTTAAATCAATGGATGTTCTTTTTTGAGAGTTTGATGCTGTTTTTCTGCATTTCAATTGAGGTATGAACTGACAGTGGAAAAATCGCACAGCAAATACACCCAAAGAGAATGACTTGCCATGTGATTTGGCAACTGACAGTCTATACCATGATAAATGCTAAAAATGTTTTACATAAAACTCTTATAATTTCAATCATTATTAATTTTACTCATTTATAAAGTTCTTATTCTGTGTTTACATAAATGGTCAAGTAAAAATAGTTCCCCATACAGTAATGTTATATGTAAATACATACAGCTTAAACTGGATCTGGCCAATGGAAATCCTAGCTTCATTTACCAGAATGATTGTAATGCAGATGTATTTACTGATCATAAGTTCTTTTACTTTTGTTTCTTTTCCATGATTAATTATGATGACATTGTTATACCAGTACTCTCCTTAAGAGGGACTCAATGGAGAATAGTCCTTGACTAATGAGTCACCCTCTATAAATAAATCATTATTATTATTATTATTATTATGCAACAGTCCAAAGTTTTTTTCCAAGTATAATAAATGTCTTGATTCTTCATCGATATTAATTATCAAATTTATTCATTATTTCGAGTTGCATAATTAGGACTGTGATTCTTGTTTCTTTTCTTTCCAGCAAAGACAGACAATCCCCACTAAAACACCAGCAACAACTATAACAATGACAACCGGCACAGCTATGGATATCGTTGATATCTGGCAGCATTTATGGTTTTCAATATCTTTCCTCTTGTTAAAGAAGATGATGATTCCAACAATAACAGAAAGGACAAGAGTCCATCAGAAGCAACAACTAGCCCTATGGACCAGCCACACGTACATCACCATTGTGGAAGATCTGAAAAGAAACTGAAGTACTTTTCAAAAATTTTGAAGACGTAAGAATACTGTTTTTGCATACAGTTTGTGACAAACTGTGTATGTAAAAGTGTGAATAAATCTAATTGCAAATTACTGTTGTGTAGTCATTACGTCTTCAAAAATATGAACTTCAATTCCTTTCTAATGTTAACCAAAATACGAACTTCAATTCCTTTCTAATGTTAACCAAAATATGAACTTCAATTCCTTCTAATGTTAACCAAAATATGAACTTCAATTCCTTTCTAACGTTAACCAAAACATGAACTGCAATTCCTTTCTAATGTTAACCAAAATATGAACTTCAATTCCTTTCTAACGTTAACCAAAATATGAACTTCAATTCCTTTCTAACGTTAACCAAAACATGAACTACAATTCCTTTCTAATGTTAACCTTAATACATTTACAGAACATTATCACACTCTTCAAAGATGAATGAATGTAATATATGCTGTGGATATATCAAAACACCACCTGTAGTACCTGAATATCATGTCTGAAAGAAAAGGAAAAGTACAGAAAAACTAAATGTGTATGTCAGGAGAAGTGTGTTCTGTTTACATAAAATTAACCATACATGTAACAGTAGTATTAAGTTCAAATGAACATATTTAAGCTTTCAAATCATTCCCTATCACTGAAATTTTTATATCGTAATACTTCATGTTCATGTTTATTTGGGAAGTATTTCTCTTCATGAAAGTTTACTTTTGCAGTTCTTTACAGTTACATTTTTAGAACTTTACTTTTAATTGCCACAATATAGCCAGTGTTGTGGTGGCATGTTTTTAAACCCAATATATATATATATATATATATATATATATATATATATATATATATATATATATATATATATATATGTCAAACCATCCAAGTATCAGGTGATTATTAGTTCTGTCACAAACACATGGATAATGGTTAGTAAATAGAAACTTATATTTATGACATTCAATCACTTTATTTAACTTGGCTTGAGAAAGCGATAGGTTTTCTTTTTAATGTTCTTGTTTTTATTTTTATAAAACGCAATCTTCTGGTACCATGCATGGCCACATGCTTAAGGAACTTTTGCATACACAGACCGCTCTGGTGGCCTAAGTGGTTAGAGTATCTGCCTTGGATGCAGGAGGTCATGGGTTCGAACCCAGCTGAGTCATATCAAAGACTTATAAAAATGGTAGGTAGCAGCTGCCTTACTAGATGCTTAGCATTAAGAGGTTAGTGTTAGGACTGGTCAGCCTCGTGTCAGGATAATGTGACTGACTTGGACATGATGCTACGTCTGCGACATGGTGTCTAGCAGATATCACTATAAACTGTCTCACAGCAGACTTTGTAACGATATGACTGGAAAATTGTTAAAGCTACATTACAAATCCAATTCACACACACACACACACTTGAACAAATTGTTAAATGATTCATGGTACAAAAGTAATAATACAATGTGTGAATAGAATGAATGCAGTTATTTTTAAAAACTAAATAGATCACTACACACATAAATTGGTCAACAATAACATATAAATGTAAACAGCTTAACTGGATCTGACCAATGGAAATCCTTGCTGCATTTATCACTTATTGTATTGTATTCATTGATCATAAGTTCTTTTACTTTCGTTTCTTTTCCTGCAACATGATTAATTATGATGACATGTTTATGCAATGGTCTAAAGTTTCTTTCCAAGTATAATAAATATCCTGATGTTCATCAATATTAATTATTAGTCAATTCATTATTTCGAGCTGCACACTTAGGACTGTGATTCTTGCTTCTTTTCTTTCCAGCAAAGACAGATAATCCCTGCTAAAACACTGGTAACCATGAAAATGACAACCAGCACAGCTATTGATAATGTTAACCAAATAGTCCTTGAATACCATTACAGAACATTATCACACTCTTCAAAAATGAATGAATGTAATATATGTTGTGGATCAATCAAAACGCTACATGTGGTGCCTGCATATCTTGTTTGAAAGAAAAGCGAAATTACAGAAAAACTAAATATGTATGCATGAGCAGTGTGCTGTGTTCACATAATATTAACCATATACATGTAACAGTAGTATTAAGTTCAAATGAACATATTTAAGTTATCAGATCATTCCCTATCACTGAAATATTATCTTGTAGTACTTTATGTTCATGTAGTAGTATTTATCTTCATGAACATTTATGTTTGCAGTTCTTTATAATTACATTTTTTGAACTTTATGCTACGTTAAAAGTCCAATTCCCACAGACACGCACACTTGAACAAATTGTTAAATGATTCATGGTACAAAAGTAATAATAAAATGGGTGGGGTTTATTATGTGTGAATAGAATGAATCAAGTTATTTTTTTTAAAAATACATCACTACACACATAAATCAGTCAACAATAACATGACTAGATTCCAAATTAACATATGTCCACACTACAAAACTTCCCCTTATGTGTATGGTAATGAAAAATAAATGTTGTTTTGTACACCTTACTATTAGACCACTCATTTATAAATTAAAATGTAACCTCTCCCCGATCCCAAATATATAATCTTAAAAGAAAGAAATAAATGGACTCTGTACTTTTGAAACCTTACATCGGAAATAAAAGCTACAATGTTGGTAAAAAATAATTTAAAATTCTTTGCAAAACATAAATGATGGAGCAAAGCTACATTGATAAACTAAACAGTTTTCAGAGAGATGATATAAATATTTCATGGATTTAATATAAAAAGCAACCGTCATGGTATTAAGAGATAATGTATATTGAGACACTGCCATCAGAAAATGTATTCTGTCATCAATTCAACGAGCTACTCTCTTGTGTATCTTGTATATTATTTATATGAGACTCTTCAGGCAGTTCCAAATTTGTCAAACACTAGTTAATACAAGATGGCAAAATGTAGACATTGTAACTATTTAATGTTGGTATTATTTTTATATTTTTTCTTTTACAATAACTCCTCTTAAAACCTGCGTGAAATCTATTATTAATTCCCTCTCACTGAAGCAAGAATTTAACAGTAAAAGTCACAGGCTTTGAGTGTGTGTGATTAGGATTTTTAACGTAGCTTTTACAAAATTTTCAGTCATATCGCTACGATGTCTGCAGTGTGCCAGTTTATAGTGATGTCTAGCACTGGGGCATTATGCCGCAAACACGTAGCATGATGTCCCACCCAGTCACATTATCCTGACACCAGGCCGACCAGTCCTAACACTAATCTCTTAATGCTGAGTGCCAAGCGAGGCAGCTGTTAGTACCATTTTTGTAAGTCTTTGGTATGACTCGGCTGGGGTTCAAACCCACGACCTCCCAGTCCCGAGTCGGACGCTCTAACCACTAGGCCACAGGCTTTGAGAGCTCTATATTGACAGTCAGCATAGTTCATACATCACTAATTAAGTTAACCACTACAGACAAGCCCTCACATGAAAAGCATGAAGCATGAAATCTACTTATCTAATTATCATACTCATTTTACTGTACTAAGCACAGTTAATATGCTGCTGTAACATATCACAATGTGCAGTCATTAATATGGACACCTTGCCACTAAATAAACACATTACCAATACACAGTTAACACTGGTCAGGAAAGCCTTGGAGTAGGGTAGGATATATATTTAGTATGGCATGAGTAGTGAAAGGGGCCACCCTACGGACAATGGGAATTAGCATTACAGGGACCCCTGGGCCACTCTACGGACAATGGAAATTTAACATGGCGAAAAATCGTGGGCCACTCTACGGACAAGGGGAATTTAACATGGCAATAAATCGTGGGCCACTCTACGGACAAGGGGAATTTAACATGGGGAATAGAGTTTGGGGTTGTTTAGGGACAAAGGGAATGGAACATGGGATTTTTTTTTTAAATTTAAAAATTTAAAAAAAGGGGTAGGCAATGGAAAGGCTATCTCTTTTCGAGAAATATGGCTGGCCCTGAAAAGGGCCTTTGGGTTTTCTTCTGCTTCTAATTTCTTCTTTTCCTCCACCAACTTCTTATTTTATCTCCAACACTCTTTCTCTTCTTTTTTTTCTCCTTCTCTTCTTTCTTCTCTTCCTCCTCTTCTTCTTTCTTCCTCTTCTCATTTTCCTCTTCTTTTTCAATTTTTTCGTTCCATGTTCTTATTCTTATCTTTTCCTCTTCATCCTCCTTCTCCTCCTTTATTTCCTTCATCACACCACTAATCTTGTCCTTTGCTTTTCTTAAATTGTTAATTTCCATCTTTACACGATGGGGACTATAGGAATAATGGTCTTCAACGAGTCTTATTAGCATCTGTTCCATTATTCCTAAGTTGTCTAAAACGTCTTGCAAGGTTTGTATTTTGTCCATTTGGTTTGACGCCATCTTCTTTGTATTCTTTGCAGAATGGTTTGAACAACTAATACTGTGGGTTCTTATACGAAAAGCGCGAACGTGAAGGAAAACATCCCCCTAAAACATAAAATGGATCTTACCTAGATCATGACCCAACAACGCGCGGACGTGAAGGAAAACATCCCCCTACTTTTTTCATATAATATAACCCTAACTATACTCTTCACATACGCTAAGAAACCCATAATCTACTATTCACACAAACTTACTTCACCATTTACAAACACAAACACACAAACACACACACTTCCACTATTAATAAAGAGTTAGTGTTTATATTCACACTACTCTACCTACACACATTGGCAAATTAATAGTTATTTCTTTTCTAGAGTATTGGGTAGCCCTGAAAAGGGCTGTTTTGTTTGGAACTTCATGGACACCTGGTTAATGGTGGCACCTTCCAGGCCTGGCGCCACATACACATCTTATCCCCCAGTTACTTTTTACCTTTTGGGGGGAGAGAGCAGAGGCAGGATATGTCGCTTCAGAATCCCAATTTTCACTCTCTGGGATTCTGAAATTTTTTCTTCTCTCCTTTTCCTCCTCCTCTTCTTTATATCTTCTCTCCTCCTCTTCTTTTTTTCTTCTTTCCTCCTCTCTTATCCTTCCCTCCTCGACAATGGCTTCAGCGGCCAGTTCATTTAATATGCGCCTGGCATATTCCAGATGCACATGAAGTTCCAACAGTTTCTCCAGTCTCGTGTTCATTTTTGGTGTTGATCAATCAACAAGGGTAGCTGGACTGCCGAACGAGTTTCAATTTATACTGAAAGCGCGAACGTGAAGGAAAACATCCCCTAAAAACATAAAATTCATCTTACCTAGATCATGACCAAACAACAACGCGCGGACCTAAAAGAAACACTCACTCACTTTTTTATGCTACCCATCACTATTCTAAAATTTTTATAAATCACTTCAATAGACTATCCACATACGCAAAGCAATCTAACCCAAAATATATACCTCTAACAGCCAAAAAAACTAACATCATTTTAATCTACTATCCACATCAACCTATTTTATCACTTACAAACACAATCACACAAACACACAAACATATACCCTCACATTTTTTAAGAAAGATTTAGTGTTTATTTTCACACTACCTACACACACTGGCAAATCGATCGTTATTTCTTTTCTAGAGTATTGGATAGCCCTGAAAAGGGCTGTTTTTTTTTTGTTTTGCTATGGCATTCTTTTTTAGTTTCTAAGAATGCGATGTCCTCTGAGGATAGACTTTCTGGCGATAGGTCTGCTTCTTCGGAAAGAGAAGAAGAATTCTTTGGTGTCGATACGACAATCGACAAAGCCTCTGTCAGCTTCAGGTTGCTGCTGCTGCTGTTGCTGTTGTTGCTGCTGTTGCTGCTGTCTCTGAAGTCTGTACTTCTCTGTCCATTCTTCTTTCTCCCTGTTCATTTCTTCTCTGAAGAGCTCTTCTATCAGGTCTTCAGTGATTTTTAACATTCTCACATTCTCTATTTCTTCTGGCTTCGGTATCAGACTGTGTCTGACCCTATGCAAATTCACGTAGGCTTCGTTGAGCTTAGCTAGTTTGGAGCACATCTTCTTAGGAGGATGAGTCGACAATGGATGGCAGACTGGGAACAACCCGGTTATTAAAGTTAAAGCGCGGACGTGAAGGAAAACATCCCCCACACGGTTTTCGAGCCGCAACGTTCATGAGAGGGATAGTAAGAAATGAAAGAGCATCAATCCAACATTCTTATAGCTAAACAAACCACAAAGGCATTTTTTTTTCAAAACACAACATTTTTTATTCAAAAATCACTTAACACTAACTAACAACAACTCTAACAATAATCCAACATGATAACATCAAACAATTTTTTCAAATCACAAACATTTTTTTCTTCAATTACTAACTACTTTGAACAGGGCTGACAACGTTGTGAATGAAATTGTGATTTCCACTGTTGGAAATCATTAGGCCATTGATGGACACTACGTTTCCTAGCTTGAGACAAAAGATAAGCATAATGGTCACAAAACCATCGATCTACTTTCACATCGTTTCTAGCAGAAGAACGAGGATCGAAATGAGTCACTAAATGTTCTAAGGAATAGCCCAGGCTGCGATGATGCAGAAAATACACACAGTACTGTCCACACACCAAGGAATCTGTGCCTTGTAATTTCACATTATTGAATCGGGTGGTTTGAGCATTTCTTCTCATAAAGTCAATGATATCGTCTTCCAAAGGGGGCAATCCATACGAATGGAAATATTCCACACATCCTTCTTGAGGAAAGTAGACGGCTACCCAGTGGGTTCCTGGGAGATGACTGTCGTCCGTGTTGATCACGTAAGCTTGATGGTCTTTAGGTTTGCGATGAGGGAGTTCATCTTTAGCACAGACGACAGGATTCCAAGAAGACGTATACGAACTGTGGTTCAAAAGGTAATAAAGTTCCCAGGTATCCATTGTTTTGTGTTTTTTCTTCACAGGTAATAATAAGTCGTCAATTCGATCCTGACTTTTTGCTTGAAAATGTCTGACGAATAAACGGTTATTCGTTCTGTTTCCTCACTCTGATTCAGGAGAGCTTCGATACGATGGATCTATTGAGTGGTTAATGCTGGACAAGAATGTTCACGCAAGTCTTTATACCACTGGTGCAACACGTCTTTGTTCGAGATGAGACTCCAAGCTTCGTCCAGATACTCGTCCAATTTTTCTTCTTGACTTAACATTAGGCATTTATCGTGTTGAATTTGACTGGGATGATCGTTTTGACATCCATAGCAATTTTTCTTGATCAATTCCGTTATTTTGTCGACCAAGTGTTTGGCAAAACAGGAGACTAAATGGGCTTCTTGTTCTGGCCATCTCGATTTCATCATGATCACTTCTTCTTCCACAGTCTCCTCACATTTCATCTCCAAAGTTTCTCCACTAGGTAAAGAGGGATAACAGTCTTCCATGGCTTTCTAATAATCTAGAATGACTTCTCTCAAACTGTTGATTTCTATGGTATTATCGAATTCGGCATACAGGATGACGTTCACTGTCTGTTTCAGTTGTGCTGCAAACTGAAGTTCCACACGAATCTGGCCAGATTTTATAGGGTGGAAATGTCCCTCGTCGCTGCCTTGGTCTGGAGTAAAATCAAACGCCCACAAAGTATAGCCTTCTGCATATTCTTTGTAATCAATGCCGTGACTGGTGTTGGTTCCTAACTGGCCGGTGGCTTCGTACAGGGACAAGTACGATCTCAAGTAATTGTTGTTGGTAAAGTCAGTTTCGAAAGGTCGGGTACACAAGGTCTTGCCATCGCGACTGACTTCGATTTTCTTCACGTCGAAGTGTTGAAAGTTGAAAGGATTTTCAGGGAAGGCTCCGTTGAAGGCTGCATTCGAGACCATACCAAGGATCAAACGTTTGGGTAACTGTCCTTGGAACAGATGATCTTCGGTTATGGATTGCAGTCCAGCAGAAATGGTGAACGTTTTCACTTCCACACGTCGTATGGGATACTTGGCGGTCGTTCTGCTCAACGTCTGACTGATTTCGTTTCCCACTTTAGGTAACACTTCCACGCGCCGTACGTAGAGTCTGGCCACTTCGATTTGGCTTTTAGGATTGCCACCCTTAGTAGCAGTTTCATCAGCCAACAAATGGAAAGTGGCACTGCTGCGATTCAGTCTCAGGCGAACATTGACACCGTTCAGCAAATATTTATCTTGCAACCACATGTCCAAATGCAAACGATCCATCAGTTCTAAACTCTTTTTGCCTGTGATTCTGTCTCGTCTTGCCACAAAGCCGTCATTGTCACCTGCGTCAGCTATCTTAAACTTGCCCGCTTCGTCATCTACCCACAGCACACAGGCATTGAGATGACTTGTCTTGGCATCTGGTCCGTACGTCAAGAGATTTTCCAGGTAGGCACGGTAAGGGTAAGTATCCATGCTGCTGCTGACTAGTTTGTTATTCAAGTACAAGTCCACTGAGCTGAACAAGGAATGCATGAAATTGTTGACGGGAGCTATAATCTCAGTGTCGTCTACTGCACCATCATCCTTATCTAGAACTTTGACTTTCAAGTACAAGTAACTGCTATTCAGATCGATGTAATCTTCGGGCTGTCCTTTGATTTCAAACTCGATGGGAGCTGAGGCTATCAATGAGGAGACGGGATGAAATTCCACCCATTGGGATTCTTGCATCGTCATCATGGTGGGGGGCATGGCAAACAGATCCAGTTCCGTCTTGGAACAGGCGCAAGACTCTCGGTGCATCATTTTGTTCTGTGTTTCAATAATCGAAAACGTCTAAGTCTCGAACCGTTCTTCTTTTCTTGGCCTTTCTCGCTTGAAGTCTGGTGAAAGGGTGTTTTCTTCTTCGTCGTCTCTTTCTGCCTTGTCCTTGCTGAATGCTTGACTCGGTAGCTTGCAGGGCATTTATAGGTGTGTCTCGTCGGCCTAAAATGTCTTTGCCCGTTTGCAGCAAGACATTTTTGCCTGCCCTCATGAAGGCTTCTTTAGGGTTTTGTTTGTCGATGATGACATTTTGGAGAAATTCTTTGCCTTGTGTCAGTGCCGCATCTTTCAAGGCGTGCAATCCTCGTGTCACCATCGGTTTCAAGACTGGAGCCACCGAACGAAAGGCCGATTTTAACATGTCTCCTAAACCGTGTCCTCGCTGTCGAGCAACCCCTCGGTACACTGGATACATGACTTACTTACTTACGAGTCGTGAGAGAACCGTTTTCGAAAATGGAGTTTCACCGTGACTTTTCCTTTGGTGAATGGAATATCTTGTCCCAAATCTCCTTTTATAGTAATGTTGACCGTGTCCAAATACGACTTGCTGACCGGCAAATAGTGAGGATGGACAAATTCGCGGTGAACGTGGTAAGTGTTTCCACCTTCCTCGTCAGCGATTGTGGCAGAGTCCACTTTGAAAGGAATGACACGCAGTAACGGCACGGAGGTGTGTCCCACCACGTTGTATTCCACCACATCGGAATACACAAAGATCAAATTCAGTCCTTGGTTCAGTTCTACCGGGGTATGAAAATACTGGCTAAAAGACTCGTTGCTGTAAATGACGGTTTTTTGTTTTAGTGTTTGTTCTACTTTCTTCCTCATCTTTACGTTACCACCCAACATGTCAAACAATTCATCACAGAAATAGAAACCCAAGATTTTTTCATCAGGAAATTTCATCAGGAAGCGACGAGCTGTTTTGTGGTATTCCAGGGTGACAGCTTTGGACTTGAAAGTCTTAAAAGCTTCCCCAAACACGCCATTAAACTTGGAGGCTGAAGCGCTGACCAAATGTTGACCACTAAAATAATAGCCTGAGGGAATGAACAACTCATAGTCGGTCCAATTTGGTTTGACTTTGTTTTTTGTTTTATGGGGATATTTGTTATTGTCATTCATCCACTTTTGCAATGGTTCGTCATAAACTTCCACCGTAAATTTACTTTGATCGTCAATGACATTGAGGACTTGGGTCGGGTGAATCATTTCTACCAAAGCCACTTCCCAATGGGCTTCGTGATCTAAGGGGATGGCCTGTGGTAATTTGGCCGTGTAACAGCACAACGTGTTGTTGGGAAACACCTCCATGGAACTGTCACTGGGTAAGGTTAAGTAAAATTGGTTTTGGTGACTCATAATTCCAGAGTTCTGTGGCTGTCCGAGGGGTTAGTGGATGTCAGAGGCGTGTCTCCGCCCAAAATGGGGTTTTGGTTGTGGATGTTGGAGTGGTGACTGGCACTGGCACTGGACACAACGTTCCCGTTCGAGGAGAATTTCAGGGAGGGGTTGGGAAGCAGGTAACCGATGCAACTGCTCAATAAAATGGTCCACAATTGTTTGTCTCCTTGTTGCAAACTCAAATTGGCGATGGCTGCCCCGATGACACAATACACCACGAAGATTTGGCAGAAAAAGACGATTTGTGTTTTAGGCACACGTTCTCCACACCACACCCACAAGGGTTGTTTTTGTAAATCTTGCACAGAAGAACTAGGTGAAGGAGGAGTGGTCGACGTAGCTGCGTCTGCTGTGTGAAAGGGCATGATGGTCACTTCTTCTTTTTATAGTCGATGACTTGCGAAGCGTCGATCCAAGAATCGAAACTGGGTGGATATCCTTTCCAACGTACTTTGACTTCTTTGACACGTCGTTTGCCCACTTTACGGGTTCTGCGTTCGAGAATGCTTTCGATGTCGTACACGTCGTCTTCTTTTTTGGTGACACGTTGTAACTCGGGCAAATAAAACGTTCCTTTGAGTACTTCTCCGTTCATGTCTTCCAATTTATAGACGGCAGGATGACGGCCATGTACTCGTCCAGTGACGCGAAACAATTCGGTCGTCCAGTTAGGTAAGTAACCTTTGTCGAACGTGCGTTTGGTTTTGCCAATGCGCACCCAATCTCCTACGGTCAACTCTCCACTTTTCTTGGGGACAGCCCTCGTCGGGGACGTACCGAACAGACGCTCGAACACCAACACTTCGTTGTCGGGAGTCACGTCTTGCGGGGCACGTCCGATGCTTCGATGGTAAGATTGGTTGTACGCTTGCACCAGGTGCGGTAAGATGTCGATGTACTTCAGAGTGTGGTGATGCGTAAAATATTTCCACCATGCGTTCTTTCAAAGTGCGTTGAAAACGTTCCACGATGCTGGCTTTGGTTTCGGGATTCTCGGTGGTAAAAAAATGAATGTCACGTTTCTTTAATTCTTTTTGGAAAGCTTGGTTCAGAAATTCGGTGCCTTTGTCCGTTTGCCATCGAAGAGGGCGACGACCGCTTTGTTTCAACACTCGTTGCAGGGCTCGCACTAACTCGCTGCTCGATTTGGAAGTCAAGGGCACGACCCAGGCAAATTTGGAAAAGACGTCGATGACACAAAACAAATATTTGTAACCACGATTGTAGCTGGCCAAATGAGAGACATCGGCTAAATCGGCTTGCCATTGATGATCGATGCCTTCCACTCGGGTGCGACTTCTGGCAAACTTGCGTCGAATGGGTTTGTGTAAAGTGTAGGTAGCTTGTTCTTGTAACCATCGTTGCACTTGAGGTAAACGGAGACTTTTCAATCGAGTTTTGGCAGCACGATACAATTTTTGAACTCCTGCGTAACCTGCAGGATGAGAGGGATCGTAGTAAATGCTGGCTAACACTTTTTCCATTTTTTGTGTTGGTGTGTTAATAAGGTACCCACTCTTGGAAGAGGCTACTCTTTTTCTCTTGGGGTATTTTCTTGGATTGCAAGGCTTTGCGTGTGCGGCCAGCAATAGGTGTCGAAGAGGAGGAGGAGGATGTCTGAGCGGGGGATATCGGTTCTTGTTTCACTTCTGTCTTCACTTCTGTCTTCACCTTCTTTTTCTCTTGTGAGGAAGAAGGGGTGGCCATCATCTTTTTAATCCATCCAATTCTGGAGGTAGGTGGTGTTGTTAACTTGCGTACTTTTTCTGGTGGAGTTTGAAACCCTTCTTCTTCTTCTTCTTTTCCTTTTTCTGTCTTGGTCACGGGTACTGGTGGTACTGGTACTGGTACTGGTACTGGTGATGGTGCTGGACATTTCATCAAGGTCTTAAAATCTTTCAAAGTGGGTAGAGCTGTTTCGTCTAAAGCTTTCTGGTGAAAGAGTTGTAGTCGTTGCAAGAGTTGACCGTACTTTTGCGATTTTTCTGTTTCGGACAAATCTTGGCGATCCATCAAGGATTGCAATTCGTGTTGTAACTGGGACATCTCGCTCAAATTGGGATTGGGAGGTAAATGCGGGGTGCGTTGTTCTTGCCACCGATGGTATTCCATCCATCGTTTGTAAGGCACTAAAGCTAGTTTTCGTCCTTCCATGGGGTTGTCAGGGGTGAATTCTGAGAACTTGGGACTTCCGAAGGCCTTTTTATCTTGCTCCCACCAGTCCTCCCAACATGGTTCCCAAGACTCCTTTCAGTATGGGGCCTAACAAGAGAGGTAAAATGCCTCCACGTTGGACCAACATCTTCTTTTTTGACGAATGGGAATTTTCTTTTGAACCATTTTCCGAAGAACGTGACGATGTTTGCCTAAGCATTGTTTCTGGTGTTTGGACAAAGGGATCGTGCCTTTCAAAACGTTCAAACAACATTCGCACACGGTATCGATGACCTCTTTGGAGGCCGTTTGAATGAGTTTTTTTCGTAGGGGTGGAGAAGCTTTGGACAGGACAGATAACAGGTCCCCATGTTTGGCTAAACGTGGTGGTAGTCCTTTCCTTTTCTTTCCTTGGGGTTTTCTGGAGGGTGACATCTTTGAGTCTTTAGGAGCACCTAAAAACACTGATACCCAACTCGGTCACAGGCCTTTTTTATACTGGAACGCGTCGCCACTGATTGTCTTTACGTTTTATCAGTTTGAGGACAGGCATGACACGTCGTGCAGGGGTACGTAACGGACTAAATCGAGCCAGTTCTTGCTTGGACAAATCCAGTAAACTTTGTAACATGCCCGATCTTTCATGGACTTTGATTTTGGGAGAAGGTACTTTGTGAGCAGCAGCCACTGCCGCTAAAATGGAAGGTCCTGCCACTGGGGAAGTTCTTTTGGGGGTCATCAACGGAGAAGTTCTTGGTGTGATCAACGTCTCCAAGTACTCTTCAGTTCCTGGTGACATCAACGGAGAAGTGGACAAACGTGAGGCTGCCGGAGACGCTGTGGCAGGTCGTGGCTTGCGAGTGTAAGGTTGCGTCCTGGCCGAAGTGCCTCTCTTGCGACTAGTTTTCTTCTTCTGTGGACTTTTCTTTTTCTGGGGACTTTTTCTCTGTTTCTTTTTCTGGGGGCTTCTTTTCTTTTTCCGGGGTGATGGTGGTGTTGTCTGGTAAGAGGAGGGTCCTGCCACTGGAGAAGTTATTCTTCTTGGGGACCTGGTCTTTTTCTTTTTCTTCTTGGGGCTTCGTTGGACTTTTGTCTTGGGGATAACTTTGGGGGCATTAGGATCCCATCTTAAGAGTGAGCGAATGATGACCCCTCCTAGAGTACCGCTCCCTCCAGGTTTCAAAATGATTTGTTTTTTGGTTTGAGTGTCGATGCGGGGATCGGCCAGTTGGACCAAAGCGACTTTGTTTCGATCGAAAAAGCGTTGGGTTTGATGAGGAATCTGAATGATTCCTTGGAGTAATTGACGTGCCGTCACCGTGAACCATCGTAAGACTTCTTTGAGACTAGCTTCTAAGACACGGGCTCGTGTTTGTGGATCTTTTTCTCGACTGATGCCATACAAGACACGAATCAATTTGACGGGAAGATGCGACTGAAGGGACGTCATGTTCACACTGTGTGAGACAGACGAAAAAGGGTCTGAGGTTTTTATAGATTTTTTTCATGGGGAGTGAAATGAAGTCGAGGACGGAGACGTGTACAGGACAGGCCCTCCGTCTTGGCACCAGTGGTGAAACAAGTGGGTACGAAATCGCAAATCCTCGGGGGTCGTAGGTTTCAAATCGACGAGTAAATAGGCGTGTGGCGTTTGAGTGGCATCGTCGTACGCCTGAGTCAGCCAAGGCGTTCCTAACTGTTTGGCTAAGACTTGCACTTGCGATTTATCTCGAGGGCTTTTAAACAAGACCACGTAATGCGCATTGAGACTGATGGTGCGATGGGCTTTACTTTGTTGAAACAAATTTTGGGTGATGTAAACGACACTGGCATTACGGTGATGCCCTTTGCGCGTAAACCACAATTTAATTTCTTCTTCGTCTTCTCCTAACATGTCGTCGAAAATGACCAAATGGGTTAGACGGGAGTCAGAGACGATGCCATCGTCTTCTTTAGGAATGCCTTCCACAAACACGATGGAATCGCCTTGACTTTCTCGCAAGAGGCTGTACGCCGATTGCCACTCTTTGTAACACCACACGATCCGTTGACGGGGCCGATCGATCAAATGATGTTTATGTTCGATCAAACGTTTGACGAATTCGGTTTTGCCTGAACCGCTAGGTCCAGCAATGAGCATGTTAAAGGGATGGCGAAGATACAAAGCCTCCCAACTGGCACGATCTAAGTGTTCGTCGATGACTTTGACAGTAGAGGAAGAGGGAGCAGAGACAGCAGAGGTAGCCATGGTATGAGAAATGTCACTTGTGACACGAAAAACAAACAAGACAAGAGTTTATATACTTTTTCAGAACACGTTTATTGAATGTTTTTTTCAAACATGAATGCGAAAGACAAAAATACATAAAAGCCAAAGGCTTAAGTACAAGAATAAAAGGCACATGATAACGATGAATGTGGAATAAACACAAGTGTCTGTACAACAACCACATGTTTTGGGTAATGTTCTAACCAGTTCAACAGGGGGTAAGGTCACACAAGTGTCCTCCCGAAAGGGTCTTTCAGGCCTGTCCACGACAGTCCTGTCTTGGGTGACGGGTTCTTCTGGCACCGTCACTAACACGGGATGAAAAGTAACTTTTTTCCTTGAACAACTCTCGTGCATACTGGGCCACTTCTTGGGTCCAAGCCTCAAAACCCCA
The DNA here is from genome assembly GCA_028554795.2 of Sinohyriopsis cumingii. NCBI lineage: Eukaryota > Metazoa > Mollusca > Bivalvia > Unionida > Unionidae > Sinohyriopsis > Sinohyriopsis cumingii. The sequence goes on along the minus strand of JAPYKE020000029.1, from coordinate 1,741,045 downwards.
TTCTTTCCAGGCACGGACATCTGTCCAATGGGGATGTAAGTCACAAGCTACACACACATCGTCATACACGTCTTGGGTAGCTAAAAGTTGACGAATCTTTTTTTCCCGTAGAGGTCGAGAAGTATCCAGATGAAAACGCAAGGCTTTGAGCAAAAGGAGTTTTTCGTGACCATTTAAGGCCATGGAGGTGGTAAGTACTGATCGTAAAGAGTCCACAAAGAATCGGCTGGTAAACGAAATCCCAGAAAACAAGTCACTAAGACACACACCACTTGTCGTCCCAAATTGAATGGATACAGTTGTTGTAATAATCGATGGTAATGATCCACAGTTTGAATATGGTCATTGAGTTCCTTCCACGGAATCTGTTGGATGACATACGACATAAGTCGTGGCATAGCAGCCTGTTTTTATAGTCTCTTTGTTTCGAAAAGAATACACGTACTTTCTAGCCAGTGATCTTCGTTCTCCAGTTGGGAATGTAAATCTTGCATACTGTAACCGAAACGTCAGAGTTCGATTAGAAGTTTCCTCTTCCGCTAAGTAGATTCCACGTAAAATATGTTGGTAATCCTTTACCTCGTCTTCCTCAATGGGTTGCTCTAGGTGAATCTCGAAGTAACCAAAATGATCAACACGTGAATCATCGGGGGCCTGGAAGTATTGAACAAGGTCTGACCACTGAAACAATTTCTGACGAATCAGTTCTCTTATACCATTCAGGTACCAGTGGTTAAAAATCTGGTGACGTAACGGATGCAATTGTTCTTTACGTTTCACTTGTATTTTCACCAGCTCTCGGTAAATGCGTTCTCTCAACTCCACAGGCAAGCCCAAAATGTACTCTTGTAAAGTATCCATAAGTATATACACTGTCTTTGGAATCGTTGGGTGGTAGCCAATAGCCTCGTTTAACTTTGTGCCTAATGTAATATCCACTCATAATCAGTCTTCTTGTACTTTGGAACAGAGCATAATTTAAAAACGGATGAATCACTTTGAGTTTACGTTTCACTTGTATTTTGACCAGCTCTCGGTAAATGCGTTCTCTCAACTCCACAGGCAAAGCACGAATGTTCTCTTGTAAAGTATCCATGAATAGGTCATACTAAATCCTCTTTGGTCTGACACAAGAAATGTACTCTTTGCACAAACATGGTTTCACTTCAGTGTCGAATTTAAATCGTTGAGTCACTAATCTACACGTTACAATTCGTTCAGAAGTTTCCTCTTTCACCAAGTTGACATTGTGTGAAAGATGTTGGTAATTCGTTAACTCTTCCTCTGGAATTCGATGCAGTACGTTTACAATGATGTAACTACAATCGTCCATACCAAACCAATCCTTTTTAAAACTAGAGGATCGTTGATCAATGTCTGTCCAATGGAACACTTTCAATTGAATCAGTCCTTGTATAGCCTTCAGGTACCAGTGGTTCAAACACCGGTGACGTAACGGATGCAATTGTTCTTTACGTTTCACTTGTATTTTGACCAGCTCTCGGTAAATGCGTTCTCTCAATTCCACAGGCAAAGCACGAATGTTCTCTTGTAAAGTATCCATGAACAGATTATTATGGTAAGAAGTTACTTCAATGTCTCGGTCCCACTAAAGGTAAGTAATGACAATTCGGTGACCATCGAGCATGTTCTACGTAGGCCGAATCTTGCGGTTCCCAGTGGTGAAGTGACACACCGCAACTGAAGCACTTGACTTTATCTCCTTCGCCCAAGTAGAAAAATCCGGCTCTGGCTAATTCTTCGGGGGTCGGTCCTCCCAGATACTTTGGCCATTTTCCTTTGAACGATTGAAGACGATTTTCAAAGTCGCAGTATTCCGACAAACGCACAGGAAACGAATATTCGTTTTTCACAGGTTCGTTTCGATGAGGGTTGGGTGACAGGAACAGGAGTTTGCTCACGGCTGGATGACATCCGTAGGGGGGTAGACGTGAAGGTCGACATTCCCCTTTAAACCCGGTAAAATGTCTAAGAGGACGAGCGGCATCGCTTTCGCATCCCTCAGGTTTGACACGCACAGCATCACTTTCCATGACAGGGGCAGTGAGAACAAAGTTCCCATGATGCTTTACGGCATCGCTCAGGTCACAACGTACAGCATCGGTCCCATCGCAAGGCTCACAATCGCACTCGTCTGCAAACTCCGTTACGCAATTACAATGGTAACCACATGGACAATCGCAGTTTCCTTCCGGACATTTTCCGTCGCAATGCCTGGGTCTTATCCATCCAATATTAGTCACACTAGAGGAAGATACAACTTTTTTACAATCCCCAAACTGGAACGATGCCTCTTTCAAAGTATTCATCTTGTTCGCTCGGTCTTGGTAGTCACAATGAACTATCGATCTTGCCTGGGGTTCCTTTTTTATATACAGACCAATACCGACGTGACCGTACGGTAAGGTGAAATGATTGGGAAGTCTCACTCGCTTCTGGTACACGATTTGATAGACTTTTTCCAAGGGTCGACTGACGATGTGGTGAGTGGGTAAACGTACAATCTTGTTCGGTTGGTAAGTGGTCACTTTAAAGTTTCCATCCTCTCCCGATTGCAAGGCTTCTTTCAATACCCCAAAGTTGACCACTCGACTGGTACGATAATTCAGAGTCAGTCCTTTCACTTTGCACGTCGTGTGCACTTCTCCTTGTTTGTCACGGTATTCGTAGCCGTAATTTTTGGGACCGCCACTGACAAAACTTAGAATCTTGTCGTCGGGATGCTCGTCTGTCCAGGCTCCTAAACGGTCTCCTTCGATGTTAGGGTGATGTTGAATCGGGTGATGGATGTAAATGCAACTGTCCGTGTCAAAGTACAGGACGCGTTCTTCTAACAGTTCTAAAGCTTCGTACAATTTTAAGCGAGCATGGGCTGTCACGTAAGCTGCAATGATGACATTTCCAAAAGGGTCGTCTTGTACAAAGTCCAGATCTTCTTCGTAATTGACCAAGATCAAATTCTCTCGAACGACGTCCACGTGTTTCATGTATTTGGTTTTGTCGTGAATCATCTGGAAGTAGCGGGAAGGTTCTGTCAAATATTCTGTCTTGGGTAAACACGGTCGTTGTGCCATTTTACCCCACAAGCAATTTAACATCACTTTGGCAAACGATCGCCTGCCTTCGTTTTTCTCGATTTGGTCTAAAGTGATGCCTTCTTGTTCGTAGTATTTCTCTTTGAATTGTATTTGGTCTTCGGGAGTGTGACACCAGGAAGGATAACCGCTGGCTTCTTGCTTCAGTTTCAAAAAGGCATCCACGTAATCTGCGAAAATGCCTTTCTGCGTGGGGTCACCCTTGCGGTACTGTTGTGTCTTGGGAAAGTGGCAAATTTCGTACACTTCTAACAGTTGGTATCCCATGTCCAGAGCATTGAACAATTCCACGCTGACCCAGGTTCCCGTCAAGGCCCGTTCTTCCTGGCTGTGATGACAAGGCTGGTCTTGGTTGCACGTTTCGGCACAAGTACGGCACAAGGGAAACATCAGTTTGCCTTGACAATGGTGAGGTAAGACGGGATGGTATAGGTTCGTGGGAGGCAAAACTTTGCACTTGATCAAGCCTTCGTATTGTCGAATGTTTCTCAGGTCGATGTGTTCCGTCAGCAATTGCGGGTGCCCTACAGGAAAGCGACAATATTTACACACGTAGGGATACAGCGAACACACGTCCAAGTATTTGATTTCTTCTCCTTTCTCTTCGTCGGCTTGGTACAGCAAACAGGTGGCATTGGTCCTTCCTCCGTACAAACTATCCCTCGGGTTCAGCGGGTCCATGAACTGGTAACTTTCCACGAGACGTTTAAACTCGGGATCGGTTTTCATACGGTGATCGTACTCGTGTTCCCACATTTCCACCACTTGGTATCCTTGCTGTTCTAACTTTAGGCGTCGCTGACAAGTGTCCTGGTACAAGTCTTCCATGGTTCGTTGCAAAAACTGATTTTTAGTACCACGGTCAGGGTAACAGACGGGACATCCGTGAAATAAGCAACCGTTAAACTCGTACACGATCTTGGGGTTTTCTAAGTCCCAGCCATCGACCGAATACGTTCCGATGGTCTTTTCGCCCCCTCCGTTGCGGGCATGCTGAATCCATTTGTCTTCCTTGTCGCACAAGTAATGTAACCAACGTAGGGCTTTGACCGAGTATTGACGTTTGACAAAGTTGGTCGTTTGAGGACTGATGACAGCCACGGTCTTTTCAGGCATGAATCGTTGTCGATACACTAAGGAACACGCTTTGGCAATGGTGCAAGCTTCTTTCAAAGGATCGACCCCTCCGTGTTCCATGAACAGTTCTCTAAATTTTCCACAGCAACGCCGTAAAATGTCCACGTCGGAAAGACAATACTTTAGCATTTCTTCCTGAAAGTCGAAGGGGTCCGAGGCGTGAATCTGGTACCAAGCGTAGAAAGCTTCTCGTTGTTCGGTACGCATGTTGTCGGGGTCGTAATAGTGAGCCTCGGGTAAATGGGGTAGAACGGCGTGTTGATTGGCTTCCGTATTGAAAAAGTGTGGAAAGTACCCTTTAGCCATTTCTGTCATTCCAAACGTTTTAGGCATTCGACTCAAAGGCATGGCCAAATAGCTCATCGAATCTTTAAACTGTACTTGTCCCACTTGCATGAAAATGATTTTGGCTCCGTTTAAAGTCACTTTAGGACGCTCGGTGCCTTGTTCCGTATAGTATCTGAGAAGAAACTGTCCATCGTATCCGGAGAAATTGTGAGCCATCACCGTGGCATGACGATGACAATCTCCGTAACATTCGATGTCCTCTTGGCTCCACGTCTTGTCGACGGGGTCTAAGACCCATTGGGCAAAATCGGCTAACGTGTTCGGTCCCCGAAAGATTTTTTCACGCCCTCCGGGAATCTTGCTGCAGTGAGGGCAATGACTGAAGATAGGTTCTTGAATGCACTTCTCGCACGCTCGATGAGCCACGCAAAAATTAGGAATGTGAATGCCGGTCTCTTGCATGCATTCGAAATCGAAAAAGATGAAATTGCCTTTCTTCTTGTGACCGTCTGCTTTCTCTGGTGGGGGTTGGTATTTCTGCACGTAACATTCGTGTTCCAAGTCCACGATGTGGTGACAAATGTGACATTTTTTCTTTCCTGAACATACGTGTGCCTTGGTATTATTGGTACGTATGCCTTGTCCACACGCGGGGCACAATCTCAGGAGTTGACAAGCGCATTTCTTCTGTGAACCTTGCGTCTTCAAATGTTGTTGGTAACAGGTAGGGCTGACAAACGTGCGCAGACAAGTGGAACAAGGCACTGGTTCTTCGCTCAGACAGGGTGGAGAGGCCAAACATCCTGAGCATTTCCATCCACAATGTTTGTGTTGCTCTCGATTATTATAACCATAGTCACATTTTTCACAGTAATATCTGTATCCCAGGAATCCAGTGATACTGGTAATGGTATCGAAATGGTCATCGTGATGATAAAGGTGAATGTATTTTCCGTCCTTAAAATCTTGGCCTCGAAACAATAGAGGCCCGCGCATTTCTTGAGGGTGCACTTTCAAGGTGTATCGTGGAGCTAGGACATCTTGCAATTTTTGCATCTCGGGAATGCCACAGGGTGTGTCTTTGGACAGTCCGGCTTGTTGTAACAGGAGTTCTGCTTCGTTTCGTTGTTTGGCTCGGTCGGAACGTTGAATAGTGTCCCAGGTTCTTTTCCATTCTACCGTGTCGTTCTTGTTGGCATAGGTTCGTCCCACCACGATGGCACGGGCTAAACACATCTGGTCATGAGGGTTGTTAATTCGGACGAGACTCGTTTTGGTGTTGCGAAGGTCGTCCACCAATAACATCTTTTTGCGTCCTGTCCCTTGAGGAGGAGAGACGTGGGTCATGTCCAGTGTGGCTTTACCATCGGTGATGTCAAACTGATCATTAGATTGTTGTACGTGTTGAATCTTGTCCATGACTTTGGAAGCAGTTAATTCTGCAGGGGTGCTAAACTCGATCCAAACAGGGGATTTCAAACCGTCGTGTTGTATGGAAAGTCTCAAGCGATCGTCTTCTTTGGGTTGACATTGTCGCTTGAGTGCAGTGAGCAAAGAATCCCACACCTCAGTGATGAACACTTCTGCTTTCTCTAACGGCACTTCAGCCTTGAAATCTTTAAACTTCACCGTGTATTTGTAAGCCGTGGTTCTAAATTTTCTAGAGGAGCGCTTTTCCGTCTCTCGAATGGAACAGTAATTTTCAGGATTAACTAAGGGTGATGAACTTGGTTTAGAGGGTTCGGATTCTGGTTCACTCATGTCCTCTTCAAAATCACTGGCATGAATTTGTGCCAAGATTTCAGCCCTGGTACGAGGCGATAGATCACGTTTCTGCCTCTTACTTTCTTCTTCTTTCTTCTCGAATGAATGGGATCGTTTCATCTTGAAAGCAAAAAGTCAAATGACTCAAGTTCAAACACCATAAACTACTTTATAGTCATGGCAGACCAGCGTATATAAAAGGGTGTGTGTCTTGTCCTTTCACTATTCATTTCACTCTCAAGCCGAGCACAACGATGGAAGAGACTAACCAGATGGAACGTTTCGTCAGAGCTTTGCGAGGGGTCATTAGAAAATTCTCTTCAGACCAGCCTACGGACTACTCTCCTTCCTTTAGAGATAAAAGTCAAGATACTTGCTATATCTGTCAGAAGGAAGGGCATTGGTCTTCAGAGTGTCCAGACCGTCAAAAAAGAAAAAAAACAGGGGATAAAAAAGACAAAAGTCAAGATACCTGTTATTATTGTAAAGAAAAAGGACATTGGTCTCCAGATTGCCCAAAAAAGAAACAAGAGGAGTCAGAAGAAAAGAGGAATTCTTCAGAAGAAGAGAGGGATTCTTCGGAGGAAGAGAGGGATTCTTCTGAGGAAGAAAGAAGACAGGTGAAGAAAAAGAAACAGGAGAAAAAAAGAAGAAGGGAAGAAAGCGAGGAGGAAGAAGAAGAGGAAAAGAGTGTGACGGTGAAGAAATTCAAAAAACAGAGAGACTAAACAAGGAGAAAAGAAGAAATCAATGAACTTTTGATTAAAGTGTTGTGATGTGAATTGTGAATTGGATTGTAAAAAAATGGAGAAAAGAATAAATGAATGATATAAGGTAAGAGTCTTTGAGTTTTGATTTTAAAATAAGAAGCTACACTCACGCACTCATACACAGACACGTACTATAAGGGTAAAATGGGTGAGTTATTTTTTTTGAGTTATTGGCAAATTGAAATTGTATTTCTTTTCGAGAAATGTGGGTAGCCCTGAAAAGGGCCTTTTTTCTTTATGGTGCAGGGGTGAGTTTAAGCAATCAATTTTAACTGCCTTAAGCCTTTGCCACGGCCAAGGCCTACTTCTGGACTGCGTAATGATGATAATGATTGGGTTGAAATCACTAAGGGTGGTACGGTAGGCTTAGTCACAGGGTTGACATGTTTGGCTCGGGAAGGTCGTATTCTCTTCGGTCGTGATAAAGAAGTCTGATACATTTGTTTCAGACTTCTTAACTCCGCTAAAATGTCCAACAGTACCGTGACCGTTTGATTTTCACCCTCTTGTTTCTTTGCTGCTACTTCTTCTTGCTGTTGTTTTTTTCTTACCTCTTCTTCTTGTTGCTGTTGCTGTAGGAGAAAAGCCTGTTCCGCTTCCTTTTGTCGTTGTATAAATTTCTCCAATTCTTCTTTCTGTCTCTGTCTAAAATTCTCCACTTGCGGTAATGAAGAAGGTAACGAAGGTTCCGGAACAAATTCTTGCGAGGAGAGAAAATCCACAAAATCCCAATTCACCTCTTCTGAAAGTAAGTCCGGGTTCCCTTGGGCGGTCTCCCCTGCTGGTGCACCCCACTGGATCGTTTTCTGAGTTTCCGTCATGTTGAATCACTGTCGCATAGATTGACTGCACACAAGCGCTAGCGAATCTATATTGACTACGTGACGTCACAGACTGCTCTCTTCGGATTGGATGTGGGCTGACTGAATTCTGTAACGCGTGTTCGGATTGGTGAATGAACTCAATCCGTTTCAATCCTTTCTGTCCCTATAAATAAGCGCAGTTCACTGCATTGATTCACCTATTCTCGGAGCCTCAACATGTGGACCGACGTTGAATCTTCAACCCTTGTGTCAACAATGATGTTCAGGACGGACATGCTCATGTATGTCCGATCCAAGTGGACCGTTGTCCACAGGACCAACAGCAGCCTGTGGATAAGAAGAGTCTATATAGAGAGACAAGGTTGCCTCAAGAGGACTCTGATATATGGCCCTGCTGTAAGACGAAGTTTGAGGAAAAGAAGATGTCGCAAATGCCCTTTATGCTAAGGGCATATTAACATAAACCAAAGGCCCTTTTCAGGGCCAGCCATATTTCTCGAAAAGAGATAGCCTTTCCATTGCCTACCACTTTTTTTAAATTTTTAAATTTAAAAAAAAAAATCCCATGTTCCATTCCCTTTGTCCCTAAACAACCCCAAACTCTATTCCCCATGTTAAATTCCCCTTGTCCGTAGAGTGGCCCACGACTTATTGCCATGTTAAATTCCCCTTGTCCGTAGAGTGGCCCACGATTTTTCGCCATGTTAAATTTCCATTGTCCGTAGAGTGGCCCAGGGGTCCCTGTAATGCTAATTCCCATTGTCCGTAGGGTGACCCCTTTCACTACTGGCATGGCTGAATGGATGTGATCAATAACACAAATACTTAAGTGAATGAGTAACAGAGATACATCCAGTTAATCACGTTTTGTAATGGAAACATGAACAGCATCCAAGAATTGAACAGTTAAGAAAATATTTTTAAGAAAGTCACAGACCATAAAATATAGGTCACAGTAACTCATTCGGCACAGTGAATGTCAAACTTTTCAAGATGCATTTAATCACCAAGTTTCATATTTCTGGATAGGATAGAACGCATGTAACATCCAAAACACTTGTGGGGTCACGAGCTAAATGCAGAAATTTTACCAAAGCCAGTATAAGGAAGAATGAAAGTTACAAAGAGTCTGTTTTGTTGTAAGAGTAAGGTAGCAATAGCTGTGCAAAATATTTTGAGTTTCATGATTATAGCATGAAAAGTGCCATAGAAATGAACATCAAACGCAAAATTTAACACACGTCAGTGAAGCATAAAGTATGGCTGATATTGACCTGCTTCTGAAATGAGAGAATAATGCTCACAGAATAGCATCTCCAAGCCATCGTTCTATAAAGGATAGTATGTATAGCACATGCCAAAAACCTGCGTGGTCATGAGCTTAAAAGCAATAACTTTACCGAAGCATGTCAAATGTGAAATATAGGTAACTGTGATCATTTGTAATACTAAGAGTGATTGATACAATCACCTTATTTAATGATCACAGCAATAAGAGAAAAAAAACAACAACATACTGAACCAATTCAATGAAATGCAAAATACGTGTCGCTGTGACCTACTTTTAAGATAAGGGTGCAGTACTCGTCAATATACATCCTCCTGTTCTGTAATTCTTGGTATAGTAGTATTATACAGCAGATAAAACACAAATGTGGTTATCAGCTAAATGTAAAACACTTAACCCTACTGCTCAAAACAACATTAAAAAGCTGAGTCACCACTAGAGGTCTCGCAATGCTCGTAGTAACAAATGTTTTTCAGGTAGGAAACTGTATACATCTTCATAATTTGGTTATTAAATTAATTGGGACAAGCATTCTGCAGTAATAATAACCTGGCATTCATCAAGAAGTTCTACAAAAGCACATATTAAAATACGCACTAACTGAAAGAACTCCAAATGTTTTACTCTCAACATAGTTCATCTTCAGATGATAATTTCAGTTGACAAATATTGCTTGATGATAGCGATGACGACAATGATTTTTGAAAGCTCTGAAATGTATCAGATTATAGAAAACGGATACTGGAAATAGCAATTATTGATCTGGAACTGAATAGAAGTTGTTGTTGTTGTAGGGTTTAACACCATTTTTCATCACAAGATAGGCTATACATGGTGGCCAGTAATAATGGTGGAGGAAGAACCCAGGAAAACACTGGAAAGAACCACCGACCAATGAGAAGCTACTGGCAAGCTTTAACAATGCCCACATTAGCCGAACCTGAGACTTGAACCTACGCAGACAGAGGTGAGATGGCAATGATCCGTAACGGTGAGCACTTCAGACCACTTGGCCACTCGGGCCCCTCTGAATAAGACTCTGAAGTACATACTAGATGGACAAAAACAGAGGGCATGTTGGTCAACCATTAATTCAGTGATATTTCAAAATTAGATGCATAATCCTAACCTGTATTATGTTTATGGCTATTCCTATGAGGATTTCTAACATTTTATCATAGATCAAATGAATCTATATGGAGATCAGAGAGTAATGAAGGCAGACTATATTGACAACAACTGCATGAGAAACTGGAAGCCTGCCACAAATGACAAACTGAAGCTATTTTTGCATTGCTTATGGCCGTGGGTTAAATAATTTGGAATAAACTGATAGTGTGAGAGTCACACCTTCACTGTACTTAATATATCCTATCAATTCTAAAGTAAATGATTACTATTGTAATAATTAATAAGCAGATGGGTGGACTCTAAATTTCATGATAATTTGTATGATTTTAATAAATACTTTACTGCAATATCAATTTTTAAGGATTAACCACCCATATCTTTACAGCAAACACTAAAAATGTCAACTCATTGTTATCCTCTTAATTGAAATACTGAGAAAAATTATTTACCTGTCAAAATACATAACTTTTCTTACGAAAATGTTGGGCTTTTGTCCAATAAAAAGAATATATTATCTCACACATGGGGTGCCATGATGTAAACTGCAGATTATCTTTTAATTCTAATATACCACAATATATGAAGATTCTAACTGCATGCTTAATATCTACGTTTATCATTCATGGATTATTTACAGGAATTTTGTCGTGATTTAATGGTAATATACGCATGTGTTTGTGACGGAGAACAAAGAATCATTAAAACAAGCTTTTGTATACTGCAGATCAAAATGGTACAGAATTTGATGTCATTAAGTAAGTGTTACATCTCAGAAAAGGTTTTCCAAAGGTTTCATACTTATTTTAAGCTGCCATGTTACTTAATTTTGAAACACTAGATTAAGAGGAATTTATACACAATTTATAGCACCACCTCCATTTATGACAATCATACAAAGTTTGCTAATGAAAGCACAATATAAATATTACCAACCATCTAGAATAAGTATCTAAAACAATATTTTCAAGTTGGAAGTCAAACTGGTACCATTTTCAATTACGACCAACTAGGCATCATAAGAAAAAAAACCAATGCTAATATGATTATTCATTCTGGAGAAGTGATAAGGAAATAATGATATCAGGACTACCTCCTCATGTGGACATCAGGGTGAAAGAAATCAATGATCTGATAATTTACCTATTATTCAGAACCAGGATGTCAACCTAAGCCTCTACCACAGAGACAAAATTTTTTTAAGTAGAAAAGGAAGCTCTCAACTACTGATAAATATTAACATGTATGCCCCCATTTTCAAACATGATAATAAAGAGTAATATCTCTACTGTGGGGAAACTGAGCATGTGACACAGGTATGCCATCATGTCAAATAGATTGAGTGCTTCAGATGACATTAATTTTGGACACAAAGGCTCTGTCAATCAATGTATTATGCATACTGGAGGAGAATGCCAGTGCTTCGTTAATGACAAATCTAAATGTACCTAGTGAGACCTTTGACTCTAACTATTCAATGGACATTACTGTAAATGTAAAGGTTAACATATTTTCAGCGTCTGTATGTGACTCTGAAGATGCTAATATATATATAAACATTTAAATATAGAAATAGGATGCCAGAATGATAAAAGTAGTATGGAGACAATATCGGTGAGTACCCCATTGCACGATGACATATATATAATTGATACGAAACTAAATACAAAATGTTTTAACATAGGTCATGTAAATGTACAACGTATAGTTGGAAAAATAGACCAGATTAAGTTAATGTTGTCTTCCAAGGAAACCAGTATACATGTTTAAATAGGACTCACTGAAACCAAATTAAATGCTAACCACAATGATAATCTATTTCACTGTCATATATACTCAGTGATATAAATAAGGACCTTCTTAATGCTCAAATAACTAACAACTAGATGGAATTTATTGAAGCATTAGGTCTAGTCCAGCTGGTAAATGGGCCCACAAGGGTAACATAAAAATCAAGCACTCTTATTGATCACATTTATACCAACCTACCAGACAATGTGGCTTGTGTTAATGTAAAGAATGTTGGTCTTAGTGACCATTATCCTACTTTTTTATGAGAAAGGTTAAATGCAAGAGGAATAAGAAAAATACACACAAAACGATCACTTACAGATTGTTCAAAAATTGTAATGAAGAACAATTTCTCAATGACCTATCTAAAGATCCATGGAATATGATCCAAAATTTGCATTCCATAGATGAAGCTCTGAGGGTGTGGACTGACCTATATATGGATGTAGTCTCTAAGCATGCACCACTGAAAGTACATCAAGTAAAGAATGAAATTCAACCTAATTGGATTACTACTGAAATCATAGATGCTGTGAAAACACGAGACCAATTCAAGGCTATGGGAAACCATGCACAATATAAAGTATGGAAAATAAAATACAAAGTATGATTAAAAAAGCTATAAAAAACTTATTATCAATCATTGCTTGAAAACAAAAGGAGCAACAAAAACTCCATTTGAAACGTCTTAAATGTACTCACTGGAGGAACACACAAAGATCAGACAAATAAAATTCACTCACTTATGGTAAATGACACCATAGTCACTGAGGACACTGACATTGCAAATGTTTTCAATGATATTTTCATCAACATTACCACAAAATTAAAAGAACCAGTGGCAGAAAACAACTTTAATGAACTAATGAAAAAGTTATGCAGCTGCACAATATATAAGGAGGTATGTTTCCCTATCCCGCCAGTATCAAAAGACTTTGTTAAAAAAATGTCTCAGTGAACTTGATACCACGAAAGCTACAGGACTGGATCAGATTGATCCACGACTCATTAAATCTTGTGCATATGCTATTTTAGATAACATAACATTCATAATAAATTTAAGTATTGCAACTCAACATCATCTACAGATCTCTATGCAGATGACACAACATTGTCAGACATCCAAACCACAAAGCATGAACTCGAAATTTCTTTGCAGAATGCCATAAACAAACTGGACAACTGGTGTACATGCAATGGCATGGTGGCAAACACTGGTAAAGCTAAAATATTACTTATCTCAATACGGCAAAAAAGGAAACATCTTGACAAAGATGAACTATGTTTGACATGGAAGAATACAAATTTGCGAATGGTCTGTCATGATAGACTACTTGGTATTTTGGTAGGCAATAACCTATCATGGACTGAACATATCAAACATATCAGTAAATAAGTCAATCCCATTGTATGGCTACTAAGTAGACATTTTCTCCCAGAAAGGCACAGAAAACTGTTTTATAACAGTTACATACAACCCAAATTAGACTACAGTAATACAATATGGGGGTAATTCAAATGATAGAAACATAGCAAAGCTGGCACATGTTCAAAAAAGAGCATTTGGGATATTATCAATTCATAAAGAAAGCAAAGACAATTTAGCTGGTAAGTTAAAAATATTACCTATGAAAGACCGAATCTGTTTGGAAAAAAGCCAAATTAATGTACAGGATATCCAATAATAGTGCTCCTGAATATTTACAATCACTATTCCTGTATAGGCTCCCTGGCAATCCATGTCTACCAAACAGTATAATATTCCCAAACCAAATAAGGAATAATTTTAAAAAAGTTATCAATACTCTGGAACTTTGCTCTGGAGTAGCATTCCAGTTGAGATCCAAATTAGTTGTGGAATGGGTATCTACAGTAGATAAGATTGTATTTGATATACAGTTAAACATAACCCCCAATTTTGTAAGTTGGTTTGATTTATCAAAATGAAATTTTCTCGTTCATACTTCTTGCCACCCGTAGCTTTCTACCCTGTTGTTTAACTTGTAGGCATCAGGTGAACACATCATATCTATCAAAAATGCTCTGTAGATTGCCCGAAATGGTAAATACAAGACTATAAAATCTCTAATTGCACAGATTCCTATTAAAATGGGAGCTCTTATTTTTCATCGCTTTAAACAGATATCCCTGGTAGAACATTGTGAACTACATGTAGTCTGAGCTGTCGATGGAAGAGGTTTTGGCTTCAATCATTAAAACTCTATAATTTCCTGCTTATTTTAAACTGTTCGTATGCATTATATCTCGTTGTGAATATTGTCTCTGTATTCACTTTGATTATTGTAGTAATGATCACTCATTCGTCTTTTGTTCTATTACATTTCAGAAGCTTCAAGTTCACACATGTTACTTATGACCAGATTCGACCACAGATAATAAGAAAATAAGAAACCGACACTAACACGCAAATATATCACAACTGAAGCACATCTCTCAGTCCATATTATAAGTCAAAATTCATTCTTGCACAAATTGACATAAAACATTTGCATTATGAAGTTAATGTTCCTTTGAAACATTGAAACTATGAAAACTACACTGAAGCTCAACACCTTCCTGTATGGCTATTGTTAACAAGCATAGCACAGACTTCAAAGTAAATATGTCACTTCTTGGCTGTTGCTTGATAGACTCATGAAAAAAGTGATTAATACGGTTACCTTTTTCATCAAAATCACATCATTTATTGCATGAACAGTCACTGTTAGAGCAAACTTCAATACTGTATAGATGAATTGGGCTCATTACTAAACATGTTCATACTCTCAAATAATCAGCCATATTCAAAGTTGATTGATAAAGGTATTACTGTATTAATTTCTTCAAAGTGGGTATTGTAAATAATATGGAAATGAAAGGGAAACTATAACAAATTATTAAAAAGCGCACAAAACACATTTATGAAATATCATTTATTGAGAATGGCCAAAGAAGTCACCGCTTGATACAGAACAGTATATAAATGTAAACTGTAGCTAGGCAATTTCTTCTAATGTGCGCTAGATTATGGACAGGGTGGGGAGATATTGATGAAATTTAGAACTTCATTATTTCTACATTACATGCATTCGTCTTTATGTACCCCAAGCGAGGTTACTTATACATATAACAAGAACTGTTACTACCGTAGGGTTTCTACCGGTGTAGGTATGAAATTCATATATGCCATGGTTGGGCTAATGTTGTTGGGGTCTCTCTCATTGTTTAGTGTTTCGTTTTGTGGAAAGAATACAATAGAATCACCATGGGGTGCCATAAAACCCACTATAGCAGAAATAAAATCCATGACGGACTTCCATTCGATTGAATGGATTTCCACACTAGAATGGGTGGAAAATCCACCAGACCAAGTGGACTTCCACAACTCATAGTGAGCACTAGCACTTAATCAGCTGAGTCTTTGTCCATGTCCAACGGATTGAGTGGACGATCCGTAAAACATGATGCATGTACAGTAGAAGTACTAAATTATACCAAATCATACAAATAATTGTGTAGATGTTGATTATCAAGTTTTTGAAAGCTTGGCATGAGACAGCTCACATTATGTAAGGTGGTATGTAGTTTTCATTAGGGATAAAACCGATTTTAATTAAGCAATACTTACCTACCACTATTGCGAAGCTAACCTATTTTCATTCTGCAAACTTACCATATGTTTGATTTAAATACATCCTCCCACAGAGTGAAGAAAAGTCAGAATGATTATTTTTGCATACCACTCTGTCACATAGTCATGCACAGAAGGTTATTATGATTATGCCAGACATAGCAGGGAGGAAGGCGTTCAGCAATAGTGGTAGGTAAATATTGCATAATTAAAATTGTATCCCTATTCTGCCACTAGTTGCTGCATTTGTCAAGCGGATGGGCTGATGATTTCCCCAAGCTGATCAACAAACTTAAAAATTAAGTTGCACTCTACAGGGAGAGGTCAATCTATAGAAGGTTGCTGTCTGTGCCATAACAATGGGACCTAAGAGAAACAAGAACGTGAGATGTGTTGCAGTTCCTTACCTCCAAAATGGGAGGGCACAACCTGTGCTTGCAGAGCTCCACCTCCTTAATGGGAGGGTGCAAACCTCTGTTGCCATGCTCAACCTCCCTAATGGTAGTGTGCAACTCACTGGAAACCATGGACAGCCAGTGTCAATAAGGCATGAATCTCTCTTCTTCGTTTTGCAGATGCTAGAGCGAGTAGGAAGACAGTTTGAGTGTGAGGTTTTGAAAGGAAGCTTCACTCAGTGGTTCACAAGGGGCTTGGTTGCACGATTGAAATCTTTAGCTTTCTGAGAAGAAGCCATTTGGTGAGGCGATGATGGTGAGACATGCACTGCAGCATCAGTTCATTTGTGAGGGCAAGGTCCATTAGCCCATGGGTGCATAATGGACCAAGGACCTTGAGGCGGAAGTCCCCACATCTCATAAGGTTTTATAGGTGTAATTGGAACAAGAGAACACTGATGCTGTCCCCATCCCTAGCCTGTGTATGGATTGCAAATCCTGCACTACATATGATGGTAGGGGCGGGGGAATCTCGATCATTGCCTTGTCCCTGTATCGTGAGGCGAATAAGTGATAGAGAAGACCTCATTTTCAACTGATTTATCACTGTGTGCATCATGGGTGCGGTGTTTTGCCTCCTTAACAAAAGAGGACAACATGTTGCCAGAAGCTCAATACGTATTATGGTGCTCTACCTCCCAGACCACTGATGTGGTCCTCAATCTCCCTAAAGGGATGGCGCAACCCATGACATGATTCTGGAGCTCTACCTCCGTCACGGGATGGTGCAACCTGCTATCGTATTGCTCTACCTCCCTAACGGGAGGGTACAAGGCGCTATTATTGTGTTCTACCTAACGGGACGGTGCAACCCACTGTCACAGTGCTCTACCTCCCCAACAAGATAGAACAATCAATTACTTAATGTGTGCATGCTGTTAGAGACATTAAGAGTGATTGTCATCTCCCTGCAAAGGGAAGTTGATTGACTTCTCGAACATCGATATCACCCTTCTGAAAGGGTTTCACTGACCGTCAGAGATGTGTGTCCCAACATCTGAGACCTCGCAGAGATTCCTGAAATTTCTGAAAAAGGGGAGGGAATGTTCATCTGGCTTTATTAAAAGACGGTCAAGAGTATGATCACTGATATGTTCCCATTAAACTACACATCCTACATCTGTACAGTCACTGAACAATTTTTATTTTACAATGTCTACACTACAGTACACTATTTACAAAGTCCACATTATTTTATAGTGAATTTATAGTGACTTTTTTAATTCTTGTAGCTTGTCTTCAACCTGTTTTTCAAGCGCTCCAAGTTCAGAGATTTTGTTCTTCACACGTTTCCTCAAACTATTTGATGCTGTGATGAAGAAAATTGTCCTGTGTGTCTCTGCTTTCAAAGCATAATCATTAGCAGCAGCTGTCATTGCCTGACTCTGCTAGTTCCTCGTCCAGTGCTTTTCTTTTCTGGCTTCTTCTCTCGTGTTTAAGGTTTTTTGCTCTGCTCTTCTAAGTACATGCTATACCTGTTGTATACACTGCCGGCATTTATAAGCATTTTTAGTGTTATAGCTCTTGCTAATATTGTTTGGGGGCGGGGGTTAGACTTTACCGAACCCTCTTTCAATTATTCCAACTATAAAAATGATCCTGATATCGATATAGATTTTTAAAATGAATCCCTGCAATAAACCCGTCTGAAACCCACCTATGAATATTAAATTCATGAAAAAAATTAAATTAATGTGGTCCTGTGTAGTGACATCGTTATTTAAATCTCCATCCTCAACCATTAAAAACCCCAAAGACATTTGTTTGTTTTTTATGTTCAAATGTGTATGGGTATATTAAGCTATTTCATATTAGATATATTAATATTTCTCTCAGCTTGGCAGGTTTCTTTATTTTTAGATTTATCTTGTTCATTGCAATTACTGTCTATTTCCATTCAGACCCAAAAAAGAAACGGTTCGAACTACTTTCATAAAAAAGATATGCAGTTTTCATTTTTAAAACTCTGTCATACCTCTTTTGTCAAAAACGATTTCATGCTGATGGTTTGTTGTTTACCCATATTAATAGCCGCTATGTGAGCTTGCTGTTGTTTTTTTTTTTCTCCAGCTGCATGAGATCGTAAAGCACTCTTTTCCATAGCATGCAAATCAACATCTTTCTGACATAATTTGCTTTGTGCAAAGCTGTCTTAGACAGGTTGCATTTCCAAAATTTAAATTTTGCTTTGCCTAGTCACCGAAGTAGGAAGCCAGACATTTCGAAGCATACAAATGATCCAAATTTAAACAGTGACCACATCCGGGCTTCGATCAAACAGAATTTCAAAATGTATGACTGCGCGGTGACATGCCATGGAAATTTCTGATCTGGAACAAACATAGTGAGATTGGGTTCATTTTATTATTTGTTTAAATAGTTTTCTTTTTTATTGAAATATGTAAAACGAAAAATGTTTATCAATTCAAGAAAATCAATGCTTTTCAAGGTATTTTGAATTTTCAAGATGTTTTCAAGGCCTTGAGGAACAAATTCATTTTTCAAGGCTTTTCAAGGCCCGCTACAGACAAGACCATAATTCACAAAAAGTGCAACTTTTTTTCCATGAGCACTTTGAGCACTTATGCAGCCTGTGTGAGTATCCCAAGGGCCTTTTTGTAGCCACACTGCCCCAGAGACTGTTCTCACATTATTGTGTAACAAAGAAATAATGAATGTCATCTGAAATCACTTCCTGTTGCTTTGAAAGTCACCTGGTTGTATGCAGTGTCATACAACGTACACCCCTGTCTATGCCCCAAGAACACTGTATAATGTTGCTTTGAAAGTCACCTGATTGTATGCAGTGCTGTACCACGTACACATCTGTTTATGCACAAGGAACACTATATGTATGAAGTAAACAATACAAATGACCTTGTGAAAATCACATGTAGTTTTTCCAATTGAAAAATAAGATAATTCACCCGTGGATTTTGTTTAATAAGACAACATTCAGATGCATATGTAATGTCAATGCATGGCCAAACAAAAATTAAAAAAAATGTGAAATTGAAGATAGAGGAAACAATGTCCTCAACATTAGGCAGGGCCTATTGCTATTTTCCTTAGGACACAAGGAATTACCTGTAACATTTCTTTTATATTTAAGGAACATGTGTCTACCTAAAAGATGGAACACGGGTTAGCCTTGGAAGCCATTTAAAGAACCAAGCTGTGAAGGATATGGTTTGTTATAAAAAAAGAACAGACAGTTATAACACAGACTAATTAAAAACTGCATAAATTGCATTAAGTAGGCAAAGGCATAATTTCTCTGGTGATAGTTTCGGCAGACATCTACACAGTATGGCATCCATGAATAAGATGATGGGTAATACAGTATCTACCTTCTGCGCATGGCCATGTGGCACACATTCTGACTGTTCTCCACTCTGAGAGAGAATGTATTCTCATTGAACAGACAGCGAGATTTTGGCATTATAAAGGGTAGCTACACAACAGAGGCAGGATAAGTAATTGCTGTTAAAAATTCGAATTCCATAGTTTGGCTCCAGAAAAAATAAAGCTCTTCGTATAAAACAGATCTAGGTAAATATAAATTATTGTTTGAGAAGTATCTTAGTTCATACATATATACATTTTCAGCAAATTTAAAGCTGAATTTAGGATAATGAGACTAGTAAAACTGCATCAAGAATAATTCTAGCTGCTCTCATTTGAAATTTCAAAACATTTTTTGATTTTTTGTACCGCTACTATTCCCGATAAGGCAGATATAGTCTATGTGTGGCATGATATATGCATTATAGAATATCTTTCTATGTTCTTGATGGATGTAAAATGTTATTCTGTTCAAGATATAAAGCAGTGAATTAACTGTTTTGATGACCTTATCAGCTTGTATTGTGTATCATGATGCCAAGTAGTTCTCCCATTCTCGGACTATATCCGTTCTTTTTATAATTACTCTGAAATCAGTTTTCTCAGCTTTTACACGTGCCTGACTACCTATAATCATGGTTTTTGATATGGTTGTATTTATCTTCATACCACTATACTCACACCAGTTATTTACATCCCTCCTCAACCCCATGTGTGTTTCCGGTTGGCAGACAGTCCCTATTTTTGGTTGCCAACCTAGTACTTTTTTACTCTTTACCCCTGGCTAAAATATTGCTTTTAAAATTTTAAAAATTACCTAACTTGGAATGTGCCTGTGACCTGAAGAGCTTGGTACATATATATATATATATATATATATATATATATATATATATATATATATATATATATATATATATATATATATATATATATATATTTACGTACCAACCTTAATTTTCAAACCAGTGCAATAGAAAACACATGGGGGGCCTTATTTTCACCAAATCTTTTTTTCTACATTTAATGCTAATCTCATGACCTATTGATCCTATAATCTGCAACCATGGTGGTGGTGATAGATAGCCCAATGTAATATGGTAAATCCCTGATGCACAGCATAAAGAGTAATGGTCCAAGAACTGATCTTTGTAAAACACCCGATTTTATCAGTGTTGAACACCTGACTTTATCAGTGTCGTATTTTATATTTTATTTAAAATATAAACCTGTTGTTGTCTGCCTTCAAGATAGGTTTGAATCCAAGTTAAGTTTTAAATGTTAACTTGATATATGCTGAGCTTTACCAATAGGATTTTGTGATTCAGAGGGTCAAATGACTTTGTAAGGTCAAGAAACAATATGTCTACAAGGTTACCTTGATTTATTGTTGTTTTCTATCATTCACAGTTCTAGTTGGTGTAGTCTGGCATGAATGTCCTTCACAGAAGCCTGATTGCCATGAATGAAATAAATATAAAGATTCCAGGGAGTTTCTAAATTCATTACAAACATGTCTTTCTAACATCTTTTAAAGTGATAATAAAACTGATATAGGTCTCTATATATTAATTCATATCAGAAAGGTCTCCATTCTTCGGTACTGGAGTTAGTTCTGCCAGTTTTAGCCTATTTGGAAAAATAGCAGTGGAAATGCTTAGATTGAAGATATACATAAGTGATAGTACAATCGAGTTGAGAGTTTTAAGAAATTTGGCACTTATATCTAGACCAGTAGCTGTTCCGACACTGAGTTTGTCTAGATCATTTCAAATGGATTCAAGATTTATTTTAAAGCACTCTTCTTTGTTAAGTTTTGTGGGAATATGCTCATTTAATTCATCATTGGAGAATCTGTATGAGTTGTGATTTCCACAAGTGTTTCATTTAAGTGGTATTGATACCTCTAAGTTACGCAACTACTTTAGAAAACATTTTCTTCAAAAGTTTGAAAACTTAAAAGTTGCTAAAAGCATGCAAACATTTTTATTTAGTTTGTATCAACCTGAATAATGCATGATGCAGTGAAGAATAGGTGAGATTTTGTACATAAGAAAAACATACCCTGTAAGTTTATTTTTTAAAATTCATTATCGCCATGGGCTGCATTTTTGTGTCATCAGGTACTACCGGAGTTATGGAATTTTTGAGACTGGACCCTATCATAGCCAAAATAATAACAGTGTGTCCAGATTTGGGACTTAAACTGACTTGTTCAGACAACACATAAATTGTAGGGCAAGTTTGAGATATGGATAAAAAAAGTAGCAGAATAGAAATGTTTGGTTTAACTTAAGCAAAAGGAAACAAGATATAGTTGGAATTAACAAGCAAACTTTGTCTCCCACACCCATTTCAAATGAAACAATAAAATAATCTCCAGGTGCAATTTGTTTTACTATTCAGATATGTGATTTTTCCTGTGCTTCATTTTCATGTCACTTTTAACACATTATTGGTTATATCATGATTGGAAATTGGTGTTAAGGACACACCAAGGTAGCCAACCCAGGTTGGCATGTGGAGGTACTGAAACTACAACCCTCGCAATATGACTCCAACACTCCCGAGTCCTCTAACTTTACTAAAATGGATCATAGGATCTATGTGAATTTTATTCCACAAACTTATAAAATGTTCAGAAAGGGGCTGAATCTGTTACAACTTCGCTAAACTTATCTTATATATGCTAAATTTGTTTGACAAGTTTATACAGTCCTATATTTTGAAATCAACTATATACCTAATTCAATGGAGGATTCAGACTGGGATATTAATAGTGTTATGTATATTTAATTTATATCGTGTGCTTTACAACTGTCATGTAATGTCTACCTGAGTTTTGTCATAGTTATAAGTTGTTAGCAATATGTTTACTTGAATCTGAGTTTAAGACCTGACTTTGTTTATCAAGTTAGAAATTCTGGAAGTGACCTTGTTTATAGATGAAATAGAATTTTCCATTGAAAAAGGGAGTCACATCGAAGGCATTTTGTTGCATCATAGGACAAGTGACAGTATATATAATGAAGACCATGTAAACACTTATTCATTCCTTATTTAATAACATTCTGTGGAATTAGTTTTAGTTGTATTCAAATAAAACTTGAGAGGAATCATTTATTTTAAAGTATTCATTGCAATTACAAAGTAATCAATAAGGTCTTGGACAAAAACTGTAGTATTATTGACTAAGATAATTATATTATTTGTTGATTTTACTAATGCGTGTGTGTGTATGTGTGTAATTTGGATTTTTAATGAAGCTTTAAAAACAAATTCAGTCATACTACTACGATGTCTGCAATGAGAGAGTTTATAGTGATGCCTAACACTGGGGCATTATACTGCAGATATGTAGCATCATGTTCCACCCAGTCACATTATCCTGACACCAGGCCAACCAGTCCTAACACTAACCTTTTCATGCAGAGCGTCTAGTGAGGCAGCTACTAGTATCAGATTTATAAGTCTTTGGTACGACTCGGCCAAGGATTGGAACCTTTAATCTCCCGCAACTGAGGCGGACAGTCCAACCACTAGGCTACTAGACCGGTCCTACTAAACTTGTTGGTTGTGCTTCCTTTTGTTGCTTAGTGTAAGACAATACAGTTCTAACAATAGTTATTGATGAATGTAGTAACTCTTACAAAGCTTGTTTTCAAATTATCCCAAAAGCTTTTCTGAATACCCATTTTTTCACCTTACACCTGTCAATTTCGCCGAAGTGTGTGCTATCTGTACAGCACTCCCAAAATAAAAATAAACCTTTATTTAACATGGCATGTTCACTAACCATAACCTTTATCTGTGGGACATAAAAGGAAATAACTCTAACAAAACCTGCAAGAGCAATCTGATCTTTCGAAAGGTGGAAATTTAAATGATTGTACATGTAACACGTATAGGTTTTATAGTGAACCACTGAAAACAGTAAAGTGGTGTTCAAAATTCTATCAGACACTATATCAAGCTCAAAGTCAAAAAGAAAAATAACTGATAATTGCAACCAGTATCTTAGGTGTATAGCCTTATGCATATTTTCTGATGATGATTGTAACATTTCCCAAGTTTCATGGCAATCTATTTAAATCTTTGAGGACAGATGTGTTCAGAAAATTCTGCAATAGATTGCATTCAGCTGCAAGTCATACTGGGCAAAACTCAACAGTAATCTGATGACACAAGCATATGTGTATCTTCAGGTAATAACAATAATAATCACCAAGTTTTACAGCAATCCATGAAATGACGTATGGACACCAAGATTACTACATATCCAGTCTGCAGAGGCAGAGGTATAATAGTTGTCTTCTTTCACTGAGCCAGGAAATTTGCACAGTATATATCTTTATTAAATGTTGCTTTAAAGGAGGCAAAATAGTTAAGAGTTTGCAGTTAATGGAATTGGGGTTGCCATGGACCATTTCAAAGAACTGTAGCCTATTTTCAAAGAGTAATGGTCATTAATTTTGACTACAAATAAGGATTTAATGTATTTAATATTTTTACAATTTGCTTTATATAACAAAACAAAAGAAATAAACAGATCACACATCTGCTTTTGAACTGTGCAGCATGTCATTACAAGGGGAGTTAATTTGTGCAGTCAGCATGGAATCATGGGTCTGTCATTATTCCCATGTGGTCCCAACCAAAGTTACTGGACTTTTTGCCCGAAGGTTGTGGGATTGATTCCCACGATCTATCAGCTTTATCTTTCTCAATTTCAATTTGAAAATGTTTTGCTTCACTTTTTGTTTTAAAAAGCTAAACAAATAAAATATAGATTTAAAATAATTTGTAAGTAATTGTATGTGATAATTAAAAAATGGCAAATGAAACTGGGTATCAAGCAGAAAAATATTACTTGTCTAAAATGCACTGCTGAAGTCAGACATTCAGTAAACATCCATATAACAATTCGTATGTATTTTACAAACTGATCTTTCAAGTATATCACCAAATTATGATTAACATAGAATGTTACCTACTATATTAATATTATATAATTGTACTCAGTTTAAATTGCAAATCATTCATTACAATCCTTAATGTGCATTACTTTGTTACTTTTATAAAACGTGTTCCGCTGAAATGTATCCATCTTCTATTCTATAAAATTAATATTTTTGGTTTTCTTCTGAATGTTGCTTCTGAAATTATCTTTATCATAAGAACGTTCCTTACTTTCCTCTAATAAATACTGGTACAAGCAAGAAGATGCATAAATCCATCAGGGCTCTGATTAGAAGCCAGTAAATGGATATGTTTTGCTGTATATTTGTAAAGGAATAACAGCCTAGAATTCCAGTTTACAAAGTTCATTTAAAAAGTTTTATAATTTATTGCTGTATTCCACCAGACAGGATTCATCCAATTAAGATTAGCCTAGTCTGACTGTTCCAATACCGCAGAATGCACGTGGCGGACACATGACTCAATTTATGTCAAAAGAACCATAAATGCTCAGTTCTGTGCTAATAATGATGCAAGAAAGACACTTGTTTCTCAATAACAAATCAAAACGTGGTATGTAACAAATTATTAAAGAGTTGTATAAATTATGTAGTAGGAAAGAGACATCGTCAAAGAGATGTAATAAGATTCGATGGGGACACTTACTATAAAAGATACAAACGAAAGTGACAACTGATATGTGATACATTCTGCTTATAGTTTTACCCAAATACAACATACAAAGGCACATGATGAACTTACATGAAAATTATAACATACATAAAACGCATGACATATATGAAACATTTATTGAAAGTGAATATATTTCCCTCAGTTCCTTTAGAAACAAATTATTTACCTTATATAACATTTTCAGCATATACAGCATAAATAAAGCACATACCACAAAACATCCTCTTCTTAAGTTGATATTCCTATTGCTGGTTTTGTCTGTGTAGTTTCATTATGCCTAAATTTTTCATATTTTTCTTGCTTTTTAATTGTTCGGCAACTTGTATCTTTCTTGCATCTTTTCAACTTTCTAAAACAGACTTTTTTTTAATCTGCTAAGTAATTAAAAGATATGTACTTCATTAAAAGAACCATGGACATAATGCTGTGGTTCAATATGAATATAAATGAACTTGATGAATTCTGCATGGTCATGTTTTTTCGTATTAATAGGAAGAGATGGGGGAAAATAAACAAAGACATGTACTACTTCTATAGAACAAAATAAATATTTCATAAACATATCACATCTTTTCCATCAAGGAAAGTCAATCTACCTTGATTTGATACATGTAAAACAATTGATACCATTTGAACTTGTATGGGATTAATGCCTTGTACACCCCTACCACTGAAACCCCCAGTACCATGTATACATGGTTTCAATATAAAATTACTATAATTTAATCTCTTGATATTCTATAGGTGCTATAAACAATACACTTATTCAGCTGAGATCTTGATGATACCAAATATGATCAGAAATAAGACTTCTAGAATGGTACATGTAACAAGCTCAACCAATTATATGCACGGTCATCTCATCAATATGCATTCCATTTATTATTAGATTAAATATATATTACAAGCCATCATTCTTGCTTATGTGAATATTGATTAAAGCATCTCAAAATATACAAATTAATAATCTGAACTTGTGAGGTGGTGCGGTTGTACTAGGCAATTATAACGTACTAGTAACAATCCCAGCGCACCAGCAAAGACATTTACATTTACTTTTTACGATACAAATGTGGGAAACAGGAGCCATGGACATGCTTTTATGGTCATCTCCTCTGTATTAAACAAAATATTTTGCTGCTGCAGGTTAAAATACAAAAATGTCTAAAAGATTCATCTTTAAACCATTACTTTCCACAGTAATGAATAACTTTGGGTTTGGCTTTTAATATGAACACTATTTTACAATTTCATTTGCAATTAAACCAAAATTTATAAATACAAATTTGAGACCTGTGACCAGTTGCAATATTTGCCATCTAAAGTATATGATAGCTTTTTGTGTACATTTTATTATGATGCTGAATCCAATGATCTCACTATTATATGTGAATTAACAGCTGTTACTTTGTCATTTTGAAATAGAGAAACTGCCCTTATTATGACTTACAAATGAGGGTCCCCGAGTGGCCGAATGGTCTAAAGCGCTCACCGTTAACAATCACTTCCATCTCACCTCTGTTTGCGTGGGCTCGAGTCTCAGCTCGGCTAATGTGGGTACGTGAGAAAGTCTGCCTGTAGCTTCTCCTGGCTCGGTGGTTCTTCCCGGGGTTTTCCAGGGTTCTTCCTCCACTAGTTATGCTGGCCGCCATGTATAGCCTATATTGTGCTGAAAAATGGCATCAAACCCTACATCAACAGCAACAAGAACAACTTACAAATGACAAATTACATGACTTAGGGAACTTAAGTTACTTATATATGTACTTTTTGTATGCAATAAAGTAAAATCTCAGGCTGAACAAGTACAGTATAAATAAAAGAATTTTCAATCCATGTTTCACCTACATTTTAATACCAGTTACTGTAACTGTGTGAATTTTTGCAGATGTCAATACATAAAAGTGTGAATTTTGCAGATGTCATTGTAACATTGCGATTTTCAGTTGATATCTGTAACTCTGCACCGACCTAAATCGAAATGCCAAAGGTAGAAATGTAGCAGAAACAGCATTCGTACTTGTTGAAATATTTGTTATAAGTTGGAACTTTGTAAAGATTAGTATATTTATAAAAGCTGAAAACAAATGTAAAAGTTTCCAAACCCAGGAGGGGCACATGTTAATAATGACAGATAAACCTGGATTCTGACTGGGTAAGCTATGTTAACCATCTGGGGTGTGTTTCCCAGGCAAAAGTCTATGTTTTATAAATGTCTTGCACCACAAAAGTAGGCAGTCTACGTTTTTGCACAAGGCAAAAGTTCGTGGCTCTGGGGATAGGTGAAACAACCCTCTTAAAAGTTATCCAAGAGATTTGTAGTTTGGAGTCTTTGGTACTGTGTCTTAATTTCACGCATACTTTTTCTCTGATATCAGTTATAAGTTACTTGTTTGAATTTATTTATCTTTAATGATTTATGAATTGTGCATGTTAAAAATTGATAAGTGTTAGATTTGTATGATGATTTGTACCAATGAATATTAGATGGCAATAGTGTAAGTAAGAAAGCTAAGTAAATTTTGCTTGATCTAATTAACTAGGACGTAAATTCTTTTAACTTATGAATTGGGTGTATTCACATTGGATTAATATTTGTCAAGATAGGGATTAACAGTTCACAATACAGGGGATTAATTTAATTGGCATTAAGTGAGAGAAGGCTATGATACTGATCAATTAGTGATGTTACTTGACTATGGAAAAGACAAGCTTGAGTTAATACAGCATTATTGTATTGAATGCAAGCTTAAAACCAGAGGCCAATTAGCAGTGAAATATATGTTGCATAATTTGATATGATATTATAAATGTGTAACAGAGATGGAATGTTATTTCATTTCAGTAAATTATGTAGAGCAATATATTAGTCTGCATTTATTTTATTTATGAAGAAAATATATTTCAAGTCTAATAGTAAAAAATTCCATATCTGATTGTATGGGTTCTATGTCCAATATTAAAGAACCCAAATTAAGATTGGATAAGCAGATGGAATAAGAGTGTTGCTATGGGCCTCGATTCCAACTGGCAAGCTAAGTTGATTCTGTGGACTGGCCAGCAACCAGATCAGTATTTATTTTTGACAGAAATGCATCCTGCAGTCAGTCTGAGCTCCATGAATTTCATACATTAATTTAATATTTTAATATTCACTTGATATGGGTTATAACACCATGGTAGATCAACCCGTTAGAAATTGATAAACTCTGTAAAGAAAGAATTTCACCAGTTACTGTACATACAAGTCATCAGTGGGTGGTATAAGCCTTTTCAGTTGTAAATAAGCAAACTGTAAAAATATTCATAACTTCAAGTCAGATTATGAACTTCAAAAAAAAGCTATATGAAAATAAAGAAAAAATTATCATGTGTATTAAAATCTTTTAAAATAATAGAAAAATAATCCAGTCCCACAAATGGATCAAAGCATTACTGTCTGAAAATAATTTCCAAGAAATCAAGATTAAACTATTTCTTCTTTTTAACTGATGACTGTTTTAAACCATCTATGATATTCTTGAGCGATAACATTTTCATATTAGCCATAGTGGCAGTTATACTGGACAAAACATGGGCAGCGTTTTCATTAACGATACACTATACACCATTAAAACATTTTTGGTGAAAACACTATTTTATTATGACCTTCCATTCAGGACTTTTAATGACTCGTTTGTGAGTATGCTCATTGTGATGAGTATATTTAAGGTCAGATCAGCACCATTTTCATTCAGGACCATCAAGATGGCACAACTAAATATTCTGGTGAAAACCGTATGTTAATATAAATTTCCGCTTAGGAAGAGTGGCAATAACAAGATTTTCAGGATGGGTGCCATTTGGTGGCTATAGTGTATGCAAGAATAGCACCATTTTTGTTCATTTCCAACTTGACATACAAATTCTTCAAGATGGTCAGTGTGGTGGCTATATTGGATGCTAGTTCTGCACAAGTTTTATTCAAGTCCAACTAGACAGCATAAGAAATTCTTGGGTGAAAACCCCATGCTGATATGAAGAGAGATGGAATGGTAGTCATATTATATCTTTTTATTTAGGGCTAACTAGACATCATAGGAACACTTTTACTGAAATTTTCATGTAGATATGACCATTCATTCATGTGAAGTACTGCTAATAGCATTCTCAAGATGCTCATTGTGTGATATTCATAATAGATGTCCAAGCAGAACCATTTACACTTAGGATTAACTAGACATCATAATAAATCTTCTGGCAAAATAGCATTTGTCTACATGACTTTTCATTTGGAAGAAAAGATAACAAGATTTTAAAGATTGCTGTTTTGGCAGTTATATTCGATGTCAGACTGACAGTAGTTTCATTTAGGATCAAGTACACATCATACGAAGTCTTTAAGTGGAAACCTCATGATGATATGACCATCCTTTCAAGAGAAGTAATAACAAGATTGTCATAATAGCTGTTGTGATGGCCATATTGTATATGCGAGCATCTAGCTATAATGGGAGTAAACTAATTTTAATGACATAATACCTACATGTTGCGGTTGCATAAGTAATTTTCCAGAAGGAAATCTGGTAACATTTTGGAGTTATTTTTTGATGAGGTCATTTACAATATTTTCTATTTTTTTAATAATGGTGACCATAATAACTGACAGATCAACATCATCTGTACAAAATAAAAAGTGGTTTTAATCCAATTCTGCAAATGATCATGTCATTTTGTAAGCATTCTTTGAGAAGTTTCATATTTTGGGGGTTTTCAGTAAATACATACATATTTTATAGCATGTCATATTAATTCCCCGGTCTCGATCTTCCATATAAATTGAAAGACCTTGACGTTGCAATGCTTTCTGTAAACTTTGGTCTAATTCTGTTGGACAATCTAAAGGAAAACTTTTGCAAGTGCTTCAATTTTTAAAAAGCTTGTGGCAGCATCTGATGGCAGATTTGCATAATGTGTATAAATATGGTTGAAATTGTTTTAGTAATTGTTTCAAAGAAGTTAAATTAGGATTAAGGATGCATAACATATTTAGTGTTATAAAAGCAAAACAAATAGACTGTTTAGTTTTAAATTCGAGAAACCCTTTGTTATCTATACTGGGTACTCAAGGGGATGATTTCCACAACAGCCATCATTGCATGACACAAAGCCCTATCTTAACTGCCTTAGGCGCTCAGCAGAGATTTTGTTCCCATCAAGGAGTCATCAGTACCTGATCTGCACTGAGAGATAAGATTTAGTATTAATATTTCACAGTAGATCCTATGAGTACCCAGTTAAATGGCAGTTGTTGGCAAATGAAAATAGTTCACTTGGAAGAATAAATTCATTAATCTAATTTATAAATCAAAGACTTCACTATTCACTTACATAGCTTTAGTTTACAGGTACTGAAATATGAATATCAAAGAAGATCTGATTCCATTTTCAGTATTGGATGGTATAATATAGGTTTGATTTCTTAGCCTAATTATCTATTAAATATGAATGAGAACAGTATTAGAAATGTGCTTCCTATCCAAGTGATTTCCTTAAGATAGTAAACACCAAGGTCTATTCAAGGATAAGTGATTGAGAAATTAGTGTACTTATAATTTCTAAATGATCAACTGATCAAATTCATATCATGTACAAGAATTGCAAGCCTACTGTATATAACATTGTGAGCAATCCCAACACTAGTAAAAGCCTCTTTTTCATCCACAAGACTGATAATTCACTGATAGTCAATAAACTATCATTATAGCAGTATTATGAAGTTATTATTAACTAATGAGCTTCACTTGTTTATTGTCATTTCATAATTTTCTTCAATTTACAGTACACATCAATAAGTTTAATCCAGAAAGAGTTTTGTATTGTTATATTTAATATCTTCTTCTACCAAACTTTATGCTTCTGGTACTTAAAATTATTTATCTTAACTGTTGTTTTAAAAATATTTTATGCATGGGAAGATCTTTGCATACCCCAAATTTTGAATCCAAACACTGATTTCTTTACTTTTTCCTTTATTAATACATAATAAAGAGAAAACAGATTTAAATAAACTGGCAAATAATTGCATGCACTTTACTATGTAGATTTTAGAGCTGCCTGGCGACCTATATTGTACAAACGTGTGATATTACAATCATAAAAAAAGACATTTGCTATGTATGCACACCATAAAAATGTTTAATTAAGACTTACAAATCCGCTTTTTTAAATGAAATAAAATATTCGGCCATCTCCGGAAACAATCGACAGTTTACGCATGCTAAAACCGGATATGACATACATTTATCCCTTGTATTCACCCTAGCCATTCAAGTGTTTAATTTCCCCATGTAAACGTCTATGTGATATATCTTATGATTGTGCTTTTGTACAGCAAATATGGTGCACTGTGTTGCATATGGATGTAACCAAAAGAGTGATGATGGGAGAAAGGGGTTCTTTCTCTTTCCAGAAGACCCTGTTTACCACAAAACAAAATGGATTGAATCTGTGGGATCGAATAGGGTGAGGGTTGGGAAAGTCCTAAATCCTCCTAAATGCCATAGGAAACTATGGTGCATATGAGATGAGGATAGAAAGAGCGCAAGTAAAATATATCAAAAAAGGATTACAGTACAGTAATGTTACTGCACATGTAAAATATTAATGTTTAAAATAATCATAATACTTTTTGAACATGCAGAGTGTAGACTTTGATCAAACTCTTTATTTAGCATTACTACAACCAATATGAACTCAAAAGGATTTTAAAAAAGAAATATGAGGTATTACTCTGGAACAATTGGTGCTTCAAACATAATCTGTTTTCTTTGAAATTTCAGCAGACTATTTTATCTGGGAACATTTATAAAAAAAAAAAAAAAGGAATTGGCTGTCGTTCGGTCGATTGTAGTTACTGTTCCTTCCTGCCTATTGAATAGACCAAAAAGAAAGCTCTTTTATGTTTTTGTTTTTTTTCTATTGTACAGCTGTAGTAGCAGAGTGATGCTGCCTTCCATGCATGTGTCAGAAATTGTAAAAAAGGGTCAACGGACGATATAGACACAGGTGTTCTGGTCTGATAACAGGGACTACTCCAAAAAATGTGAGTTTTCTGAAGGATTTAATTCTGAGTGAAAAGAAGAATTTTACTTACCATTCACATATGAATGTCAGTCAGTTATAAATATATTAATTACTAGTGAGCGGCCGAAAATCTAATGAAAGATCTCTTACTCCAGAAATGTCAACAAAAAAGCGGATATCTCACAACGTACGGTAATCATGCTAGATGTCAACATAAGCGGATTATGATATACCAATGCACTCTTAAGATGGTATGTCAATATGGACAAAGAATGTGTTTATATAACAATAGATAAATTTCAGTGCATTTTGTATTAACTTAAAGTTTGAGGCTTTATTCATGGGGCCTCTGAATAGTTCCACTCAGAACCAATGGTTGTATATACAAGTATAAACAGTCAACATTATCGTCAATTAAAAACAATTGCCAGCTGGTTGATTTTGCTGCCAACAAGGAAACAAAATTGCAATGTGCGAAACTGGCAAAGACCTGTGTTATTCCTGAATAAACGTTTTACACATTATTTTTCGTAATTTTAAGAAGAAAAAACTATATTTTCGTGTACAATAAAATTACATATAAAATTTAAGGAGCCATGTCATGATCATCTTGTATTATGCATACGTGATCACTTCCCCAAAATGATAATAAACATTTTACATATTTTTATTACCTTTTAGAAAGATTTTTTCATGTACGAGAAAAATATGTGTATGAAATTTTGGGAGCCACACCATGACCGTGTTATATATATCTATATATATATATATATATATATATATATATATATATATATATATATATATATATATATATATATATATGTATATATATATATATGTATATATATATATATGTATGTATGTATGTATGTATATATATATATATATATATATATATATATATATATATAAGAAATCGCACTCAGAAATGTTGTTCTGTAGGAGTAGGTGTTTTGTATATAGAAGTATTTGCTACATTAAGTTTACTTAATCTTGCTAACAAGGCTTTAATAATGGTAAAAGTCCACGTCTGATGGATTTTGTAAAAGATTAAAATGTTCTAACACTGTAATCAGATTGTCTACATATAAATAATAAATGAAAATATTTCAAGCAAATTTAATTTTCTCCCTGAAGCGCCTTGTGTTGTTGTGCGCTTTAGAAAGTTCAAAATGTGTGCCAAATGAGACAAAATTCTACATAAATCTACAAATTAATGCAAATTTCATTTGTCTACCTCAAGTGATTGTTGCTTATTGATGCTTATAAACTTTTGTGTTCATGAAGACTTTTTGCAAATGACATGAAAGTTTATTTTTTTTAAATGCCTGAAAAGATTAAAAATTATGAAACAATTTTCCAATTTGGTCTGATTGGTTTAATATTGTTTGAGACATCTCACATCAAAGTATGATGAACAGACTGATAGATCATGTACAGCATGAATCCAACTAGTCTGTCCATTCCTCCCATCCACGAGGGATGGGGAAACAAAACTGGACAGAACACACAACATAAAAAACATGTGACCCTGACTAGTCTGCTGAGTAGAGAATGTACAGTAATGCTGACTTACTGGGTGTAGGTGTGGTGGTCGGAACAGATGAAAAGAAAGAGATATAAATTATTAGACAAGATTTAAAAAAATACAGGCTTTAAGAAATCAGACTGACTGAGTAAAATTTGATTTAATAAACTGAAATAACAGTATAAATCATCTGATGAGTGGTGACATGGTAAGGTTGAAATAGTACTCTTCAAGGTGCAGATTGATACTTAACTGCCTTTTGATTCCCTATAGATGTAATAATGATCACAATTTAGGGAGTTCGTGTGCATGCTTCATCTATATATCAACTTATTCATAGTTGTATAATTCCACTACTTTTATACCTTTCATGTCATTGTTCATGTTTAGCTTTAAATTCTATGCCTTGATAATCAATGGTGATATATCCATATATTAAACATTCATATTTTTTTGTAAGTTTAATCCATTGATTTTTTTTTCATTTCTCATTTAAGCTACATGTTCTGATTAGTTCCAGTTTGGAAACTACATAATTTCCTTGCATCAGTTGTTTAACTCACTGCACATCAATCTGTAACATCTACTGTTGGACTTAATGTTCACAAGTTTGGTGTCAGATTCATTTTTCATTCAATAACATTATAAATAAACATATCATTCATGACATAGCTTCAGTGTATTTTAAATCTAATCCCAACTGTATCATCCTGTGAGCATTTTAATATTTATTATCAACTATTGATGGTGTAATATGTACAATTCCATGGAGTTCTAAAATGGAAATGTTCGTCATGGTATTTATTAATGCATAAAGTACAGTATTGTACATGATGAAGGAAGAACAATTACATAAAACAATACTCACCTTTTATTATCACGGTTCTACTAACACGAGGAGACGTCACAGAGATAAAATAAACATTACATCCCCACTCATCATCAATATCCATTTCAGTAATATTTTTAATTGTCAACTGGGAGCAGTTAATGGCATAGCGAGAAACTTCGTAGGCTGCTCCTGGTGTTCCAATTATCATACACGTTGCTTTTGAGACGATCATTCCAATTGTATCATTACCTAAAAACCAACCATATACAAAAGGAGTGTTGTTTCCAGTGTAAATACAAGTAAGAGTCAGGGGTTTTCCTATCGTCGCTTCAGCTACTGGGAGTGGATCAATCCGCAGATCCTGACAATCTGAAAATATAATGAGAAATGGTGGAAAATACAAATCAAAACGTCATAAAAAATGCACACCGTCTATTCAAGCATTACTTAAAGCAGTAAAAAATCATGGGTACATATAGGTTGATTTGGTCATATGCACAGTGTAATGCAAAATGCTTTCTTTACTGACTGACGTTATACAACGTCACGAAGAGGGCTCTGTATATCAAGCACATAATGCCAGGAGTTCATGCAAAAAGCTTCATGAAGTGAAATTATCTGAAAGTTGTACAAGAGATATTTTTTACCTATTCATACACAGAATCTGATCCCATGACTAAGAGCAAGCTAAATAAACAAGATCCCTAATGAGCCAGGCATTGCTTAGTTGAGCTTTCACATTTACTTATGTGAACACAGAATGTGTGTCGGGGAACTAATTTCAACAATACGACACTTACAGGTCACTAATGAATTGCTTAATTCTTTTCACGCCAGAAAAAGAAAGAAAAAACATATGTTCATTTAACAGTGTTCAGTGTGAATACGTCCTCACATAGAGTGGATAATTATAACACGATCAGCTCATGCATCATGCACCTGGCCTGGGGCATGCGAAGAAGTCATCTTTTTATAGAGGATTATTCCATGATGAGAAAGGAGGCCATTTGACAATAGCGACATGTAAGTATTGTCTAATTAACATTAGTTTTACTCCTTAAAAAATAATACATTTTAACAACAATATCTTACCTATTGCTATTGTCAAACTGAATTTGTTAAGTGGGCAGGTTGATGCTCTCATTATAACTCAGGGTTTACGCTAACAGACGAAGTGTGCGACTAAGTCGCCTGAAAAAATGTAAACTTTGCCTTCATTTGTTAGGAAAGCGAAAACGACTTTACCCTCTGACTTTTCAAACGTAAAATGACTAGCTGTAATCGTAACCCAATGTGAAATATGTTTATGGAGTGTTGATACAAGTTAGCCTACACCGACCACAGGCTGGTGTTTTATCAATACAACACGATGAAATCTTTGACAACTCGAAATCACCTTGTCAGTAGGACTTCCTATAAATTACAGTTAATTTTTAGAACCGTAGGTTGATTTCGTGTTGTCAGAGATTTTCTCGAATATTATTGATAAAACGTCAGGCTCCCTTGCGCCGACAAACTCCTGCACATTCACAGGCGTGTTTTAATAGCTAAGTGATCATTAACCCTTTCCGGAGCAAGATATCACTGCTCGATTTCCTGACTTTGTGCTCACTGTACTATGACAAACATACACCCACATTGTTTGGGAAGTTTAAACACCACTATGTAAATAGTCATTTGTGTTTTGTTTTTTTTAAATATAAACTGGTGACGGAGCATTTCCTAATTTATTAGTTTTTAAAAAGTGGAGATTATAACTGCCGTGGTTGCGTTATTTTTTTATAAAATCAGTTTGAAACCGCAAGTGAATATGTAATAGCGGACATCGCTGCGTCTATGAAATACCACTTCATCAGATTGTCTGCATTCGTAAATAACTGGGCTAATAGATTAATTCAATGAAAACAAAGTTCAAATGTTATTTAATTACTAGATTTATCCTAAATATGTAATCATGTAGGTCAGAAACATGGGACAATATGTTCTGGAATTCGAGAAAATGCTAGAGGTCAATGTTGTTTTCTGATATCATTCGTTTTCGTGGAAATATGAACGATTTAGTAAAGCAAATACTATTTAACCAATGCATGTTGTTTCTATCAGTAAGTAGGCAAATAATGAAACCATGCGTATGCAATCATGTTAATGGATGTTTGTAATGAAGCTAGAAAGGTTTTAGTTAATATTAAGAACATACCTGATTCTAAAAATAGATGGACTCACATGGCGCAATACATGTTTTTGAATGTGTCGGGTTGAAACAATGGTCTAGTTTAATCATACCGACTTTAATGCTTAGGTGTGTTCTCGAGAACAATTAAATCAGGACGAAGATTATGGATTGAAGTCACTTGTGCATTTTGCTCCTGTGTACATCTTGTAGGGGTTGTTTCAAATTACGTTAGAAATCCTTTAGACGGCAATATTTTACACAAAACGTTTTGAAAATAAAACAAAGAAAACAATTAAGCGGTATTTTATAAAGCATTTATACCGAATTTCACTTGCAAGATTCTAATATTGTTACTCCTATCAGTTAATATTAATTATAATCAATAGTTTGGGCTTTGCTTTTTATAAGTCTTAACCCCAAAATGCACTGCATTTATGTTAATCAAAATATACATATTAGACAACATACTATTTTTATACACGTATAAAATGTGTTGATAATGAACATATAACATGGATTTTTCAACTCGAAAATAAAATACTCATTAAAACTATGTCAAATGCATACTGAGGAATAGATGACATAATGTTGTGTTGTAATGATAGGTCACATAAAAAATACATGTGCTAAAGAGTTTAGATAAAGGAAAAAGCAGTATGGGATTGCCAAAATGCTAACATAATGACATCCTTTTAGGAGGAGTGATTACGTAAAGCCCATGGGGCAGCAACAGTTGGAACAGCATGGCTCTAAAAAGTCTGGTTGATAAAGGAGAGAAATGTAATCGTATTTTCCATCATATCGAAGACAGTCAATATCAATACACAAGACATAAAAAATGCTTGAACAAGTAAAAACACAGTCTTAGGTGTAATATCCTGAAAGAAGGCCTCATTTAATGGTTCATAGGGGTTTTGGTTACAGACCACATAACACAAGAAAGATTCCATCTAGGCATGAAATAGCAGTAGACTAGTCTCCGCAGTTCAGAATAATTTATTACTGCCCCTGGAAAGAATTTCATTGTGTTGGAAATAGTAGATATGCAGCCCTTGATAGGAACAGGAACGAAGAGAAATCAGCAGCAGACGTTACAGATGGCCAGCTATTATCAGTATATGTGCTACTGCACCAATTTCAAATAATCCTTCGCTTGGCATTATAGACATTTGATGTAGAAGCTCCCTTGGCCTGAATGGTGCATCTAGGAATTTACATGATCCATACACTTGTTCATCGTCTGAGATGAGCCACGCATTAACTCCCGTCTGTGGGCTGTTGTTGAGGAAGGATCCCTAGTGTTGTGACAGAAGATGCCTCTCTGAGGTAGAAGCAAGGGTCAACATGTCTGGAAGATTAATGAACCATGATTGCTGCAGCCACGTTTGTAGCAATGAGGATCTCATCATTTAAAGTTCCAACGTTTTGCAGAACTTAAAGTAGCAGATGGAATTATAGGATGGTGCAGGTAAATAGCTGATCCAACTTGAGGCTGAATGCATCCACTGCCCAGGATTCCTGATCAGGGTAAGAGAAAAAAAAATTGGAAAATCATGCTGAGCTTGAACGAAAACAGGAGCCAAGGGGTCTTCTGAAAAGGGACTGTTAAGGAATGATTTAGAGAACATCCCATGTGGACGGTTCTGCCATTCGTAGACAGACTGGCATTTAATACATTCTTCTTCCTGGAATTTGGTGGACTCGGAGAGCCATATTCTCTGAGTCGATCCAGCAGGGGAGGCTCCATACCTCCAAGAAAAGAGAAGGCATTGATATGCTATGACAGCAGGGCCTCTCCTAGGCTTCACATTTGTCACCAAGTGTGAAAGAATTTTGAAAGTGGCGCAAATTTTTACGGTCTAGCATAAGTTGATGCCGTCAAATTTTTATAAAGTAAATCTTTAAATTTTCGTTGTATAATAGAGTCGGTCCACTTATAACTGTTTTTACTATCTGTGGCAGTCAGGTGATCATGTCAGTAGATGACGAATAAAACACTTCCTACCCTTCCTTCTCTCTGTTGAGGCTGACAAGTAAAAATGAGAAAACATAACTGAGCATAAACATCTATCTTGGTCATCCATAGTACATGATATAACTGAGAAAGAATCTAAACGGGAGTGCACCCCTTGAAGGAAGCTGTTTTTTGTGGTTTTTAAAAAGGAACCTGGTTGACAAGGGAGAGAAACAGATTCATAATTCTCATTGAATCCGATACATCCATACATCCCTTATCACTAGAAAGGACATATAACTCACGTTTTCATCCCATGACACTAACGCAAGGAACAAAACCATCTTGAGAGTAAGATACTCAAGGATGCTTCAGCCAACGGTATTTAATGAGCACAATCTGAAAGTGATTACAGTTAGTCGTTAGAGAACTAGACCAGGTTTTAACCTTCTGAAAGACCTAATCAGGTATGCTAAATGAGAATTGGTCCTGCAGTCAGGACCTATCAAAACATTAGTGGTGAAAAGGGCTGCTTGATTCCCGTTAATAGTAGAAACGAAGCACTCTTTCTCTTTGAAAAAGAAGAGTAGAAAAATTATCAATTGCGCTCACAGAGGGACCGCTAGGATTCATACATTTTCTGCTACACCAATCTCAAAACATTCTCCATTTAGACATCATACACCTTAAATACCAAACTTCTTCTGGACTGGATGAGACATTTGGGAACCAGGATCAATTGTTTTCTTTTTGGAGAGCCTGTATGAATGTGGTGAATCTTTGGACAGTTGTGTACGAGACAGCCTCGGTTTTGTTACAAGAGGTCCTTTCTCTGAGGTAAAGTCTTGGGATGGTCCACCAAGAGACAGAAAAGATCAATTAACCATGATCAATGGTGCCACAGCAGTGCTATCAGAATTAGCTGAGGCAAGGCCTGCCTACTTTTGTGAAGGTGTGTGTGATTTGGTTTTTTAACGTAGCTTTTATTTAAAAATCATTCATATCGCTACAACGTTTGAATTGTGGAAGTTTATAGTGATGCCTAGCAGTGAGGCATCATGTCGCAGACATGTAGCATGATGTCCCACCCAGTCACAGTATCCTGACACCAGCCCGACCAGTTCTAATACTAACCTCTTAATGCTGAGGACCAAGCGAGGCAGCTGTTAGTACAATTTTTGTAAGTCTTTGGTATGACTCGGCCGGGCTTTTGTGACGAACCTGTGATCATCCTGAATGGTAGGAAAGCATAATGGGGAAACACAAAAGGGAGTCTGGTACACATTAGTGGAGTGACCATTCCATCAGCACAACTTGAAAGAATATTCCTTTCCAGGGTATCCAGTGAAGGGTGTTCAACGTATCCATGCAGTGAGAAGGTGCATCTGTGCCACTTGTCTCTTGAGTTATGCTACCACTGACATGTTGTAATAGACCATTATGCAGTGACTTCTAAGAAAACTGACCTCTTTCCCAATTTTTGATGTGGAGGGTAGATTCTTTGGGACACCATGAACTCTGAAGTATTAGTCCATCTGTTAACAAGTAAGAGTTGGGTTTGGGAAGTGTGTATGGGGACTTGGGCTAGAAACTGGTCCCCATTTGTCTGCCAATTCAGATGAAGGTGGAAATCCAAACCGTGAGAAGCAGATTCAAAACTGCTAAAATGAGAAACTAGAATGGACACAATAACAGTCTGCCTACGAGAACCAAGTCCATTGCAAAGTTCAAGGTCCCCAGGAGAGAGAGAAAGATGAGCTGACACCGTGGTCTATCTTTCAGCATCTTCAACAGTGACAAAATCTTGCCTACTCTGACCAGAAAGACATAGTTCAACCCTGTCTGTGTGGAAATTCATCCCCATGTATGTACAGTCTTGAGATGGATTGAGCTCTGATTGAGCTCTGATTTTTCTAAGTTTGCTAGATACAGTATCTATTTCACTGTTCATTGCAGAGATTTGTTAAAATAAAAGCCACA
Source organism: Sinohyriopsis cumingii (assembly GCA_028554795.2). NCBI lineage: Eukaryota > Metazoa > Mollusca > Bivalvia > Unionida > Unionidae > Sinohyriopsis > Sinohyriopsis cumingii. The sequence continues at coordinate 1,700,321 of JAPYKE020000029.1, read as the reverse complement.
AGCATTTTCAGTTTCCTTTACAAGATCACTGATTTGTCAATACTGATGACATTAACAGTGAATATTAAGTTCACACTTAACAGGCTCTTAACATTTAGCTAGTCCTGATTCCGCTGAATCAATTTATTTTTCAAAACAATGTAGAATGACGTTTCTATGCAAAAACAACCACAAGATGTACAAATTTAAGTTTTCCTATGGCTGGGTTATTTTTGTTTTTGACATCTCTCCGTTGCTACTTCAAATTCAGTTTAAAAATAATTTGGGGAATGTTTCTGAGTTGGAATATAATCCCGAGTTTCATCTGTAATAGTCAGTAACTATTAAGTACAAGGTCAATGCTTTTGTTTCGGCATTTGACATGAAAAACCATTTGCCTTTTAATATTCCTTTAAAATTACTTTAAACAATATAATAACAATCAAACCGTATGCAAATACCATGTGATTTTGCCAAAATCATTTTTGGTCGATCATTTTTATCTCACCCTTGCAAAAGATTATTCTAGTTTTATTAAAAAGACCTTAAAACCATTACCACATTTATTATCTTATGAAGCATTCCTTAACTCTAAAGATTACAACATAATCAATTAGCAGCTTGCTGTTTATGCACCGTAGTCTCATTATTCAGCCACAATAAATGCAACAATTTAAGATTTCCAGTACTTTGTAAACTAGTTCCCACTGGTTTATATAAGGTGGGGATAATATGCACAAAGATTGCAATATTTTGTTTTAAAATAATAATAATAATTTCACAAGAGAAAGGATATATTTAAACTACAAAGAGTAAGTGCAGTGGATGGCTTTTAAAACAGTATTTTTGGCATACCACTGGTAGAATCACATAATGATGGGCAACCAAACAAATGGTGATATTGGATCAAAAGTTAATTCAATCAAGTCTCGTCCTCTATCAAAATCTCAAAGATAATCTCAAAACAATCTAACCTTTAAGTATGCCCTCCTAAAATTGACATCATTGACCTGTTATCTGTGTCCAGTTCATATTAATTTTGCATAGGTGGGATGCTACTGGCCAATAAGGTTTAACAGTAGCCGATAGCAAACGGTAATTTGTTACTGAGAGTGTGTGCTTAGTAGGAAATTATGCCAGAGGTGAATCATTGTTCATCATAAAAACACAAAAAGGTATTGCCATGTGTCAGAAATGGTTCACATTTAAATTCTAAAAAGCCAGTACACGTCTATTCAGAACAATGTATACACACAAATTATGTCCTTAAAATAGTTGCTACTAATATAAACCTCCTCACAATTGGCTATCACCATTTTGTTAAAATTGAACATTATTCACGTAAATTTCAGATTTTTTAAACCCCTAAAAAAAGTAGTATAAATTAAAAACAATTAGTTTCAATCCCATGAATGATTGCTGTGAATGCTTTGTAATTTGGGGGCCCTGAGTAGCCGAGTGGTCTAAAGTGCTCACCGCTACGGATCATTGCCATCTCACCTTTGCTCGCGTGTGTTCAAGTCTCGGACTCCTTGCTCTTTAATTACATAGCCATTTGTTACGAAAGCATTTATCAGTTAATGCAAAGAGCGCTAGGAATCCAAAACCTTTAACTCAATTGACAATATTTGTTTACCTGTGCTTGTTATCAATGGATGATGTAACGTTACCTTGTTCCTTCAGCGTATTTTTTGTATAACTCTAAAGTTAGCAAGAGGGGATATTTTTTTCAGAATTTTTAACAAATAAAAATGGAATATTCTCTGAATTATTCAAGTGTGCTGACTTAAAAAATGAACTCATCTTCAAGATATCTTTTCAGATAAATCACAGGAAACATTCAAACACATGTACCATCACCATATTTAATATTGGTCTTGGTCAATATTTGCAACACTTTTACCTTTCGTTATTTCAAGCTGGAATTTGCAAATTTCTTGCATGTGGTTATAGAGAAACGTTGGGTGAACATTTAGCTATAAGTATAACTAGACTTTTTCTATGTTACAGGTACCTCTGAAGCATTTCTGTGCCTTTTTATCAAGTGCCCCCTTCCAATATGTAAGTATGAAATACTTTTTCTCGAGTCGTACACATACTGAAATTATATATGTTACTGAGACAATGTAATGATTTGTGCATGACTTGTGTGTGCAGAATTTAAAATTAAATTCATCTTTATGATATCTATGGTTGTTTCATACTGAAAACATGTCCATTTCTTACATATGGTAACATATAAATATTTTGCGAACTTTCATCTTTGATAATAAATTAACATTTTCATTGTCAAGGGTTCTACTTCAGCCATCTTTAAGCGCACCCTTCCCCAATCACGTTTGAATGAAATACCATAATGCCATCATGACGAGTCATACAAAATTAAAATTATATCTTACTCTTAAAATAGTGCGTAACCATTACATTGTTCTTCTACACACACACACACACACAAACACACAAAACACACAAAACACACAAAACACACATACATACATACATACATACATACATATATATATATATATATATATATATATATATATATATATATATATATATATATATATATATATATATATATATATATTATTTATTGATCTGCAATCACAGTTTAGAAAACAATAAGGCCAATTTAGAATTTAATTATGTTGAGATAGATTTGGTCACTTTTCATATCTTTTAAAATTAATGAAAAAAGTAAATTGAAAAATAACTTGCATTGAATACTTCCACAATTCTACAAAGGTAGTCAGGTCATATGGAAACAATTCATGACAAATGCCTCGTTCACTTTTTCATGGTGTACAGGTTTCTGAGTGCAAGAGAAGGTACTGGTACTGACGATTATTATACTTTTTTAATAATGTGAAATGGTACACATCGATTGTTGTTCTTCATAATGTCAATATTCATAAAAGATTCATATTCACAAAAGTGGCACTAATTTGTTTTCTTCTCTTCAAATTAATTTAAATTTTACATCCTTTTCGCTTATAATAAACATCACAATTTTAAATTAAATAGGCCTACCAATGCCTTTATATTGGATATCACCCGTCATTTGTAAATATAATTTACAAGGTAAATTCAATACATGTCAGCCTTACAAAGAATACACGCTTACTTCATTGTTGCTCAGCATGTGACACAAATAAAATCATATTCAACCTACCATAACAAAAGAACAAGAGGATGACCGACAGGAGGCAAACCAAATAGATCTTCATTGTGACACCACGGGCCTACTTCAAGTTCTTGTACTTCAGTCGCAGGTGATATCTCGGCTCTCAGCTATCAGGAAACAGTATCTTATTATGGTGATGTATACACCAGTCAATCGTTACAAACAAACTTATCTTCCAAACAAATTCAGTACAAAAAAGGGAAGGAGAAAAGTTCCCTCAAAGGATCACTCCACCAGTCTAAATATTGCTGAAATAATCGCTGCATTTTTATGTTGTGAACATATGCAGTTACCGTAACGTGATTGCTAAGGACGATACTCATTCGGAGCACCTCTTCTAATTTTGCGAAAGAATTAGGCTGGTTCGCAGTAAATGTTAAGTGTGATAGGGGACCAGTCTAACTGACTAAAAAAAATGTTTAGACTGGTACCCTATCCTCCTTTTCTCTTTCTCTCTCTAATAATTCCCTCGAAGTTACCTCGAGGTATATTACTGGACAAAAATTGTCTTGGAACGGAACGCACACAACAGTGACGTCAAATCTGCTTCTTAAATCTGAGCATGCGCACCTCATAATTCAGTTCCCATAGTACACCTATGCAAACACTATGACATTAATAACTTTATCAATGACTTATTTTTTCTGATTGTTCATGATCAAACCTATATTTGCCAGTATGTCATATCCTTGATAATAACTTTTGTATAGAGAAGATCATATTAGCCGTGATACTTACTGGATCTAGATGTGAAGGAATCATGTGCTTTCGATTCCGAATCGAATAGGCATGTGCTAATTTTAGTAATGAATGTTACAAACTCAAGGCTGGTAAAGGAATGAAATTCAATCAATTAAACGATGTTACTATTTTTTCTGCAACAAATAGGATACGATCTCAAAAGATTAGTTTTACTAGAGTCAAACTTATATAATAAACCAATTCTGACCAACCAACCCATGTGTATATGTATATGTATGTATATATATATATATATATATATATATATATATATATATATATATATATATATATATATATATATATATATATATATATATATATAAACTGTTTGCTTTTGAAACATGCACAGTGGAGAGAATGTTGGCATAAGCAGCAGAGGATTCGAACAGACCACTTGTTGGAAGGTCCATTTTTGAAAACTAAGGCTTCCTACGAAAAACGAAAAAAAAAAAATGGGGGGGGGGAGATATCACTGCTGGAAGGATTATTTTTAAAAACTAAGGCTTACTACGAAAGCGAAGGACAGTAACGTCAAGCTGTCGTTTACCAGTCTGGACACTTATCTGAGGTCGCGCCTCCTGTGCTGCTGTATTTTTATTCCAAAAAATTATCAAGGCCTATACGATATCGCGATCGAGGATCATGTAAATATATTGTTATAAATCCGTGTGGGGTAGTTTGTGCTTTTGAAAAGAAGGTTTTAAATTTATTTGCATCCATATCTCCTGAAAACCAAGTCTGATGAATACAACTAAAATATTGTAGTTATCTCTGATCACTTTTGGTATGTGTGTATGTGGTTGAGTGACGTAAATTATATCAGTATTTTTTATGTCTGCCTCGAGAAAATATTCTAGCTGGATTTGATTGCTTGTCCAGCATTACATCATCATATTCAACAAAATTAATAATAAATCCATCTAATTCATCTACGAACGGTGCTTCATCAATATCGGTTATAAAATTAATAATTTCGTCACCATCTTCATTTAACAGTTTTTCATTTTCATTAAAATCTTTAAGTACATCGTAGCATCTCTGATCATCAACTGATGGTGCAACTAAATATAATTTATCCCACTTTAACCATCTCATCATCAAATTAAGCAGTAACTGTGTATTTCCAGACAGACCTATTATAATCATTCTAATGGAATTTGGTAATGCTGAAATATGTTTTACTGGCTCTTGCTTTCGTGTCGCTGAGAAATCAGTTACATCCATACTATAAATATACATGAATCTATATTGTTTACGTTGTAGAGTTAAAACTCCAACCGCTGATTTAGTCACGGTTACAACAAAAATAGAAAAATAGCATATGGTGGAAGATGTGCAATAAGTAACAGAAGATTTTTTCGATTTTATCAAGAATTCAAGGTAAAGATGGTAGCGATATTGCTACATTAATGTCAAAATTTCCAGGAACACCATGGGCTAAATACCCAGGAGAAAAACATCTTCCAGGATATAATTATTGTGGTCCTAGTACCCAACTTGATATCCGACTTGATAACCAAGATCAACCAAAACCTGGTGAATATCCTATAAATGATATTGATAAAGCATGTCAAGCTCATGATGTCGCTTATAAAAGTAAAAACCTGCAAGACAGATATATTGCAGATGTAACGTTGATTCACTCGTTAAATTTTATAAAAAATAAAAATATCAGAGAATCATTAGCTAATTGGTTGGTAAGATTTGCGATGAATGGTAAACTAGCATTAGGGGCTGGTAATTAATCAACTAATTATTGAAATAATGGAATCAATTTATTATAATCCAAGGGGATGCTGGAGAGGTAGAGCAGTAATTAGTAAACATGCTGATACAGCAGGTGTCGAACGTTATGCCGCCGCAAATTGGTTAGCACGACAGGCAATATGGCAAAATTATCTACCATCGCCTAAAGGAATTCAGCATGCACGTTTTGATGTTAGCACTCCTAATGAAGTTCACCAAGCAGATATTTTTTTTTTTTACCACATGATACTATTAAAACTGGTAGACGTCAAATAACATGCAAATACGTGTTGACTGTTGTTGATGTTGCAAGTAGGTATAAAGAAGCAGAGCCATTATCATCTAAAACAGCTGCTGAAGTCATATCTGCTTTTGAGCGAATTTATCAACGAGAACCTTTACGATAGCCACAACCATTAAAAGGTGATCCTGGCATGGAATTTCTTGGTGCAGTATCATCTCTGATGAAAAAAACAATGTCGAAATTAGACGAGGACATACTGCAATACGTCGTGATCAGGCAATTGTTGAACGATTTAATTGAACACTTGCTGAGCGGTTTTTTAGATATCAGTATGCGAAGGAAATAATTCAAAACAAAAGTTTTAGCGAATGGGTTGCAAGATTTCCAAGTGTGGTAGCTGCATTAAATAATTAAATTAATCGAAAAACTTTTTTGAAACCTATTAATGCAATTACAAATAAGCACATACCAATAAAATGAAATGATTTTTCAAATCAACCAGTATTAGGTAATGTGACTGCAAGATATTTATATGAACCCGGTGAACTTGAAGGCGGTAAAAAAGGAGCGACTGATCCTATTTGGAGCGTAACGACACATAAAATTTCTAGCGTGGTAAGATATACTGGTAGACCTGCAATCTACAGATTAGATTCAACTGCTCCTCAACGTGGATTCGTATGCGAACAATTACAGGTAATTCCAGAAGACACACAATTACCACCGCGTTCACTTAACTAGCACCTCGACGTCTGTTACATTCAAGACAGGTCAGCATTACATTTTCGCGTATATGACCAAACTTACTATGAATTCTGTCTACGGTAAATTGACTTGGATCATTACTCAAGTATCGCCACGACATTACTGTATTACAGCTCGCACAATGATTATTTTACTGTTGTTTCAGCATCATTATAAATTCAGTATCAAGGTCAAAGTCTCGCTTATCTTTTTTGTCACACTGTTTATAAGCTAACTCATTTTTTTTTTCTTATTATAGCATTGTCAGTAACATCTCCAATGGTTTCTGTAACGTCTATAATAACCCTCCGCAACTGAAATATTTGTTTAACTCTAGACATTACGAGATAAACAAAATTTGACCATTCGATACAATCATTGACGATCCAAACTTGTGTATCATAAATAGTTAACCCTTGAGATGAGTGAATTGTCATCGCGTATCCTTGCGTCCACGGAGATTTGTCGATAGATAACGCGTTCTCAACAACACTGACATTAACTAAAACAATATTATTTAACACAAGATTTTTCTTTCTGACGATCCTGGGATATCATCATCGATATTCTGGCGTCGCGTAACAACCGGTTGATAACATAATGGTACGGGAAGATTTGAAATTTTTTCTTTATGTAACATAAATAATTGCTGTTGAAGTGTATCATGAACTATCTTTCTACTTGCAACTATCAGATCATTTGATCTCCACAAATTCCAAAATTTATTAATAGGAATTTCTGAAATTATATCACGCATTATTTTACACTGAACTTCATTCGGTTGTATGCTGATTAATTTCCTAAACTCCCTTAATTCTGAATCAAGTGCTATATGATCATCGGTTATTTCTTCATAATAATCCACGAAATTCTTTAGCCTTTCGTGTGGAGACAATGCAACAAAAGGTGGTTATTGACCGTGATCACCGCAAATTATCACAGCAGTATTTTTTGTTAATAACCAATCAAGTTTTCAAGATTGTTTTTATTGTATCTTTAGATGCTGTACATATTTCATCCCAAACAATTATCCTTGAAATATATTTCTCTCCCGTTCGATCAGGAGTCCATGCTTCTCCTTTCCATCCCAAATAACTGTGATAAGTGCACGATTTAATATTTCTTTCTCTTTTCTCTTGCGAGTCTGTGTGTAGGGGTTAAATCGATCATATCAAAATTCCGAAATAGTTCAATCACTCGAGTTGTTTTACCAGAACACAGGCCCATTGAGATAAACTGTTTTATGTCTAGCTACGGGATCATCCACAGACGATGCAGATGATAGCTTTAATGCCTGATATTTTCTGCAATAAATATCTCTGATTTCAACATCAGCGGATTCAGAATATTCGAGTATATTTTTCTGTTTTATTCTCCATTCGCCCCAAGATGCTCAAGCGCTGATATTTCATTTTTCCAACAATCCCGAATATTGTTTGTTGATATAAAACGAATCCGTTGCGTAGCAAACTTAGAAGCTCTGTTTATCATCGATACTAGATTTATTGAAGCATAAGCCAACATCGAAGATCTTAAATCAGTAAATTGTGGTTGTTGTATCAGAGATTATAAAATCTAACTCAGCATCGTCCAAAATCCATCTTGTACAATGTCGTTTATGGGCATATGATCCTCCTTGGGTAAATTTACGATTATTTTTCTGCCGAGATCTTTTGCGATTTTATTTTCGTAATCGGTTGTATCATGGTTTTCATCGTCATCAGAATATTTCTTCAGTTGTGGTAACCAAACTTCTTTCTGATGAAGATATGATATAATTGCTTCAATTAATGTCAAAAATATCAGTATTTTTACGTCAAGCATATATCGTAATAATGCTGTTGGTGCCCACATTTTTTCTAAACATTTTTGCCAAACCAAGCATAACAAATAAGATGAAGACCTTTAGCAAACTCGAATGAATCAATACAAGCGAACCCAGACAGGTCAAAATCTGGCAATGGTCCGTTTATTGATACTCTGGTCATTTCGTGTGTCGAATGACCGAATATTTTAAAATATGCAGAACACTATCGCATTCTAAAAACACTTCCCGGATAACATGCAGCCATATCAAACGAGATAACATCTCTGTGATCGTATTCACTATTCCAGAATCCAACGTGTCCGTATTCGACACAACTCGATATTATATCATTGAAAAAATCAAACCGACTTGCTTTCCACGAATTTTTCTCTCTTGCGAAACGAACCGCAACTGGCGTAACAGTAAAACAATTACTGAGTAATTGTTCAGAATCATCGGTATATTTTAATGCAAGATTTTTCATTTTTGTATGAAGAGAATCTGTTCGATAAATCTCACCATTAGGTCGTTCAAATTGATCAAATACAGATATTTCCATCTGGTGTATTCACTTCATCGTCGTTTTCAGAACTTTGAAATAACCATACTGATGTAGGATCCTTTTTAATTATTTCGTTAATAAAATCAAAATTATTTCCTTGATAAAATTTGACAGCTTGATTTCGTGGAAAGATTGTTACTGCATTAGTCCATGCATGCGCATTATGATCAATAATTTCGATCGAAGCTCCTTTTGATTTATATTTTGATTCGTACAAAATCTCTCCGGTTATCGCTTTTACTGATATTGGAAATTTTAGTTTCTTTTCTAGCTCAGCGACGTCTTTGATAGACGCTCCTGTGTCTTTAACTATTTCTCCCCACTCGTTTATTATTTTACGTCTTTTATCTGTCAGACCGCTTTCAAGAGTCGAAACGGTAAAATGTTCTGTTACTCGTTCGGCTACAAAATTTATTTTGAAAATTTCATCGGGTTTAGATTACCAAAGCAGGGTTTTTCATTTATCGGATAAATTACATAAATAACTGCGGTTACAGGATACGCTCTTTCATAATAAGGTTTGTCAGTACCAATCAACATTCCTGGTTTGGAATTTTTACTCAGTATGGCAAGTTTTTCATTATGAAAGACAGGTTCATATTTGTTACGGATGATACAATTGTCTGTTTCTGCTAGTACAAACTAGTACAAAAATTTTTACTTTAAAAAGATATTTTCGATTGTCGAGATAATTAATGATCACTGCCGCTCGTTTGTCGTTCATCGTAGCATCGAAACCATCAGTGATTTTGAACGTTGACCAGACATGAGATGCGCCATCTTTGCGAAATGCCTTCTTGGCATCGTGAAATTTATTAATCAAGGTTTTATTCTTCGGATCAACCAGAACTTTTATCGGTAAGTCAGAGGATATTATATCAAGATTAAATTTATTTTTAGAAGGCTTGATCTTGGATAATCTCTCAAATTCGTTCATATTAGAATTAAGACAAACATTTAAATTGAAATATTATATATATATATATATATAATGATTCAAACAAAGGATAAATGCAGATGGATAATGATAGGTTCTACGACTCTTTGTAACAAAGCTTACATAAACGAATTATGCGGACATCATTTGCAAAGCGTTCGTAACGGATGTCTAGGACCAAACCCGTGTTTGAAATGCGGTGTTGGAGTCAGAGGAAAACGCAGTTATGTATGCAATGTGGTGGTAAAAAATGCAGAGAACTAAAAAGATGCTATAATTACAATGTTATAAAAAGTGTAGAAAATTATCTAATAGGATTCTCAAAGTAATGTTTTAAACAAACTATTATTTTAACAGATAATAGTATATATATATATATATATATATATATATATATATATATATATATATATATATATATATATATATATGAAGTAAACTATTGCTAGCCCCCAAAGCCTAATGCATGAAACATCCTATCGTCAAGGATTACGACGCAAATCGCGATGGTGTAATCAGGGACTGTCGACGACAAAAACCAGTCGGTCGTTTCGTTAATACTTGTTATATCATAGTTACTACCGTACAAAACAAAACATATCTTTGCAATAAATTCATTTGCGAGTGTTTGAAGGGAGTGCGCAAAGACGGTCTTGTGATCGGTGATATTGACAGAAACCCCAAAAATAATTCTTTATCAAATTTACGAGCTATCACACAAAGCCAAAATTATAAATCCGGTAATACCGGTAAATGTAGAACAATTACAAAAAGGTGGCTTAAATCTATAAATACAGAGACTGGTGAGAAATACTATTTCAATTGACATATGTAGCTGGCAAATATTTTGATATTTGTTTTGCTTCAATACATTTGTCACATATAATATCACTAGATCTGCTCCCTCTAAGAAATATAAACAAAAAATCATTTTCCAATATCGTTGAGGCAGGTAGCTGTCAAGCTAAGCTATAACCTAGAGTAATTATGCATTTACCTCGATTATATTTAATAACTATTTAATTTATTTATTTTTCCTATCATTCTGAGGTCTCTAACATTTTTGCGAAAGTACCGGAGTCACTATATATAAAATACCGGTAGTTTCTCCACTCACAAAATATGCGAGATAGAATAATTATCTTGTTCTGATATCTTAATCAAATTTTAGTATTAGTGAAGGGAGATAACTCCTCTCTCCTTGACATAGTAATTTAGCGGTTTACTCCCTTTCTTAAGGTCAGTGACATCAGGGAAGGGAGATAATGTTGTAGTGTATATGTCTGCGTAGATTGTAATTCATGTTGCCATATTAATTATAACTATCTATGTCATAATTAATATCTGTGAAGTAACATGATTATATGATAGTTTAAATTAGTAAAGGGATATTTATGGTTTCTAACTTGCAAGTGAAATCAAGACAGAAGGTCACGCGTACATGTAAGTTTAGCTACCTGCGTAACAATTGATACACATGGTTTAAGAAAATATTTTGCTTAACTCGCTGTCCACTTCAAAATGCGAATTTCCAGACTGACTGAAAGAGCGATTCATTGTCTTTTATAGTCAGATATTTTGGAAAAAACCGTAACGTCTGGAACGTTCCAGATGGCTTGATCACATGATTCTCTAGACTGTTCTATATTGATCATAGGTTTCTCCCACACGGTTTTTCCAAAATAACTGATCACATGATTCTATAAAAGATTTTCGATGCTTGTAGGTTTTCCCAAAATACCTGACTATATAAGAAGCCAGTATTTCTCTATCACCCTAGTCGGACTACAGCTGAATTCGAAAGAGGAGACCGGTGAGTAAAACATTTATATAGTAGTCTAGATGTTGTGTTTGCGCTATATTACGTATGTACTTTATCGTTTGGTTGAGGAATATAATTTAAATATATAAAATATATATAACAAAATGAACTTGAAAATGTTAATGCTATTATTTCTGCAATAAAAACATTTAAAAAGATCAAACTTGATCTTGAAATAATTGTCTGATTTTGAATCATTACAAAATCGTATGTTTGAAGGTGGATACACATTAGCGACTGAATATCGACTGATAAAAACGATACAAAAGATCATCTTACAATCTTTATCAACTGTGAAAGATACAGAAATGGAGTTATTCGTCCCACTTTCTATCGCAATGGATAGTATTACATCAAAATTATCTAGCGAATACGAGACAAAAGAGATTGTAAACACACGCGTGAGACAACTGGAACAAAATATATCAGATATTGAAAGCGAAAACACTCTCGCTTATGAAAATGACAGCGATTGTTGTAACAACGTCACTAGTGAGAGTGATTAGCAAAAATCAGTAAAAAATATTGTTATATACATTTTTTTAATTTTTTAAAATTCAGAACTAGACATTATATTTTAAAGTGGATCGGGTTTAATGCAGGAGTGTACATAATCTGATCTCTATCACACATGATCATGGAAATATGTTTTCGCCGGAGCTGATTTAATTGTTCCTGTGTCAATAAAAAGTCTTCGTTACCGTATTCATCAATAACTATGTCAACACTAAATTGTTCTGTGTTTACTGGAGACGGTGTCATTATTGTTCTGATGGCGTTTTCAAGTACCTCCCTGTCCTGTATGAAAACCTTCCCATGTTGGTACATTATATAAGTACCTCTTGATTAATTGTAAAATCGTTAAGATTTGACATACATATCTCAATTTAGAAATTCTCCACGTAAGTCAATTAAGTGTCCGCTCTGGTCAGTAAGTCTGAAATTTATTCTTGATAATAACGGATTATGATATCGTAAATAAACAGGATTAATATGTTCTTATACAATCAAGTATCCAGGAGGTATTGCGGAGTGAATGTATATAAAATGTATCCTTGTTGAGCTTGATTTGATTGTTCAAGATCTATTTGATAGCTGCCGTCAATTACGTCGCATACAAGACTGACTGCAATCGCCGAGGTTATATTAACGATTCCTGGTGAAATATGACGACTTTCAAAGTACGGATTATTATTGTATTTGAGAAGGGATGTGGTTGCGATATGTTTCTCCATGATTCGAGTATTTTAAGAACGTTTTCGTTGATAAGATCGATGAGTGATTTCTTTAGCTCTTCAGTTCTCAATTCTGGTATTACAAACGTTGGTAATTGTTCTTCTCTGATCGCATAGTGTCTTACAAACAGCTGTTTAAGGTTTATTGTACGGGGTTTTCCATGGTAATCAACAAATTCACCGCCGAGGAGATTCATATTCTAAATGATAGTTTTATACATATAATATAAATCTGATATAATCTGATTCAGATATTGTATGGTTGTAATAATCTGTTGTTTTATATCATTATAGTGTTGTGTAACGCCAGAAAATATATTTTGTAATTGGTTAAATAATCGTCTAAATTCAACGCTAACGGGATCTAAAATGATTTGATAAATTGTTCATGGACAATCGGATTTAATTTATCATCATGTGTATATAAATCACCTATTATTTCAGGAAACTTACTCCTTTCATAATAGAAATAGAAATAATCCCACGGATATTTTCTCCGATATTCTGGTTCCGTTATGTATTTCTTTTCGTCGGTGGAAATATATCCAACGGTGGTTCTGGTGGTCCATGATACTCTGGCGGGATTCCAAGCCAACCTAAAACAGATCTGATTGACAAATGATAAATATCTACAACGTAATCTGGAGAATTTATCTCTATCGCGGATGACAATGTTGGTTCGTGGACTGTTATATCTTTTTTCGCCTCTCTTCCGGTTACTGATTTGATTCTCTGTTGAAATTCATCATTGATTTGTTCGATCTGATGACTTCCTATAGGAATAAAAACAACTAACCGATCGGGAGTTCCATCATCTGTATTTTTATTTGCAAATACAAGTGAATGTTTCGCCTGTAATCCACCAAATGATTTTGATCTGATATTTGGCCAACTATAATGTACTCCTAATTGTGCTAGTGTGATTTCTTTCACTGGAATTGCAGTTGATTCGTTAACGCTGAATTCTGGATTAATTAAATTTACTGATATCATTGTTGCTTTTGTTGGAGTTGTATTCGTTACGATTTGTTGTAGTAGTTCGCTTGGCGATGTCATTGCTATTTAGATCCTGATTTTCTAAATCAATCACTGTCATTGCTTCATTGTCAATTTTGATCATCTCCGTGAATTCAAAATCTGATATTTTTCCATCACTAAGTCTCGTTGATAGTAACAAGGATAATTTGGAGTATGGTAACGTCGCTGTATGTAATTTTATTATATAATCAAGCAATTTTGCATTTGTGAAAGTACATATTTTTTTGCAATGATATTGAAAATACCGGCAATCGTTGTTGTAGTTGAAACACAAATTTTTACAACTACTGGTGCCATCATTGTTATTGTTGAAAATAACACGTCGGTTCTAGCAATAACAGCAGACACTGAATAAACAATTATATCAACAATAACTACACGTCTGCGATATTTTTTTAAACTGTATACTGTTCGACAGTATCTTTCAATTTTGTTTGCCATTCCCGTGCTAGTTTGTATCTAAATGTTTGAACGTCGATTGAAGTGCTCATTATACTTTATGCAGTAACCAACTGAGGTGTTTCAGCCACAATTCCCGACACCACCAGTAAGAAGTTGCAGTTAATTTCTTGTCATCTGCTTCCAGAATAAATGTTTATTCGTTTCCTTTATTTAATATGATAGACACAACTCCAGAACACTTATCGGTTGAATGCCGTTCGGGATACGTAGTAAATATCTCAAATTTTTCAGCACTGAACGCAGACAGTCAATACACACCAGTGACTTCTGTAGTGTGTTTGAGAGTTTTGATGGTTTTATTTTGCTGTGACCATGTTGAGAATCCTGATGATACTATGTATACTATGTTGGTAATCTGCCCGTGGGGGATTTTAATTAGATTATTTTTTAACGATATCAGGAATTTCACTTATGACATCTTCTATTTTTTTTTCTAATCGTTTCAAAATCTGATATAGCTGTTTGAATATCGCCTGGTTTCACATCAACATTCAACGTGGTGCCAAAGAAATCACTGCGATTTTATTGAGTTTCTACTTTAGATAATTTAGTATCTACTGTGTCTATGTATTTTCTGTCGCGGCATCTTCATCAGATGTTGGATCTCTTAAAATATCTATCTTATTTCCGTTCATGCTAAGTTCACATGTCACTGTATCACCAGTGTTCCGCAAACGATTATCAACGCTTCTTGCAATTTCATTTCTAATAGTTGCGAACGATATATTTGAGTCTCTGATTTTTCCACCATCAGTAAATACTGAAATGTTATCCGTGGTAGCACCAAGAACTCTACGAACTATATCATTCCGTTTGATGTCGCTCGTCTTTAAAACACCGTATTTATCCTGAAAAATAACAACTTCATCTCGGTCAATTCCAGAGAGGTCCATAATATCGGCGAGTTCATCTTTAGTCGTGTAATTTGACAATCAATATCATCTTTTTTTGTTCTTGCCCTTGATAGATCTTTCATAAATATCAACCATTATACTTTAAGATCTGTTTAAAATGACGCGGTTACTTGCATAATCATAATCATGCATGACTTTATAAGGTGCATTGAAAGACTGTTATATAGCGTCAAGTACATTAATTATTTCACGACCACATATTGGCGGATCTGTCATTGTTTGCGTTGGTAATGTTGAATACCAGACTGGAGTTTTTACTGTATATATATATATATATATATATATATATATATATATATATATATATATATATATATATTTATTTAAAAATTCAACTGGTGGAGGAAGCCCATACGAATCAAGATAAACGATTCCGCGTGGATCAATTGCGTATGCCACCCAATGAGTACCAGGCCCTGATTTATCATCAAGATTAATAATGCCTGTCTCAAAATTGTTTGGTTGTTTTGATAATTGTTCACGCATAAAAACACCTCTGGCATTTTTTATATTTAATTTGTTATTTTAGCATCATCAAGTAAATCAAAGTTAGACATTGGACGGATTAACGAATTGTTCCTTGAAGTCTCAGACCTTTCCCGTATCGATAAGGGGTTCACGGTAATCTTAGACCCCTTCCCTTTTTATATCCTTGACCTGTTGTTTTCTTTAATGTTATTCTAGCGGCGGTACCAACAGCACCTAATGCGGCTGCTTTCGCTACAGCTGGGGCTGCAGCGGCTATTAATGCTGGTATAGCTGCAAGAAGTGGAAATATACCACCAACTTTAACCATATCCTTAATAGCTCTCGGAGAAAGATGAAGTTGAACTCCAATTTTTTATTCTGAGGCCCTATTAAAATGTTTAAGATGAGTCTTGGTTAATGACGTTTCTTCCGCATTTACTCGCGAGTTTTGATTGTAATGTTTTCACCTGACCGGACGTCAGAGTGACTCTAACGTGACTATACGACATCTTTATAATAGGATAAGTGATTTAATTACATGTTTTCCACTGGAAACTCGCATTCTTCCACCAGCACCTTCAAGTAACATTGATTTATCTGAAAGAATAACTGCAATTGCTCTGTAATTAGCACCAGCTGGGTTTACACGAGCTCGAAAATATATATCAAAGACAGATTGTCTAGATAAATCAAGATGTTCCAGTGAAAAGTAATGGGTCGGATATATATTTCTAAAATCTAACTGCGATATTTGTAAGCCGGTATCTATATTTTGATTACGTCCTAAAAATGTCATTAAAGGATGATATGCACGTGCTACGTAGTTGTTTTCAAAATTTAAAGTTATATCTTCAGATGGTTCTTGATGTCCATTTATCTGTAAAGAAACCTCACTAACACCAAAATTGTCAAATATCATATGACTATGTCCTTGATTATTTAATCGTTCAGCATTTTGTAAAGTGATAAATATATGTCTTGGCGCAGAAACACCTTGCTGAAATGCTATATGCCATGTAAATAACTCATCAATATTACTCTGAATGCTATCTGTGGTCATTGTCAACGATGATAACAATGATTTACCATCTTGGTCCATAAAATAAATTAATTTCTGTTCTTCAGTAAGCGATGGAGTTATTACTGGCATCCACAGTGAAAGTTTAAATAGTATTACTTTACCATCATCAACAGCGGCTGGTCGCCAAATAGCATCATGATCGTTACCCTTTCTTACAAGTACAACTTTTCTGACATTTCTTCAAAATCCAAAGATGTGTGACAGTGGAATTGCGCATGAAAATCTTCTACGACCATCTTTCAACATTGA
Source organism: Sinohyriopsis cumingii (assembly GCA_028554795.2). Taxonomy (NCBI): domain Eukaryota; kingdom Metazoa; phylum Mollusca; class Bivalvia; order Unionida; family Unionidae; genus Sinohyriopsis; species Sinohyriopsis cumingii. The sequence goes on along the minus strand of JAPYKE020000029.1, from coordinate 1,683,102 downwards.
TTTACGTGTTGCAAATCCTAAAATGTAATTGTTTTTGATATCCTGTAACATCAAAAAATTACCACATGGCCTGGCTATTGCACCAGCTGGTTGTGGATCAGTCGAAGTATTTCGTGGTACTTGTACTTTTAAATGTGGTCTAGGATCAGGATGATTAGTGTTATCTTTGGCGAACATCAATGACGGTCCAGATGATCTTGTATAATCATCTGAGTATCTTGCTAGACCTATTATCGTGGTAGCAACATCAACGTCCTTTTGAATTCTTTCAATATTTCTTCCGTCAATCAGGTATATGACGCTATCAAACAAAGCCATAATTCCATTATTAACAAAACCAACTATAACATCATCTCCGTATGCTGTATTAAGATTTCCTTCTACTTCAGTAAATGCTCAGCAGGTAAGAAATATCTACTTGTATCCCGAACTTGTAATTCGATTCGTCGACGTTGATTTGGTTGTCTTGCGTCGTAAGAATAAAATTGATAATCACGTATCGCTTCATCTTTGAGAACTGGTGCGTCTATATCGAACGCTGGATCGGAGACACGTTTGAATATTTTATTATAATTGTTATCGTCTAACAAGAAGAACACTTCCTGAAATAAAACTTATATTTGTCGGTATAATTTCATTAGTTAACTTTGTAGAAACAACTTCATTTGCAGCCAATTCTGCTAGTTTTTCATTTGAAGCTTGATTTATTAATTTACTAAATTTTGCAGCCATAACTTCAGTGCTAGGTAATTTTACTGTCGAGAACGCTTTACCGGCAAGATTACCAATAGCATTAATACCTTTATCACGAATAGCCTCAATAGCTTTCATCCCTAACTATTTTGCAATCAGTATTGCTTTTGGAGCCATCCTTGTGAATAAACCCATAACAGTATCACCAAGTCCATCTCCGTAATTCGCTTTGCAAGTTGCTAATCGTGGGTTTACTACCCTGTACATTGTGTATAATTAATTTTTTTTGTTACATACTGATTAATTAATTGTTTAGTCGCTGTGATAATCATCAGCAATTTTATCCATGAGAGAACGTTAAATGTTGCGATCCATAATACCGCCAGTAAATAATCTTCGACATATATTAAATATTTCATTAATAGTTTCGGGCGAATTATTTCCAGCATGTTTTACTCCAATCAGAACTTCTAATCTATCAACGTAGGTAAGAACACTGTCAGGACAATAAGACCGCTTCCTTGAGTAGTTAAGTAAAAACCACTTCCAGTAGCGCCTGACTTAGGTTCGTAAATTTCATCAGGATCATTATGTTGCTGTTTAGCTTCTTCAACGGTTATATTATTTTCCCTTGCTATTGTTTTATATCTCGCTTCTCAATGTCTCATTGCTTCTTGTTTAAAGTCAATAAAATCCTGACTAGCGAATCTCGATTTTTATGGGCGACATATAATGGAGCCATTCATTTTTCAGTATCTATCCATTCAACAAAATCTTCATTCAAATAATCTTCTCTATTTCTAAAACAAAGCAGCAATACTTGTTGCTGATATTCGATTATTAAGTAATGGATATTTTTTCTCATTAAATATATTTCAATAAGCACTGGGTTCGTTTTGCTGAATGGATTCTAGTTCTTGTGAGAAAGTAAATTGTGATTCGGAAGATTGCAGTTGTTTTTGTTTTCGTTTTATTTGTTGCTGCGGTGGAGGAAGCTGATAGGAAGGTTCTTGCTGGGGAGATTGTGGTTGAACTTTAGTCACAATTTCTTGTTGTTTTAATTTTTTCAATTCTCTTTTAAATATTCGAAAATCAGAATCATTAGTCTTGAAAAAAGTTTGCCTAGTAGAGGTAAGATACACCTTTCTCACCCATGCGACAGAGAAATCTGGTTGCTTTGCTAACCTTACTTTTCTTATTGTATTCTAGTCATATCAGACAGCACGTCTCAGTCTAGGTGTCCATGCGCTCAGAACTACTTTTAAAAAAGAAACCCTTGTTGTCTTCTGCTGTGCCTGACGTAGTTGTACTAAAATCAAACAACAATAACAACATCAACAAATATATAACAGAAACATAGAAACTTAAGGTAAATCCATCTTTAGGAACACGCCATACAAAAACATTTCGAGAGAGACAAAACACAAATGCATACGATGCTGAGCTTTTTGATATAATGCTAGTTCGTTCCACATAGCATCGTCAATTTTATCCTATATGCAGGCCTATCTCAGTACATTTTCAGGTCAGTGTCATTAAATGTAGCTAAAACTACCTAACTAGTTTTAAATACTTCGTGTGAAACAAATTATATACTGTTAGCTACATTTAATGACGCTGACCTGAAAAATGACTGTGCTACAGATAGGATAAAACTCTCAATGCTGTGTGGAATGAACAATAACAGAAACACTGATCCATGCACATATACTATAGACATATACATTCCATGGCCTCCCAACGCTCTTAACAACTGCGGAACACTTTTTATCAGCCAGAAATATGTTATATAAAACATGCTTTATTATAATTTTGTTAATCATTTCCATTGTGCCTCGGCTGAATCAAAAATATAACTACAATATTTAAAGACAAATAATGCACTTGCCAACCAGAAGGAATCATTTATCTGTCAACACCTTAGTCTATAAGCAAATGTCACTGTAGCACCAGCCATATTTCCAGGACAGAAAAAAAATAATGTTCAAAGAATCCATGAACTTGAAAGTTTAGCACGTGGTTATCTGCTAGAGTCCGTTTTGGAGGGTCTATTATACAAGGAGTAATTTTGCAATCAATATTAAGGACAACACAAGTATGTCACAAACAGTTTCACCTCTTCCAAAGAAAAGAATATTTATCTACGACAGTGACATCTCTAATTACCCATGAATAATCTAAAGCAAGATGTTACTCTTCATTACAGCTTGTATTAAGTATAACTACAGTGGAGCTGAGTAGCCAATATCCTTTTATTATTTACAACATAACATTTCAAAATTGGAACTGATGAAAATAAAACAATTTCTTGTAATAAATATTAATTATTTATTGTCAATTTCATATAACATCCATATAATAAATGTGATAATACTATGCGTCGTTTTATGTTGTTATTTTTCTTTGCTCACGCGTATAAGCTGTGTAATTCGGATGCAACGGTCACACCACAGCCCTCATTAACATATTTATATGCATGCGCCGCATGTAAACATTGGACGTAAATACAAGTGAAGAATTATTTTTACTTTAAAGGAAAATATTGGGTGAGAAAAATAATCTACGTTGGGGTTTGGACCGAGGCAAGAACATCCCAATCGCAGAGTTATATTATGTCTCCCCACTTGGTCAAGCCTCATGGGGAGACAAAATAATATAAGCCTTGACTGGGATTTCCTTGTCTCGGTCCAAATCCCAACATAGATTCTATATCTCTAATCCAATCATCTTCTGCAAAATAATCAACATATTTTGCTCTCACATATTTACCCCATCTTTCATATTTTTAGCAATATCATAAACTTCTTCCGGATCTGCATTCGTGATTTCTTTAAGGCCCCTTTTCGTATATTTATCTTGAAGACTAATACGAAGTATAAGTGGTTGTTCTTTTAATTGTTGCTAAAGTAATATTTTTCTTTCTTCATCCTTATATGCTATAAAATCAATATCATCCTTCTAGCTTGCTTACTTCCCTTATTTAATCAAAATATCTAATTTTCCCAAATGTCTCTTGAAGCCAGCTTATCAGCATATTCAAGCTTTAAAAATGTACCTCTATTACTAAAACTCGCAATAGCAAATTCAGCTAATTCTCCTGGTGTTTTCATTTTTCCTATTATACCAACAATTTCTTTATGAAATTTATCAAATATTTTAATCTTTTCTGTTGGTTCTCCACCTTCAGCACCACCTACATCAGTAGAAGGAGGTTGAGCAGCAGCTATATCAGTTAGAAGTTTGTTTCAAAATCTTTTTTGTTTTCTGAGTTTTTTCTGCTATTTTTCTAGTATATGCAGCAGTTTGCTCTAAAGTTGGAAGAAGACCTTCAGTAGCTTCTGCAACTCTTTCAGTAACTTTTGTAATAGGTTTAAATAATTTTTATGTACCTTCTGCATATTCAACTTATGCTTCTTGACATTCCTGAAGTCTCTGTCTACGAGAATCACGAACAGGCAAAACCGTTTTGATCGCTTCTAATCTTTCCCTAGATAATCTAGCTATGTAAGATTTAGCATCAGGTGTCATATTATTGATATATAATACTGATCTAATTATAGCAGCAGAAGAGGCGCGACCTAAAATAAGTGTCCAAACGGGTAAACGACAGTTTGACGTTATTGATCTTCGGTTTCGTAGGAAGCCTTAGTTTTCAAAAATAAACCTTCCAGCAGTGGGGGGGGGTATACAGGAGAATTAGTCCAAAGTTTGTTTTGATCCTTGCTATTTAAATTGTTCAGCCATACAATCAGAATTAAATCATACAATAATAATATCTATGTGCTCTTTAAGGGGGCACACACCAGTTATTATGTACTTTTGAGAGAGTGATGTATGTAAAGTGAAGTTGTTTGGACTTACAACATGCACAGTAGAGAGAATGTTGGTATACCTCTATGTTAATTTGATGCAATTTGGCTGACATTTCTTTGGATATTGTACCTATGGAACTTGTACATGATCCAAGCACACTGCTAAATAAAATGTCTGCTCCCTTGTGCTAAAAAAACTCAGCCTAAATTTATCTAATGTACACTATATTTAACACCTATTAAAATAGGGAAAATTAATTTTGCTCAAAATCATCTTCGGAAAGTGCAATGAATGAATTGCCAAATATATCAAACGTAAAAGAGTTTTTTTTTCGGCTCTTGGTTTTACAATTTGCCTTTGAAGTCTAGGAAGTGAAAATGACCAAGTGGTACTAGCAGTTTTTGAAAGGTTCAAATCAAGTAAGGCCAAGCTGTACACTTTATAACCCAAATTACAATCATCAGTGATTCACCAAAATAAGGGAAATAAAGGTTCTTTGAACAGTGGCTAATATATACAAGGTCTTTCTTTAAATATCCAATATAACCAATGAGGAAACTCGGGGAAATTCTATTTCTTTAAAACTCTAACCTTGTGCAAAATATGAAATTGTAAAGAGGCACCTATACGAAGTCAGGTGAACGCCGATTTAGTATTGTAACGTGATAAAACAACTGACCAAATATGGTTTAACAGTACCAATCGTACAACCCCAGGTGGATGGAGCTTAAAGTGTAGGGAACAATGTATTCAGAAATAAACAACAAAACTAGCTGTGATTAGTGCATATGTAAGAGTTGTACTTTCTGTTCTGCATCTGCCAAACAAATATGAAGACTTTTATTTTAGGTGAATTGTACTTTTTGAAGTCGAAGAGGTACATATTGTTTGGTACATTGACCTTTGTCCTAGTTGTTACATACTATGACATAATATGACAACATGTGATTTATCCCATATCACCTATGTGAAGTTCAATATGTGCTGAGATGAATAAAAGACAACTCATAGATAAAAACAATTCATTTTTTCCCCAAAATTTAGTTTGGTAGTAAAGCACATTATAAAAACAGCAGCTAAAATAGTTGAAATACCGTTACATACACATTAATATAAGACACATCTTGGTACCTCATAAAATTGGTTTTGACAAGCGAGGCTAAGTATACTTGTTATTTGTACAGTCCCAAGCTATATCGCATATTATTGAAAAAAGATTGGCTCTAGGTATAACGGTACCAATTGTACAACCCCAGGTGGGCGGAGCTTAAGGAGTAGGAACACTGTATTCATAAATAACAAACAAAACTAGCTGTGATTGGTGCATTATGTAAGAGTTGTACTTTATGTTAGGCTTACACATTTGAGCCTTTTGGCAACATATGAGATTATGTTAATTCATATCTAGATCACTTTTTGTATTTTTTATGATTTTTGTCTGGTGTGACTAGATAACTATTACCCCTGTCTAGTTACAGCAGAGTTATCTCACTTAAATGCTATGGAGTACCTGGTTCTGCATTTGCCAAATTGACAATCTAACAGTGTTCTCTATGACAGTGTGCGACATGCATGCTGATGTAGGATAGAAAGAAAATTCATTTCACAAAATATTGGCAATGAGGTCTATGGAATAAAACTGGCACCGTGAAACCATGTGGAGAGATCTAGTTAACCGAACCGCGGCAAATGTATTCCTTTAATATTCTGTTTCTTAATGACAGTATGTGAACTTCACTAATACTTTCGATTTGATCTGTAGCAATAGTTATCTTGTGTTCAAGCTTAACCAACAAATTCGGTCATATAATTATTGTTACAAATATTTTTACTAGTAAGCGAAGATGAAGAAAAAGGGTACACATAACGACATTTTGTTAATATTGCACAATTTACAAAGCGTCATCTCAAAAATTCCTTCTCCAGTCAATTCCTTGATACATTTGTCGGGTGCGGGTAACGATTATTTTGCAAATATTGCACACTTTGAACCACGTCATCTATAATATTCTAGATGCAATAAATTCCTTGATCAATTTTACATCGATATTATTATCTCGTTGTACATGACACCTCAAACTTTGCCAAATATTACAATCTATATAACAACCCTATTCCACGAGGGGGTGAATGTGACGATATTTGGTCAAATATTGTACATTTTGACTGCATCATGTAACTTGTAAAAGATTACATTTGAAATAAATTCCTCGATACCTTTTACATCAGAATTGATTTAAGGCGACAGATGACAGCTTTCGCTTGCCAAAGATGGAGACCAAAATGCTATCTCTTCTATAAAGGATCAGCAGGAGGTGGTGGACCGACCAGACAAATGTCAGCTGACAAATTTTTGTTACCGATCTATAAAACCACCATTGTGGAATCAGACGCTTCCTTCTATGACGAAGAATCAACAACAACAAAAAAATTGCGACTGGTCTAAATTTATACGAGAATCACAGAGCCACCAATACTGTAATCTGACCTAAAACAAATAGCAAAAGAAAGGAGGGAATGATCCGACCAAACTGCGGCCAAAGTAGGTGCAAAAATGGCGCAAACGAAATACATGGAACCGTTGGAATGACCATCGAACAGCAACATAGACTATATTTCACACATAGCATTTTATGCGCTATTATATTTGATTTTTTTAGTCACACGATAAACTACATAGCAGGGTGGACCCCCTTTATTAGCATTTTTTATTTAATGATTTTATTAGTATTTTTTGAAGAAAAAAAAATCGAAACTTGTCCTCCATGCACTCTACGATCAGGACATTCACTAATAATTGATAATTACCCCCTCCCCTACGATATCCCGAGGGTACAAAATTCCAACCACTCAGGGTTGTGAGCAACTATCAATTATCAGTGAATCTCCGGTTAACTTTTGAGGCTTGGCTGGCGCCCCAACTATAATAGCATATGCCGCAGACGTTAACAATATGTCTATCACCTTTTTCGTTTTCTGGAATCTTTTTCACTAACGCTCTTATCACTTTGGCCACTGTGTCGCGCAAGAAAATACAATGAAATAATGTATACGATCATACACTTTCTGAATAGACAGACAGACATGCATTTAAATCGTATAGTTTATTTCTCAAGTATTTCTATTTAACGTGAATAAGTATGTTTCTCCAGCGAATATACAGTAATCAAACTTACCTGTAAATCTCACTGACTAAGCTTGTTGAACCACGTGACCGGGCAATGTAAAAATAGCTGGAGATCTCAGCGAGTTATTAGGACTCAAGGTACTAATTTAGTTTCCATAGTAAACCTACGCAAACACCATGATATTAAACATTCAATAACTTAAATGTTTTGAGTGCTTATGATCAAACCTATATTTGTATAAGATTAGATGGAACCTGGATGTCAGCTTCTGTGTATAGGAAAGGATATGAGCCGCTGCATTTTCTGGACTTGAATATGTTTGAAGCATGTGCTTTCATTTCCGAACCAAATAGTCAGGTAGTAATGAGTGTTCCAAACTCAAGACTGCTAAAGGACTGAAACTGAATCAATAAAACAATGTCTCTGTTGTTTTTTTTTCTTCCACTTACAACTTTATGTTGACTAGAATTAAACCTTTATATTGACTACAAGATATCCCTTTTTTTACTATAAAAGACCCCTTTTTGCAGACAATAAGACCCTTTTAGTTAACAAGAAACCCTTTTTTATTAACTACAAGAGACCCTTTTATGTCAACTAAAGAGACCCCTTTTTGTCAACTACAAGATACCCCTATTTGTTGATTACAATAGACACCTTTTTGTTGACTACAAAAGACCCCTTTTCTATGACTTCAAGAGATCCCTTTTTGTTAATTAAAAGATACTCTTTATGACTTCAGGAGACCCCTTTTGCTGACAATGCTGTCCCATGTTTGACTAAAAATGAGGTAGTCCTTTCCTGTTCTTTCCTTTGGGGTTAGAAGAGAGATGACTTCTGGGTGGCTGGGTGAAATCTTTGGGTGTTCAGAGCACAAGAAACACTGATTCCCATTCTTTGCCTCAGGTCTTTTTTTATAATGAAACACGTCACCACTGATTGTCTTTACATTGTATCAACTCGATGACAGGCATCACACATTGTGTTGGGTTTGCAATGGACTAAATCGGGATAGATCTTGCTTGGACAAATCCAGTAAACTCTGTAACATGCCCAATCTTTCTTAGACTATGATTTTGGGAGCAGGTACTTTGTGAGCGGCTGCCACTGCAGTTAAAGAGGAGGAGGGTGTCGCTGCTGGAGGAGAAGTTCTTGGAGATGTGAGTTTCCATTGTTGCATCAACTGAGGTAGAATGGGTGTCAAATTGGGTTTGGCAGGCATCACCAGCAATGCAGAAGTGGAAGAACATGAGACTACTGGAGACGCGGTCCCCGTTGCTGCAGGTCGTGGTTTGCAAATGTAAGGTTGCATCCTGGCCAAATTTAGTGTCTCTCTTGTGGGTAGAAGCTGTTTTCTGGGGTTTTTCTTTTTTGGGGGACTTTTCTTTTTCTTCTTCTGTAGGCTTTTCTTTTTCTGGGGTTGTGACCTGGTCTTGACACCTTTGCTCTTTTTCTTCTTTGGGGTTTGTTTCGCTTTTTTGGGAGTGTTTTTTTTTTTTTTTGGTGAGAACTTTGGGGGCATTAGGATCCCGTTTTAAGAGGGAGCGAATGATGACACCTCCTAGAGAACTGCTACCTCCAGGTTTCAAAATGATTCACATTTTGGTTTGAGTGTCGACGCAGGGATTGGCCAGTTGCATCGAGGCTACTTTGTTTCTCTGAAAAAAGTGTTTGGTTTGATGAGGAATGTGAATGATGCCTTGCAGTAATTGACGTACAGTCACTTTAAACCATCGTAAGACTTCTTTGAGACTGGCTTCTAAGGCAATCGAGCTCGTATTTGTGGATTTCCACTATAAATAATCGCAGTTCATTTCATTCCTTTCACCTGTTCTCATCACAAGATGTGGACAAATGTAGAATTATCTGCTCTCGTATCATCAATGCTGTTCCATACGGACTTACCCAAGTATGTGAAATCATCATGGACAATTATCCGGATCACCAGTACCAGCATTTAGAAAAGAAGAATTTACCTGGAGAGACAAGGCTGTTTGAAGCGAGTTCTCATCTATGGTCCAGAAGTCAGAAGTTTGAGGAAGAGAAGAAGACCTATGCGAAGCCCTCTATGTTAATGGAATGATGTTAACATAAACCCAAAGGCCCTTTTCAGGGCCATTCATATGCCTCAAAACGATTTGCTTTCTTGCCTAAAATTATTTTTAGTTGGTTGTATAGTTGTTTGTGTTTGTATGTTGTATGTTATGTCTTGCCAAACGTTCTAGGTCTTTTTTCAGGCTCTTTGGTCCCGAATGAGGTCAGCCCCTTGCTACATTGTTACCAATCTTCAGAACTGTGACATAACCTTACCTGTTCTATTCCTGTTGTCCCTATACAACAATCCCACTTTCCCTTGTCCGTATACAGTCCCAATATTCCACATGTTAATTTCCCATTGTCCGTAGTGTGCCCCAGGGTGATCTGAAAAATTTTGTCCTTAGAGTGTCCCAGAGGTGTCTGTAATGTATTTTCCCATTGTCCGTAGGGTATCCCCCTTCACTATTTACATGTGTACACACCTCTCAGGCAGATTACGCTTCTACTGAGTGCATGAAACACTAATAATGCAACTGCACCTTTTCTTATTAAGGGCTGTTCCAGTAAAACATATACCCCCAGGGGGAGGGAACTTTCACATTCAACCAACCCACAACAGAAGCAATATAAACAAAATATGATCCACAGTGTCAGATATGTTTCAATCAAAAACACTGCCCCCTACAGAATTTCTGACTATGGATTAGTGGGTGGTAGAAGCAATTTTAATATTGGGTTGGGGACAGAAGCGATATAAATGACAGCTGACTGGAAGTAATCTACTGAATTCTTAAAAATCATATAATCTACTGCATATTTCTATTTGTATTCTTTCATTATAATCAATCTTTGGTCCTTTTGTTTGTATGTCTGTCAGCCATGTATGTCTCAGATACTGTGAAATCACAAATTTTCTTGGTTGCTTATTATTTGAAGATATCATACTAAATTAAAATTTTATGTCCATGAGTATAGATCTTATAATAGGGATTTCTTTTCTAAAACAGAAATCATGAATTTGTATCCTTACTAAACTGTGTGTTTACTAAAGTCACTATGTTTTGCTATTTTTCTTTGTTCTCAGGCATGCTGCTTTTGGTTTGAATAATAGTTAAATCTTATATTGCTTTCCATGTGTGATCAGATGCTACAATTCCTTGTTATTATTTTTTTCAATAAATGTTTTGGTAAACTTATAATGCATGATTTGTCACAAAAACGTTAATACCTGTGGAAGTGATGCCACGTTATTTCAGCCTACTTTTACACTATATTGTTTCTTGTAAGAGCACATGTTTCAGTTACCAACATCTTATTTTTATGCCTTATTGCAAGACTAATATTAAGTTCTAAAAAAAAAATATAGCAAATCAAACAATTTTATATCATAAATTAGATTTTTTAAAATGGATGATAGTCAAGGAATCATTTTTCCCCGAGTACTAGTAAAATCAATGTCATTGCAGTTAACTGTATTGTCAACAGCATCATCATCATCATCACTGATGGCCATGCAGTAACATTCTGCACTTAATTTCAATCTAGTCACAGGTTCTATCTCCCACTTCTAGTCTTTCAAATGAGACTTATACCTATGGGCTGAGGGGCTTTCATGGCAGAGTGGTATAAGATACTGAAAAGTTTACATTTTAGCTCACTTCAACTTTCTCTAACAATGTCTATTTTTCCAACCAGAACTGTTATAACTTATTCAAGCTATATTCACCAATATCATTTGATGTGTATAAGTAATACATATTTTTAATAAAGTATGAGAATGAATCAATGTTTATGAATGATGCATTTGAATTAAGCAACAACCAGAATCAACAAACCAAGAAATTATTCAGTGACACATCTCTCAGGCATAAGTACAGTGTATAATCATAATCTGCCAAAAGATTTTCCAACCATACTGATTCAGTGGACATAATCACCAGAATGGACAGAAACAGGCAAGAACAGATATAACCAGAAGGTTAAAATCGATTTGATACATCTTTTAAATAAATTCACATTGGTTTAGTTAACTGTACACCCATTACTGTCTTCCCTTTGATGTATTTACTTACTGAAGCTGAGAAAATAATGTTGGACACATCTAAAAGAGGAACACTTTTACTCTTTATTGTTGTTATTATACTTCTCCATTAAAGCCTGTTCTTATGACATTGTCCCCCCCCCCAACTATTTGTCTTGTTTACTAAGCTAATTGTTTGTGAATATGCATATCAATGTGAAATGAATTGGGGAGACTAAATCCAAGACAAAAAACTTCTACATTTCTGGATGTATTCTCACTGGATTCCATGTTTCTACACAAAACTCAAGAGTTCAGGACTCACTGTACTAATTCAGTTTCCACTGTAAACCTGTGCAAACACCATGATATTAAAATTCAATAACTTAACTATCTGCATGCTCATGATCAAATTTGTAACAGTATAGGCACATCTATGAATCAGCTTTTGTGAAAAGAAAACCATGACAGTTGTGCCATTTTCTGGATCTACACAAGTTTGAAATGTGTGCTTTCAATACTAAGCCAAAGAGTCGGGTGCTGATTTCAGTAATCAGTCTTTCAAACTCAGTTCTGCAAAGGGTTGGAAATTATGTTAATAAAACAATGTCCCTGACTTTTTCAGTTACAAGTAGGACAAGCTCTCAAAAGAGTCTTTTTACTAGAATCTTACTTTCATTATCAACCAATCTGGGCCAGTTAAACCTGTATATACTCTATTTTATCTTTACTGATTTATAGTATGGTTCTCATTCTCTCATATCTATAGTCATGTGAGTCCTTCAACAACTCTCAACTGTTGTATGCCTTTTTGGACCATGCTGACTGGACATATTGTAAGATAAGGTGGCGCTCTACAGTTTTGTATTTTGCATAGGGTTATGATTTTAAAGAAAAAGAATTTCCCCGGCTTTCCTTACTGGTTATACTGGCTATTTAAAAAAAAACCTTGTATATCTTAGGTACAATTCAAAGAACCTTTAATTCCCATTATTTTGGTGTATGATTGATGGGTGTAATATGGGTTATAGAGTATACAGCTTGGCCTTATTCCAGATGTGCACCTTTCAGAAAACTGTTAGCTCCACTTGGTCATTTTCACTTCCTGAACTTCAGAGGTAAACTGTATAACAAAGAGCCGATAACATTTTTTTACATTTTATATATTTGGTAATTCATTCATTGCACTTTCAGAAGCTGGTATTGTCTAGTCTGGATAAATTCATTTTCCCTGTTTTAATAGCTGCTATGGATAGTGTATTTTAGACTAATTCAGGCTGATGTTTTAGCACAAAGGAGCAGTCATTTTAGTTAGCAGTGTGTTTAAATCATGTACAATTTCCAAAAGTACAATATCCAAATAAATATCATCCACATTACATTAATGTAGCATAGAGGTATGCCAACATTCTCTCCATTGTGCATGTTTTAAATGCAAACAACGTCACTCTCTCAAAAGTACATAATAACTGGTGAGCGCCCCCTAATGTTCAGATAACAGAAATACCAAGGGATTTTTGGTTTATAATGCATTTCTTCTCAAGCAACTCAGTTTGGTGCAGGTTACATTGTTTTTTGATGATAGTGTGAGAATTCTTGATGTGTAAAAACTGCACAAGAATCAAGCAACATCAGATCAGGAAATTATTACCACAGGGAAAATACTGATAGGAAAAATATTATTATTTTAATGGAATATGTGGTGACAATATGAGTGCTGGTTCTACAACTTTGCGAAATACATTTCATATAACTATTATGTTGTTTCTGCACACATGAAGTTGACTCATTTTTTACATTAGTCCCTTGTTAATTAATGGTTTTAGATTCTACAACAAAACTAAGCATATTTTACCTGTTGACAATAATACATGATCACAAATATTGAGATTGCAAGAAAATAGAAATTACAATTTTATTAAAAGTATTTGTGCCAGTAAAACTAAAGGAGATTGGAAAAAAGAATCAGGATGAACAGATTAGTAGTGTAGTAAAAAATCCAAATATCAGAATGACATCAAGTCTTTTTTCATCAATTTCATCATTAGTTAATGACACTGCTTCAAAATGTTGTGAACTAGATAACAGTAATCCAATTTGTAATACAAAAACCAAATGATTGCTTGGAACGTGCCAAAAAGTCAGCAGAAAATATCACCATGCTCAAAATATACATAGGAATAACTAAACACAAACTGGACAAATTTTATCCATTTTACTTTGAGTTTACACAGATCGGGTCAATCTTTTTATGTTTAATGTCATTTAACTTTTGCATGCACGGGAGCCCCGAGTGGCTGAGTGGTCTAAAGCGCTCACCATTACAGATCACTGCCATCTCACCTCTGTCTGCATGGGTTCGAGTCTTGAGTTCAACCTATGTGAGTATGTGAGAAAGCTTGCCAGTAGCTTCTCGTGGGTCGGTGGTTCTTTCTGGGGTTTTCCTGGGTTCTTCTTCCACCATTAATACTGGCCGCCATGTATAGCCTATCGTGTTCTGAAAAATGCCGTTAAACCCCACAAAAACAACAACTTTTGCATGCACACAGAAGGCATGTACTTCATTTGGTAAAACATCTGCATGATATGAAAGTTAGTCTCATCATTCCTTGTTGCCATAATGGTTCTGCCAACTAGAGATCTACACACACATAATTATGTTGTATGGGGATTCTCTGATGGGTAATGGGTCAGACCGGTACCAAAAAGGCCCGGTCCAGAAAACCCACGAACGGGTCAGAAAGGACCTGGATGGAAAAGGCCTGGGTTAAAAAGGACCATTTACAAGATTGATTAATGTTATCAATAATAATAATAATAATAATAAAACAGCTTTTCTACAATACCCATATCTATTCACTTTTAAGTCAATGACATTTTTACATATGTTGCATAAACACTGAGCTGCAAAACTGAGACACTGGTTAGTGATGATTGACACCTAGAAAAAAATAAAGCACGGATAGCAAACAGCAGATGTTTACCGATTACGCAGACTGTAGTACCGATATAATGAAAGAATCAGCAATCGCCTTGTACTTTTCACACTTCCTTTACCTGTTTTCTGTCTCAGATTTATTTAATATGTTAGAAAACTTTGATAATCACAATTAAGACGCAAATACAAGTCTCTACAATGACAACTCTTTCCCATGCCTCCAGTCTCAACAGCGCTTGATGTATCATACTATTTTAAGTTTTTGTAACGATTACTGAGACACTCCTTACTGAACTACCCCAGGCAATTATCTGTAAACTTCCTATGGGACCAGAAAACATATACTCCCATAAGGTACATGTGCATGCGCTGCAACAAATAATAAGATAATTACAAAATGTAATGCCAATATAAATGGCAAAGTCTTTACGGGTGATCACTGATTCAGGTGCTTAGGGATTTATTTGTATGCTAATTTTATTACAATCTATTTATTTTAATTTTAGCTAAAATGACCTGCTGTGTACAATGTATCTCAACGACACACAATTAAGTTTTTGATACTTATTGTTTCATCTTGTTTCACCATAATCTGTTTTCCATACCCGTCTATCAATTTATTATGACTTATAAAAAAGATAAGCAATTAGTCTAATGGCGTATGTTCACTGTATTCATTGTACTCTGGAAGTTAGGCCATGACAGCATGCGATTGCTTGTGACGTGTGCAGGTTTTGGCAACATCGCACATGCAGCACTGGTAAGTACACTTTTAAATATATTCATAAAGTTCCATATTAATAAGACAATGCTTAAGCTGTAAAGGTAATATACAATATTGCCACCAGTATCAACCATATTGATAACATATATGTGTTTTACCTTTAGAATTGGTTACAGTTAGCCATAGTATGTGAAACAATCGTAATGCTTAAAACACACGCTTATGCACTAACTTTAAATATATATATATATATATATATATATATATATATATATATATATATATATATATATATATATATATATATATATATATAATTTACATGTGTGAAAATCTTCATATTCACTTCTATGTAGCATAACTTCAATTGGAAATAGGGGAGCACTAGCAAACACATTTATTATTCTTACGTACTCGACCTTTTCTTGAAATCACAAAAACTACAAAGAAACATATAAAATTGGCGGAGCAGGCCATTGATAATACAATTATCAATGAGACTTTTGCCTATTGCTGACTTTTACAGCACAGGGCACAACAAATAAGAAACAGTTCTTTAAGAAAATTCTCTTTATTTAAGACAATTAAGACAATTCTCTGCTAATGATGGCAATATTTAGCTTCATGTGTTCAATTAAATCTCGTATGAATGTTTTGTCATCTGCATGTTTTACTTGTACATCCTACAGAGTATGAATCGAAAACATTTATCTAAGACGATTATATAATATATTATTCATTCTAGGAATACCCTTGCTGACGTACATGGAGGCTGTAAATAACAGGGGAAATCGGATTTACATGCAGGCCATGCAGAAAATTGAATCAGGTATGATATAAAGCAAATAAAATATAAGAAATCATTTTTACCATGTATTACCATGGTGGTGGTAGGAGCAGCAGAGGGGGCGAATCCGACATTTTGTCCAATCGTCATTTGGCTTAATTAATACTTTCTGCAACTCAACGATCTAGTGTCGTCAGCGCCTGGTAAAAAAAAAACGACGTCGTCGTTGGGGGATCGTCCAATCGTCATTTGGTTTAATTAATGCCTTCTGCGCGTCGATCCCCAGCGTCGTCAGCGTCCGGTAAACACATCGACGACCGCGTTGATGTCATCGCCCCCTCTGCTGCTAAGGGGCTATTTACAATGAAAATTATTTACAACTAACCGAATATTTGGTCAAGTCCGATACGATATCGTGTCCGAGGATCATGTAAATTTATCGTTACAAATCCATGTGGGGTCGACTGAGCATGACTAAAAAAGTTTCGAAAACCATTAAAGTCCATGTCACCGCCGCACCATGTCTGCCAAATATTTCGTAGCGTGTGTGTATCAACGCCGTTGAATACAGCAAGAATATTACAGTTATCTCTGATTACTTTTGGAATTTGAGTGTATCGTTGAGTGACATATATCACGTCAGTGTTTTTATGCCTGCCTCTGGAAAATATCCTAGCTGGTTTTTTTTGATTGTCTAACATAACATCATCGTACACGACTAGATTGTTAACGTCGCCATCAATATCATCAATACCTGGTGCATCATTGATATCTGTAATAAACTCAATAACATTTTTTTTAGCGATCGCTGATGCATTCTCGTTGAAATCTTTCAACACCTCGTAGCATCGTTGATCATCTACGCTAGGAGCAACCAAATACAACTTATCCCACTTCATCCATCTCATTATTAAATTGAGTAACAATTGCGTCTTGCCGGATCCAGATGGTCCGATGATAATCATCCGGATCGAGTTTGGTAACGCTGCAACATGCTTAACTGGTTCTCTCGTTTTAGTTGCCGAAAAATCAATTATATTCATATCTCTATACATAAATTATGGATCTATATTGTGTGAAGTGTAGAGTACGTACTGGCACAAATGATATGACAACCGCTACAACAAGAAATAACAGATCGGCGCTTACTGGCAAGTGTGTACAATGCGGTACAAAGAAATTTAGATTTATTTCTATTAAACCCGGGGATGTTTTAAAAAAAAGCGAGGAGGTGACATCGCAGCCAGGTTATCAAAACTCCCCGGAACACCGTGGGCAAAGTATCCAGGAGAAAAACACCTCCCAGGATATAGCTACTGTGGCCCCGGAACACGATTAGATATCAGACTCGATGATCAAAATCAACCCAAACCCGGTGAGTACCCAATAAATGCTATCGATAAGGCGTGTCATGCTCATGATGTTGCTTACAAAAGTAGCGATCTGCAACAGCGTCATATCGCGGATGTAAAATTAATTCACGCGTTAAATGCTATTCCTGATAAATCCGTCAAAGAAAAATTAGCCTCATGGTTGGTAAAATCGGCTATGAAAGGTAAATTAATGGTGGGCGCTGGTAATTAATAACAACATGGAATCCATCTATTATTCTCCGAGAGGATACTGGAAGGGGAAGGCCGCAATTGGTAAGCTTGCAAGCGCTGCAAAGGTAACAAAGGCCACTGCGGCTAATTGGTTATCCAAACAGGCTATATGGCAAATTTATCTACCACCGCCTAAACAAATCAACTTCTCGCGCTTTGATGTCAGCGTACCTAATGAAGTTCATCAGGCTGATATACTATTTTTGCCGCATGACAACGGTTACAAATACGCGCTAACCGTAGTTGATGTTGCGAGTCGATACAAACAAGCGGAGCCGTTAAAAACAAAGTCAGCAACTGAAGTAGCCGATGCGTTTAAAAGAATTTATCGAAGAGGTCCTCTGCGCTGGCCAAATCTATTACAAGTTGATCCTGGTAGTGAATTTCGCGGAGCTGTTTTATCAACGCTGAAACATCATAGCGTCGCGATACGACGAGGTCATACTGCGCTACATCGTGATCAGGCAATTGTTGAACGATTCAATCGGACTCTTGCTGAACGGTTATTTGGATATCAATACGCGAAGGAATTCATCCAAGAAAAACGATCTCGTGAATGGGTCAAAAGGTTGCCAGGCGTAATTGCAGCGTTAAATAACGAGATTACCCGAGCAATCAACATGAAGCCCAGCGACGCGATTAAATACGAGTATATACCCGGAAGATCAAAAATAAATAGCGTTTCCAAGCCGATTCTTGGCGATGTCACTGTTAGGTATCTGTATGAACCAGGAGAGCTTGAAGGCGGTAAAAAAAGGGCTACTGATCCTATTTGGAGTGTTACCACACATAACATATCAACGATAACACGATCAACTGGTAGACCACCGATCTATAGACTGGATTCAACTGCTCCTCAGCGCGGGTTTACACGCGAGCAACTACAAGTGATACCTAACGATACTCAATTACCCCCGCGTGGTCTTAACTAGCGCCGTTGCGTCTGTTACACTAAAGACATGTCAACCTCACATTGGTTTTGACATGACCGAGACTGTTATCGATCCTGTCCACGGTAAATTGGCGAGTGTCTTTATCCGAATAACGACAACTCGTTATACAATTACAACTCGCGCAGTGATTATTCTGTTGTTGTCGTAACGCAATTATTAATTCGGCATCAATATCAAAACGCCGCTGTTTTTTTTTATCCTGTTGGCGGTAACCCGAGAGTTTTCTATCAATGACGCTTGCATCGATGATGTCGTTGTCGTTGGTGACTCCGTCACTGACTCCGTCAATAACAATTCTTCGAAGCTGATTTATCCTCCGTACTCGGGACACTGCAAGATAAACTAGATTTGACCATTCGATGCGATTATCAACCATCCAAACAATTGTGTCCGTGATGGTTAGTCCCTGCGAGGAATGTATTGTTGTTGCGTATCCTAGCGTCCACGGGGATTTATCAGCACGTAGCGCGTCCTCGACGACGCTGATATCAACGAGCACAATATCATTCAGCATGAGAATTTGTTTTTCTGTCCGGCCTGGAATTTCAACTTCAATGTTCTGCCGCCGTGTATCCGCGGGTCTATAACATAACGGCACTGGACACGTTGGAAACTTTTCCTTATGCAACGTAAACAACCTCCGCTGAAGTGTGTCTCTGACTATCTTTCTACTCGCTACAATCAAATCGTTTGGTTTCCATGTTTCCCAGAATTCATTTAACGGCGTTTCCGGAATCACCTCGCGGATTATTTCACATTGAATTCTATCCGGCTGTAATCTGATTAATTTTTTAACCTCGCGCAGTTGTTCATCAAGTGCTCGGTAATCAGTATCGGTTTCTTCATAATAGTCCACAAAACCCTTTAACCAATCATGTGGGCCCTCGCCGACAAATGGTGGTGGTTGACCATGGTCGCCACACATGATTACCGCTGTATTCGCGAGCAGCAACCAATCAAGAAACATTTGTAAAACATCTAACGAAACAGTACATATCTCATCCCAGATGATAACCTCAGGAATAAATTTTTCACCCATTCGATCAGGAGTCCACTCACCGCCGCTGTATCGAAAAAAGCTGTGATAAGTAACGGCGTCAACATTTCGTTGTTTTATCTCTCGCGCTAGTCTATGGGTCGGTGTAAGCACGATCATACTTGCCCGCGTTCGGAATAATTCAATTGCCCGAGTCGTCTTTCCTGACCCGCCACAGCCGCTTAAATAAACTGTTTTGTGTCTACAAATTGGATCAGAACACGGTGGTGCATCAGACCATTCTGATAATTTATCACCGCGTAAGTAGTCGTTCTCAACGGTGACATCTGCTGACGGGGAATAATCGCGTCGTATTTCATTTTTAATTCTCCATGTACCCCAACTCTCGTCCGGACTAGTAAACTCGGCTATGTTTTTCTTATACTTCGCGTCTATATAAAATGAATCAACGGCTACTCTAACCGCGGTATCGGGAAATCTATTTATCATCGAGAATAAATTGATAGCGGCATAACCCAGCATAGACGCCCTCAAATGTGGATATGCCGGGCTGTCTCCATCGCTGTAGGTAACAACTGTACCCAACCTCGTTCCATTGGACAAGAAAGCTGTTTTGCAGTTCACGTATCTATTTTTCGCCACTGCGTCCTTGATTATGAAATCATATTCCGCGTCATCTATAATCAGCCGTGAGCAATATCGTTTGTAATCGCAGTTTTTTCCACCTTGTGTGAACTTACCAATTATTCTTCTACCGAGATCTTTTGCCTCGCGGTTTCGTTGGTTGAATATCCTCCTGGACCATTCGATGATATATTCCTCGTCGGCATCAATGTGTTTTTTGGACTCGTCAATTATGCTATCTAGACGCTCTGGTTCTGGTAACCAGACTTCAGTCTGCACCCGGTATGATATAATCGTGTCACTGACAATCAACGAAATTAGCATTTTACAATCAATCATATACCGTAGCAGCGCTATTGGCAGCCACTTCTTTTCAGTCATGTGTCTACCGATCCAAATATAGCAACAGCGATGAAGTCCTGCCGCGAACTCAAATGATACTACGCGAGCGAATCCGGTTAAATCAAAATCAGGCAGTGGTCCATTAATAGCAACACGAGTCATTTCATGTCTGGGGTGTCCAAATCGTCTAAAGTACTTAGCGGCGGATCCATACCCGAGAAAACTCGCTGGATAACAGGCAACCATATCAACCGAGATCATAGCGTCGCGGTTGTATTCAGTGTTCCATAGTCCACCGTGATAATACTCCAAACAACTGGATTGTACATCCGGCAGAAATTCCTTGCGCGTTGGTCTCCACGCATTTTTCCTTGCTGCAACATGAGCTACAACCGATGGAATCGTAAAACAATTTGTTAGCAGTTGTTCATTATGCTCTTCAAATTCCATGGCGGTTTTTTTCATCCTGTTGTGAAATGCTTCAGTGCGATATAATTCACCGTTTGGTCTTACAAACTGATCAAAGGTATTCGCATGGTTTTCAGCGCTGCGAAGTAACCACATTGATACAGGGTCGTTTTTACACAAACAAGCAATAGCATCAAATAGTTTCCTCTCCGCGAGAAAACCGTCCTCTCCCAAAAGTTCCCCCGGGATATACTTTACTGTTCTATCCCGTGGAAATATTGTGATCGCGGGCGTCCATGCGTGTTCGTTATGATCAATAATTTTGATTGGGGCCCCATTTGATTTATACTTCGATTCGTATAATACTTCACCGGTTATCGTTGTAACGGTTATTGGAAATCTCAGCGATGTTTCTAATCTCGCTATGTCGCTGATGGTTGCTCCACGCTCTTTTACGGTTAGTTCCCACTGGTTGATTTTGCTACGTCGTAAATCAGTCAATTTGTTTCCTCGACATGCATTTGTAAAATGCTCTATTATTCGTTCTGCTACACAATTTATCCCAGTTGACTGTTTCATTGGTTTCAGTTTTCGGATATCAGGTTTCTTATTTAGCGGGTATATTCCATAAACAACTGCTGTTTCAGGATACGCTCGTTCATAGTATGGTCTGTCAATTCCGGTTAACAACCCCGGCTTGGAGTCGCGGCTAACAATGACTGTTTTCTTGTCGCTGAGAACTGGTTCAAATTTATCACGTATGATCCAATCACCTGATTCCACCCGGACAATGAATTTTACTCTGAAGAAATACCTTTTACCGTCAAGTTGTGATATTATCGTTGCTGCGCGGTTGTCGTTCATGGTAGCATCAACAACGCCATCAATTCGAAATGTTGACCAACTATGAGATGCACCATCACGCTTGAATTCATTGATACAATCGCGTATTTTATTTAACAGGGTTCTATCGTTTATTAACGCTTTTGGAACGTCCTTGAGGACTCTATCGATATTAAACCTAATATTTTTCCAGGGCTTAATTGCTGCTAATCTCTCGAACTCATCCATATAATTAAAACCAGTATTTAAATGAAAGAATATAGTATAATGAATCACTGCAAATGGTTGATGATTGGGTCGATAAATCTCGTGCAATAAATCATGTAGAGGTGAATTCTGCGGGTATCATTTACAAAGCGTTCGTAATGGTTCTCTTGGCCCCCTCCCGTGCTTGGTTTGCCACGTCGGTGTAAGAGGAAAATCGCAGTTGTGTATTAATTGTGGCGGAAAGCGATACAGAGAGTTAAAACGCTATTATGACAAGCGAATTAAAAACGCCGTCATTGACCCCACCGCCGACTTCGTCATTAAAACCCCCCAAGACTACGTTGAAAGATTTATAATTAAACCAAATAATAAATTAGACAAATAGTATTATTATACAAATGGACCAAGAATTTCAGCCGCATCCTGTGCTCGTTAATTACGAGGCATCTCGCGACGGTGTTGTTAGAAATTGTAGACTGAAGAAGCCGGTTGGATGGAAAAATAATCAGGGGTATTTGATGTTTGGTGCCGGAAAGAAGAAGTACTATGTTCATAGGGCGGTATTTGAGGTATTCAACGGATTAATCGAGAATGGACTTGTTTTTGATCATATTAATAATAATAAGACTGATAATTCTCTTATAAACTTGCAAGCTATCTCGCAAAGTCAGAATGCCAAAAAAGGCCAAACTGGTAAATACCCAAAGAAAGCAAGGGGTGTCAAATCGTTTGATACAACAACGCACGAAGAAAAAACATTTCACTCCATGAATGCGGCAGGAAAATATTTCGACATTTGTATAACCTCAGTACGATTTGTTGCAGAAGGAATACAGAATTCAGCGATCTCAAAAAAGACTGGGCACAGAATTCGATTTTCATATATAACAGAAATTAGCGAGTGACGAAGTCACCGTGACAAGGCCACCGGCGCCTATGGCGCTGACGAAGTCGCCATGACAGTGCGAACGCTACAACAAATCGTCTGTTCCGGAAGAAAACAAAGTATTCAGTGTTGTTAAACACCTCGGGATTGATACGCGGGGTTTCATTTTTTTTTATATTTAAAAACAAGATGTTTTATAAGAATAATGAATATCGAAGACATCAATAATATATTAGCCGAGATTTCAAAATTAAAAAATCAAGGAATTGAATTATCTGATGGTCTCGACAGTGAAAAAATATTATCCGATTATGAGATTATTAACGAACAATCGAAACGGGGGCGTTTTACCCTGGCCCGCGAGTACTTTTTTATAAAACGATTGCAACATACGATTAATGAAAACTTGTACCACAATGACGCAAATGCATTCATTGGACTATTTACCGCCGTTGAAATAATACGAAAAAAACTCGGACGTGTTTATGAACGACGTCGGGAGATTTCTAGTAAGATCAAAAACATTAGAAGGATTATAGACGGAGCCTCCGATGACACACTGGGCGGGAAATTAGAAATTGCGGAGCAATTGCAATAATGGTAGGCGAATCACTCACTACTCGGCTAGCCAGAGAGCGGCTAGCGGCGCTTAAAAAGTTCATACCGTTACGAGACAGGGTCCGAAAACAACTTCAAACGCGGCAACAACTACAAACTGATTTTGCTGTTGGAAGCGAACAACTCTTTGCCCCGGTAACTAAAGCGACCAAAGATGTTACGGCGGCAACTGTGCCCGTCCTCGATGCGCTTGAAAAGATAGCGGCAGAGACAAAACAAACAAAAAGGTCTTTAGAAACACTCCCTGCGAAAATAGCGGCTGCTACAACACGGAGGCCACCACCACTCGCTATAACCGAACCACAAGAACCTTATGTTACAATGGCCGATGAAGAAGAACTAGGCGCCACCGCAAGAGAACCAGAAGAAGAAATACCGGAAGAAATACCAGAAGAAATACCAGAAGAAAAAGAGAAAGAGGGGAATATACCCCGTAATGTACTCAAGAAGAGCACAATAGATCAAATTGGAGCCCTCGACGATGAAGAATTAATTAATTTTGCTGCCAACAATTTTACTAAGAAAATACGAGATAATAAGCATATCAATAGCGGTTACGAGAAAAATATAAAGTCGTTAAAGGATTGGACAAGAATAGTGTATTTAGCGAGTAAACATAAAGATGCATTACCACATCGTGGTGATCCCGATTACGATGCATTCCACAAGAAAGTTGAAGACAGAAGACTAAAAAAAGGAAAAGGATACTCTGTTGGTAAAGAATCCTACGGCGTTACCTGTCCTGGTAGTGTTCTCAGTGATATATCACGGCTAGAGGTACTAATTGGAGGAAAACGAGCCGGAAATAACTCTCCGGAAATAATCAATGAGGCTGCTGATATTTGCAAGCGGTTATTTGCAGGCGGTATTATGGACATTAATGCATATCGAACGCTCATAGACGAGTTAGTGGATGATTAATTGGAAAACTGGTGTTTTTAATAAGGATGATCATACACTACAACCACGATAAACCAGTACTCGTCTACGTGGTAAACTCGCGATTGCCTGTTTACCGCGCGTACTATGGAGATGGTCTCGGTAGCACCATTGCGGAGTTATTTACAAGAATGGCTCCAAAAGTAGCGCCGTTAGCCAAACAATTAGGAATGAAGGCTATTGATGTTATTCGTGATAAGGGTATTAGTGCTATTGGAGATGTTGCCGGAAAGGCGCTTTCAGCCGCGCGGGACAAACTAATGTCGTTGGTGAGGAGAAAAAAACAGAAACCACCGGTGATGCCATCAACGACAGTGATGCCTGCGAATGTCAGTAAAGTGATAAATAACGCCGTGGAAGAAAAATTAGAGTCGTTGGCGGCTCAGTCATCCGCCGATGCGTCAACCAACGCGATCATTAACGCGATAGCGGGAAGTGGTCTTAAACAGAATTCAAAGAATTTACGACGAAAAAATCGCAATTGAAAACATCAACATGATAAATAATAAAATGTTTGCGCGAACCGCTGATCCCGCGTTTGATATGGATGCCCCAGTGCGCAGGGATGATTCTGTCCGTGATTATCAATATTATTCTTATTATGCAGCGCAACCCGACCTACGATCGCGAATTGAACTTCAAGTCCAAGATACCAGCAAGTACTTTTTGCCGTGTGAAGCGTTTATCGAAATCGAGGGAGAACTCGTGACAAATGCTGCCGATAATGCACCGTACGCAGATGACGATCGTGTTCGAGTTGGTTTTGTCAACAACGGTATCATGGCGTTATTTGAGAGTGCCAGATATCTTATTGACGGGCGAGAAATTGAATCAATAGAACGCGAGGTTGATGTTGCAACGACGATAATTGGGTTAGCGAGATACTCGGATGATTATACAAAATCGGCGGGCCCATCTATGATGTTTGCAAAGGACTCCACCGATAACGCTGATCATCTTCAGTACATCAACGTGCTGGCGGAAAGAGATACCGCAGTTGACCCACAGGCTGAAGCAAATAACCCAGACCGCAGAGCAAGACCAGGCGCTAATTTCAATATTATAAAAAGCACCAACAATGATTAAAATACGGGATTCGCAGCACGAATAATAATGTTGAAAAGACCACGCCGACAGTTTTCATGCGCGATTCCACTCCATCACATATTTGGATTCTGCAGAAATGTCAGGAAGGTTATCTATGGGGCTAAGCATACAATCGCGCTGACGCGAAGGGGCGATGATAACAATGCAATATGGCGTGCTGCTGGCGTCGCTGCCGGTAAAGTCATTTTAACTAAAATGGCATTGTGGATGCCTGTGCTGACTCCATCAGTTACCACGGAAGCACGATTGTTAGCATTTATGGAACAGGGAGGGAAATCGTTGTTGAGTTGGCTAGCGGTAACAACTGATGCTAAAGAGGATAACGTCGCCGATACGTTTACATGGCACTTGGCATCAAAACAGGGTGTTTCAGCCCCGCGTCATATATTCATAGCGCTACAGAATAGGGAACGATTGGGCAGTCAAGAACGCAGCCATATGATATTTGATCAATTAGGAGTCAGGGATGTTTCGCTGAGAATAAACGGACAACAGGAACCATCCGAGGATATACAGCTTAATTACGGCGACAACCATATCGCACGTGTGTATCATCGATTGCTGTCATATATGGGTCGTGATCAAAACGTCGACACTGGTTTGCAAATATCGCAACTCGATTTTAAAAACCTGTATCCGATTTATTATTTTTCGTTGGAGCATCTTGATTTAACGAGACAATCCGTCGTTGATATACACTTCCGAGCTCGTATAGCCCCGGGTGGTGTTAATTACAGAGCGGTTGCTGTCATTCTCAGCGATAAATCAATGCTGCTAGAAGGCGTTGGTGGACGAATGAGAATCGTTGATGCGCCAGTGGAAAACATGTAATTGAAAGCACAAAACGCGTGTACAATAAAATGTCGTATAGTGTCGTCAGTGTAGAGTTAACTGATGGTCAAGTCAAGAAATTAAGATCAAAGTCGGCTAAACAATGCGGGACCACAATAACGCTGAAGCCGTCGCAGATGGCGGGTGGTAATCATAAGATATCGTTGACGGCGCGTCAAATAAAACATTTCAATGATGCGATGAAGAATAAAAAGGGTGTTCAAATAGATTTTTCAGCCGCAGCAATTAAAAACATGGAAAAGACCGGTGGGATATTTCCGCTGTTAGCTGCGATTCCAGCGTTGATTGCCGCGGCGGCCCCAGCAGTGGCTAAGGCGGCTGCGTTGGGGGCCGTTGATACCGCGGCGGGGATGGCATTGAAGAAGGCAACCGGGAAAGGCTACAAAAAAAAAAACGACCCGTAGCCGGAAAGGGTCTAAGACTACCGGGGACCCCGTATTCATGGTACTCGGGAAAGGGTCTAAGACTACCGGGAACCGTTTATTAACGCAGGAGTCTATGACTCCAATGTCTAATTTTGATTTAATAGACGCCGCAAACGCGCTAGCGAT
This sequence comes from Sinohyriopsis cumingii, assembly GCA_028554795.2. Lineage (NCBI taxonomy): Eukaryota > Metazoa > Mollusca > Bivalvia > Unionida > Unionidae > Sinohyriopsis > Sinohyriopsis cumingii. The sequence goes on along the minus strand of JAPYKE020000029.1, from coordinate 1,656,031 downwards.
AAAAAACTTCAGGGGTGTTTTTATGAGAGATCAATTACCGGCGGCACCAAGGAATATTGAAACCGGCATAATTAACCTCGATGGGTCCTCTGGAGCGGGAACTCATTGGGTTGCATACGCGATTGATCCGCGTGCGATCGTCTATTTTGATTCATACGGGTTAGCCCCGCCGAAAGAGTTCATGCGGTATATCCGGGCGTGTTCAGCCCGGGCGTGTTCAGCCCGGGTTTTTTATTCCACGCTGCCAACACAGCAGTTAAGCGACCTGCCGATATGCGGCCGTGAGGTATTGAACGTACTCGCGGCGATTTCATCATCGCGGAAACCACCTCATGTGGTTGTAAACGAATACACTAGTGGGGTCGTAGAGGCCCGGCGGGTTAATTAGAAACGCCGTTTTTTTTTACAATAACGATGATTGATATTTGGGGACGACCGGTTTCGGCGCTGAAAAAATCCACGGAAACGCCCGCCACCGATGACATAAAAAAACTAATCGAGGATGAAATCGCTGATACGTTGAATTTAACCAGTGTTGACCCAAGTGAAATAGTTGTATTTCAAGACCGCCAGGGTAAATTGAAATCCGGTAATGTGTCACTGAATGACGTTTTAATACGACAGCGTGATGCCGCCGAGGGCACTATCGCGTTGTATACCAGCGACGGACGACTCAAACCGGGTGAATCCATCTTGACGATAAATGGAAAAATAAGTACACTTGGCGACAATTATATAACCATGTCGAATTCGTTAAAAAGTTTACGTGGTGAATTTAACTTGCAGGAAATTCATTTCAAGGCGATGCTAACGCATTTCACCGATGTGCAAACCACTGTCGACAGTTTTTTTCGGGGACCCCCGACGGCAACCGAACCGAATCTTGTAATAATAAAAAATGCTATTTCGGAGCTTATGGCGCTGTCAGCCAATTTACCCCCGTTGCGAAAAAATGTTAACAGGATCGATGACAACTTTGATAAATTCTTTGGTAAAAAAATACCAAGCCGGATGAGATTACAATAACTATAAATGATATCACTGCGTATGGACAGGAAATAAAAACAATCAAAACTGATGTTGCAACAAACAAAAGGAGTGTAGACGCGCATGAACGGGAAATAGAAATAATCGGCGCTAATGTTGCAACGATCATAAATAATGTAGACTCGCATGGACGGAAAATAGAAACAATCAAAACTGATGTTACAACGATCATAAATAATATGGACGCGCATACACAGGAAATAGGAACAATCAAAACTGATATTGAAGCGAACAAAAAGGGTGCGGACGCGCATACACAGGAAATAGGAACAATCAAAACCGATATTGAAGCGAACAAAAAAAATGTAGACGCGTATTGGCGGGGAATAGGATTAATTAAAACTGATGTTGCAGCGAACAAAAAAGGTATAGACGTGCATACATATGAAATAGAAACAATCAAACTTGATGTTGCAGCGAACAAAAAAAGTATGACCGAGACTACACGGGAAATAGAAACAATCAAAACTAATGTTGCAGCGAACAAGAATAATATAGACGCGAATTTGCGGAGAATAGAAATAATCAGAACTGATGTTGAAGCGATTAAAGACGGGCTACCGAGAGTAGCAGAGCAATTCGAAAAAATAAAAACCCCTCATGAGAACATCATCAACACAGTATACACAATTCGGCATGGATCATTCGATTGGACTTCTACACAGAATACAGTAAATATCACCGCAACTGTTAAGGGCATTTATCGACTGACACTGGTTTCAATGATGCAGTTTAATATATTATCGTCGAGTTCATCCGGGTTTAACAATACAATATCAACAATTATAGACAAGAACGCAACTGAACTGTTTACAATTTATGCCGTTGATGGAAATCTAGCCGGGGCAAACATCACATGGTATGTGGAATTTGTAGCGAATCTAAGTAATTAAAAACACTAGCTCTTTTAAAATAAAAATGACCACCGGGGTAATTGAATCAGAGGTATCACCGACGTCACATCAATATCGATTCGATACCGCAAAAGAATTCTCCGCGAATTTGAAAACGCTTTCCGAACAATACCGTGCAAAAATAAAAAAATACCGCCGAAAAATAACCGCCATTGACGCGGTCGTGTACTCGGTGTCGGGTATAGTAGCCGGTACCGGTGTTATTTTATCCACGGTGACCACGACATCCCCGATCGCTGTTCCAATCGCTATCTCCGCAATGACAACAGTTGCTGGAGTTGCCAACGCAATCACTAGGAAGATATCATCGTGTTTTCAGAAAAAACTCAACGAGTATACAGTAAAACATCAAATAGTATCCGACGCGTACTCGAAATTATCCGGGTTGATCTCGTTGTCAATTGATAATTTGTTCGTATCCGATGTTGAATTCTCCACGATGGTCCAGTTGTATAGCTCCGCGATGTCAAAAATCGAGGATTTTCAACTGGAAGCCGGAACCACTTCAATGGGCTCTGGTTGTTGAAATTAGACACTAAAGACAACGAATAATAATAATGTCGCTGAACCCCGAAGGGTTTCAATTACTTCAGCGGATCGCGGAGAACACCACTCCGGTACAAACAAATATGATATCAATAACGTCAACGAAACCCGAATTCAGTGTGAACTTCCCATCGCCGGTTCCAGTGAAGGAAATAGCGCTGGCAAAATTGCGAATATATCACAGTTGGCCTAATATTCGAGCGAACGCATTTAACGGACAACAACCTAATAACTCGCTGGTTTTTGCACGGACAAATAAACCCGATGGGACCCCAGACTGGGAGGAGGTTACAATACCAACTGGGTCATACCAAATAGAACAAATCAATAAAGAATTTCAACGCAGGATAAAATCGATCACAGGAAAGGAATCAAAAATCGCTATTACGGTTCATGAACCGACGTTATCGTCGACGATTGAAATAAGCACACCGGGGTATATGGTTGATATCTATAACAGTTCATTAAGAACCATACTAGGATGGCCTGAGAATACACCTCATAAAATCCCCGCGGACTTGCACACGAATACGCGATCGTATCATGAGATTAATCCCGCTTATCAAATTGATTTGTCTATTATGAAAAACGCGTTATTACCCAGTAGGTTTATATTTCAAGACAGGAATACCATGCAATGGATATTTCCGTATAAGGAAACTCCTAAATTGTCCGGCGAGGCCACAGTTAAATTAAGTAATATTAATGAGTATTTTGCCGAGATTAATTATATTTGCCAATCACAACTAGAACAGCTACGGAAAACAAAAGCACAAAAACACGTTGAGGTGTTCAATCAACTTATATCAGACATGGAATATATTAATAAACGAATCGTTGAGACAATATCTGCTAACAGCGATGATAATAAGCAAAAATTCCTAACCGAGTATAATATCATAGAAGACGATTTACCCAATCTCGAGTTTCCAGGATACAACGCACCAGAACTAAGAAAGTCTCTTAATGATTTTCTCAATTCATCAACTTATATCCTCAGACACGATAACGGAGATGATGGTAGGCATATTGCCCCGTACAACGTAAATATCGCATCGGTGATAGCAATTAATCTAGTGTGTGATGCTATCGAAGGAAGTTACCAGGTGGATACCAAGCAATCAAATCAGGCTCAACAGGGGTATATCCTTTATTCATTTTCACCAACAGCCCCTCCGGGATTTTTAATCGTTGAGAGTCCGATTAATCCGGTCTATATGCGATGCCATGATCGGTTTTTAACGAGAATTAATTTTAAACTTACCGATCAGTCAAATAACCTAATTGATCTACAGGAGGAGGAGTTAGTGATCACTCTGTTTGTAAGATCATAAAGACTTTTATTGTAAATAACTCCTTAGCAGCAGAGGGGGCGATGACATCGACGCGGTCGTCGTTATGTTTACCGGACGCTGACGACGCTGGGGATCGGCGCGCAGAAGGTATTAATTAAACCAAATGACGATTGGACGATCCCCCCGACGACGACGTCGTTTTTTTTTACCAGGCGCTGACGACACCGGATCCGCTGAGTGCAGAAGGTATTAATTAAGCCAAATGACGATTGGACAAAATGTCGGATTCGCCCCCTCTGCTGCTGTAGGTGAAGATAAAGATGAGCCGATGAACCCAATTTTGTTGTCTATGCAAACAATTAAAATATAGTTGATTACTGTCTCATAAAATTCACGGTATTTATCCAAAAATGCTGCTGACAAGTCCTAACACTATTTTGTTCATGATGAGCATTTATCGAGGCAAATTTTGCATTTAATATACCTTAACCATTTACAACAAGTTCCAGTGACCATAGATGTGTCAGATGAAGCCCAAGACAAGCCAGTAGACCCGCCTTTTTTGAAGTTAAGTGTAAGTGTTTAAACTTCATAAGGCGACACGAGGAATTTTAAGAACACTTGTAATAAGGCAAATAGCAGTACATTTGTGTTCAAGGCGTATTTATGTCGTATATATAAACAAGTAAAAATACAGTTGATTAATTTCTCATACAATTCACAGCGGTTATCCAGAAATGCTGCTGACATCTTTAATCTAAAAGTGCCCTGATTTGCCTACTGGCAGTATTTGAGGGGGAGAGGAGGGAGAGTACGAATACATCCAGCAACAATCATCAACCTACCTTAAGCGAGTGCAAGTTTTCTTGTTTTCTCACATGCAAAGTTTCAACATGTCTGACATTGGAATCGAACCTGCGGCGGTGAGCTGGACAGATTTGTAAGGCGATGAATTAAACCACTTGGTTATCGACTGCCTTAATATTTATATTTCCATAAGTCACAAACTGCCGTTATAGATATGACAAAAATAAAAAATAATAAACATTATTTGGTGCGAAGAATAATAGAAAATGAATGATTTATATTGTTTTATTTATTTCATATACCTAGTATTGGCGAGTTGCCGAATGATATTCCTGTGGCCGAGTCAACGAAAATTTGAAGTGGATCCATACAGGGCAAGTACGATTGTCCACATCCCCAACATAGACATTTCATTCGATATCAGCGACAGAAACATTGGTCCAGTGAATCTTACTGAAGAAGAGCACGTACAGTAATACCTCGTGCATTCGCATTTCTGGATTCGCGAAATTTTCATTGGTACCCTCTACGTACATGTTTTCTTTATTTTATTGAATTGTACCTTCGTTATATGACTTCTGTGACATATGAAGTTTACCAAGTTTACCTTCCTGACAATGACAAAGAAAACGTCAGTCATTAAGTTTACAGTCCCATTCGTTACTTGGTTTTACCTTACTGTGAGTGCAAAAGAAAACGGCAGTCAATGAATTAGTAAAGGGGTAATATTAGTACATGTATACATGTACCGTACTGTAAATGCGCTAGTGTGGCAAATACCCATTAGGCGATACTGTACTCTATTTTTACGTCAACCATTTATTTCTCTTTTTAAGGGTAATGTATTAAGCTAACTTTTAAATGAAATTAAAGTGCTTTGGGAGCATGATTTGGGTCATATTTAGGGTTCAAACCCTAGAAATAAGCATTTATTAGCATTTTTAGTGACTCGTACCAAACATTCGCGATTCCTCCTGATCCGCAACTGGTTTTGGAACCTAACCTCGCGAATGTTCGAGGTATTACTGTATATGCAAGTAATACTAGTAATATTTGCAAAGAGTATGAGAAACTTTATTATAAACTTGATTTTGAATTCCTTGGTAATCATATACAAACACGAAACATGTGCAACCGCTATACTTCCTTAAAACATAAATGCATCAATATTGTATGATTGCTTGCATAAAATTGTTTATTTCAGGTCAGTGCACGATGTTTGGACTGAGACGATAGTCGAATACCATGGTATAACGTATACAATCCAAGAGGACCTTCAAAGAAACATGCCCGGCAATTGGTGTCCAGTCTTGGTTATTCATATGGGGTAAAGGTGTGTGAAAATGCAAAATTATAAATAATATTGTGTATGTCTTGTCGAAAAAGTATGTGTGTGTCTGCGTTTGTAAAATATACACCAACAGATCAGGGACACACCTTGACGTCCCTGATTTGTAACGCCAGCTTAAATGGAATGCCAAGACCTTACTTAATGATACAAACCTTAAATAAGCGTATCTGAGCATCGCCCCTTTTGTTGGTATTTTTTCAGATCATGATATATACAACAATACACATGTCCCACTTGACTCAAAACCTCGTGTGTATCAGTCGGAAAACTGCGTCCCCGTTTACGCGGTTAAAATTCAACCTGTTTTGCTGTCGGCTTGCGCACTTTGCTTCCGAATTACTCACCGATGACGGCATACAGTAAAACTATCAGTATTTAAATCATTTATGTAAATGTAAACAAATATATATGATTTATTTTCAATTCTGACAATTCAGTTTCTTCAAAATCCTGGACAAACATAATATAACAATTCCATGTGATAATTTCAATTTAGTTTGTTGATATGGATGTTAACTTATGTGCATGCGGTGAGATTACTGCAGTATTTAGATTGAATTGATCCTTATTTAGAATCAAAATACATACTTACTGAATGTCCCCTAATTGATTGTATAATTTCTAACACAGAATATTTGTGTGTCCCTGTTCTGATGGCAACAACTGTGATACGGTGTTTCTTGGAAATCAACCAGAAATCAATTAAAAATGACATGTGTATATAAAATGCGTTGTAAAATACATCTTTCTCGACCTTAATTTGTTACAATAAAATTGGTCCCATTTTGATGGAAAAAATCATATGTTCCCGTTTTGTAGGTTTTACAAGAATGTGTGTGTCATATCAAATCCTTAATTCTATTACATTTTCTCATTGGACAAGACTGTTCAAGGACATACATGCATGCATTTTTGTCCTTGCAGCGAGATAACGTAAACTCTACTCTGTGGCGCTGCACTTCTAGAAGTCTCAATGTGAAGTGTCCATTGACAATACGCCAACAAGGGAACTTGTTTGTTCAAAGCTATGCTCAGCACACACACCCCGATGTCCCTGACCGTCAGCTAAAGGCACAGGTGTACACCAAGTTAACTTTTTGTCAACATAGCATGTTACATTGGCAGCTAATTGTACAATTTGTACAAGATCAACGCACATTTGAATTATAAGAACAAAAATTACATGTAATGAAAATTCTTGAAATATTTAATCCTGACACAGTGGTGATACTAACGGCAATACTCATGGAATGAATTTCTAAGTGCTTTTCATAATGTTAGTGGCTTTCGTGGTAAAGGCAAGAAATTTCCATATATGTTTAGTGTTTAATTATACACATGTGTTTACCTCCTTTGACATAACTAGAAAACAGACTGCTATTCGTTTTAAGCCAAATTTGTAGTCCTAATTGTTGAATCTAGGATTTGAAATGAGAACTTGTCATCCCTTGTATTATATACTAAAAAACGATACGAGCCCTGTATCAATATAGGTTTGGGGACTGGTTTAACTAATTACAAGAAGACAAGTTGATTTTACAGAAAATTCAGTCACTGGTTATACAACAGTATATAATTTTGAAGGTCATTTGTCAAAATTTAAATCAACCCTTTTGAAAAAAATTTAATGACGGATTTTTAACCAGATCATCTTATAGAGTTTAGGTTGTTTGAAAGCCTTGTTTGGGACATATAAATTCAGGGTTAAACTCTTTTCGTTACAAGACAAGATTAATCATTTTTGCGTTTATTGTGGTTTTTTTTTTAATACTGCAATAGGAAATGTTACTTTCTATGAGATGCATATATATATATATATATATATATATATATATATATATATATATATATATATATACCACATACATTAAAAATAACATGGCCTTTGAAGTGTTGGTATAAAGCAACTTGATATATCAATAGTATTGGTATATCAAATTGTGATTTGCCCATGGTGTATGAATACGCATAATGAACATGTTATTATAGCTATTATACTCTCTAAACATGGATATGAATTTCTTGTAATATTACATTTAAAAAAGGAAAAAATAACAAGAAAATGATTTTCTTGTAAAATATTTTTTATAGAAACTAACATTTTTAGACCAAAAGAAACCAAACAGCCATACTAAATCCAGGAAATAAGTATTATTTTGCTCCACCCTGTGTCATCTCTGTCAACACTGCTGTTTCCAGTCTCTCCCTCTGGCAAAAATAAAAAACTGGAACTCTGTGGAAAAAAGAAAACAATGACATCAGATAAGGAGCAAGATGATGAAGCAACATTTAATCTACTAAACTGTGAGTTAATTGGAGAGTTTGATAGAGACATGGCTGAGACATTTGTAAATGAAAATGATCATTGTGTTAGGGAAGACAGATTTGTACATGAGCCTGATGATATACTGAAATTTACAGAAAGTAAGCAGAATCATGTAAGGCTAGTGACAGAATTCTTGCAGTCAAAAAATGAATTCCGAAATTTACACAAGGTACACCCATCTGAATAGGATCAGCACCTGGCTGGTTTTATACTCAGTGTTAGGAGAAAAGATGGATCTGAGTTTGAACCGAACAGCTTAAGAAGTACCATCAGCTCCATTGATCGCCACCTTAAAATCAAGAGTAGTAAGGTGGGATAGATTAGCGTCAATGGGAATTAGCATTACAGAGACCCCTGGGACAGATTAGCGTCAAGGGAAATTTAACATGGAGAAAAATCGTGGGTCAGATTAGCGTCAAGGGAAATTAACATGGAGAAAAATCGTGGGACGGTTTAGCGTCAAAGGAATTTAAACAGGGTGGGACTTTATAGCGTCAAGGGAAATTGAACATGGGATTTTTTTTTTTAATTTTTTTAAAAAAGGGGTAGGCAATGGAAAGGCTATCTCTTTTCGAGAAATATGGCTGGCCCTGAAAAGGGCCTTTGGGTTTATGTTAATATTAATATTAACATAGATGGCATCTGTCACATCTTCTTCTTCTTCTTCTTAAACTCCTTCTAACTGCCGGTCCATACACAAGTATCCTCTTGAGACATCCTTGTCTTTCTATGTAAACTCTCCTCATCCATTGACTAGTATCTGTCCTATCAACAACAGTCCACTTGGACCTGACATACATGAGCATGTCCGTCCTAAACATCATGGAAGACACAAGGGTGGATGACTCAACTGTGGTCTACATCTTGAAGCGACGAGAATAGGTGAATCAATGCAGTGAACTGCGCTTATTTATAGGTACAGGAAGGATTGAAACGGATTGAATTCATTCACCAATCCGAACACGCGTTACAAAATTCAGTCAGCTCGCATCCAATCCGAAGAGAGCAGTCTGTGACGTCACGTGGTCTATATAGATTCGTTAGCGCTTGTGTGCAGTCAATCTATGCGACAGTGATTCAACATGACGGAAACTCAGAAAACGATCCATTGGAGTGCACCAGCAGGGGAGACTGCCCAAGGGAACCCGGACTTACTTTCAGAAGAGGTACATTGGGATTTTGTGGATTTTCTTACCTCGCAAGAATTTGTTCCGGAACCTTCGTTACCTTCTTCATTACCGCAAGTGGAGAATTTTAGACAGAGACAGAAAGAAGAATTGGAGAAATTTATGCAACGACAAAAGGAAGCGGAACAAGCTTTTCTCCTACAGCAACAGCAACAGCAACAAGAAGAGGTAAGAAAAAAAAACAGCAACAACAGCAAGAAGAAGTAGCAGCAAAGAAACAAGAGGGTGAAAATCAAACGGCTACGGTACTGTTGGACATTTTAGCGGAGTTAAGAAGTCTGAAACAAATGTATCAGACTTCTTTATCACGACCGAAGAGAATACGACCTTCCCGAGCTAAACACGCCAACCCTGTGACTAAGCCTGTCGTACCACCCTTAGTGATTTCAACCCAATCATCAGAAGTAGGCCTTGGCCGTGGCAAAGGCTTAAGGCAGTTAAAGTTGATTGGTTAAACTCACTCCTACACCATGAAGAAAAAAAGGCCCTTTTCAGGGCCACCCACATTTCTCGAAAAGAAATACAATTTCAATTTGCCAATAACTCAAAAATAAACCCCACCCATTTTACCCTTATAGTACGTGTCTGTGTATGAGTGCTTGAGTTTAGCTTCTTATTTTAAAATCAAAACTCAAAGACACTTACCTTATATCATTCATGTATTCTTTTATCCATTTTTTACAATCCAATTCACAATTCACCACGGAACACTTTAAAAAGTTCGTACACTTCTTCTTTCTCATTATTTAGTCTCTCTGTTTTTTGAATTTCTTCACCGTTTTTTCCTCATTTTCTTCCCTTCTTTTCTTCTCCTGTTTCTTTGCCTCTTTTAAATAGAATTCTCTTCTTTCTTCCTCTTCTTCCTCTGAAGAATCCCTCTCTTCTTTCGAAGAATCCCTCTCTTCTTCCGAAGAATCCCTCTCTTCTTCTGAAGAATCCTTCTTTTCTTCTGCCTCCTCTTGTTTCTTTCTTGGGCAATCTGGAGACCAATGTCCTTTTTCTTTACAATAATAACAGGTATCTTGACTTTTGTCTTTTTTAGCCCCTGTTTTTTTTCTTTTTTGACGGTCTGGACACTCTGAAGACCAATGCCCTTTCTTCTGACAGATATAGCAAGTATCTTGACTTTAATCTCGAAAGGAAGGAGAGTAGTCCGTCGGCTGGTCTGAAGAGAATTTTCTAATGACCCCTCGCAAAGCTCTGACGAAACGTTCCATCTGGGTAGTCTCTTCCATCGTTGTGCTCGGCTTGAGAGTGAAATGAATAGTGAAAGGACAAGACACACACCCTTTTTATGTACGCTGGTTTGCCAAGACTATAAATTAGTCTATGGTGTTTAAACTTGAGTCATTTGACGTTTTGCACTCAAGATGAAACGATCCCATTCATTCGAGAAGAAAGAAGAAGAAGAAGAAAGTAAGAGGCAGAAACGTGATCTATCGCCTCGTACCAGGGCTGAAATCTTGGCACAAATTCATGCCAGTGATTTTGAAGAGGACGTGAGTGAACCAGAATCCGAACCCTCTAAACCAAGTTCACCACCCTTAGTAAACCCTGAAAAGTACTATTCCATTCGAGAGACGGAAAAGCGCTCCTCTAGAAAATTTAGAACCACGGCTTACACCTACAAGGTGAAGTTTAAAGATTTCAAGGCCGACGTACCCTTGGAGAAAGCAGAAGGGTTTATCACCGAGATGTGGGATTCTTTGCTCACCGCACTCAAGCGACAATGTCAACCCAAAGAAGACGATCGCTTGACACTATCCATAGATCACGACGGTTTGAAATCCCCTGTTTGGATCGAGTTTAGCAGACCCGCAGAACTGACCCCTTCCAAAGTCATGGACAAGATACAACAGGTGCAACAATCTGATGACCAGTTTGACATCACCGATGGTAAAGCCACACTGAAAATGGCCCACGTCTCTCCTCCTCAAGGAACTGGATGCAAAAAGATGTTATTGGTGGACGATCTTCGCAACACCAAAAAGAGTCTCGTCCGAAGTAGAACCCTCAAGACCAGATGTGTTTAGCCCGTGCCATCGTGGTGGGACGAACCTATGCCAACAAGAACGACACGGTAGAATGGAAAAGAACCTGGAAAACTATTCAACAATCCGACCGAGCCAAACAACGAAATGAACCAGAACTCCTGTTACAACAAGCCGGACTGTCCAAAGACACACCCTGTGGCATTCCTGAGATGCAAAAATTGCAAGATGCCCTAGCTCCACGCTACACCTTGAAAGTGCACCCTCAAGAAATGCGTGGAACTCTGTTGTTTCGAGGCCAAGATTTTAAGGACGGAAAATACATTCATGTCTATTATCACGATGATCATTTCGATACCATTACCAGTATCACTGGATTCCTGGGATACGGTTATTATTGTGAGAAATGTGACTATGGTTATAACAATCGAGAGCAACACAAGCATTGTGGAATGAAATGCCCAGGATGTTTGGCCTCTCCACCCTGTCTGAGCGAAGGACCAGTGCCTTGTTCGACTTGTTTGCGCACGTTTGTCAGTCCTACCTGTTACCAACAACATTTGAAAACACAAGGTTCACAGAAGAAATGTGCTTGTCAACTCCTGAGATTGTGCCCTACCTGTGGACAAGGCATACTTACCAATAATGCCAAGGCACACGTATGTCGAGGAAAGAAAAATGTCACATTTGTCACCACATCGTGGACTTGGAACACCAATGCTACGTGCAAAAATACCAACCCCCACCAGAGAAAGAGGACGGTCACAAGAAGAAAGGCAATTTCATCTTTTTCGATTTCGAATGCATGAAAGAGACCGGCATTCACATTCCTAATTTCTGCGTGGTTCATCGAGCGTGCGAGAAGTGCATTCAAGAACCTATCTTCAGTCATTGCCCTCACTGCAGCAAGATTCCTGGAGGACGTGAAAAAATCTTTCGGGGACCGAACACGTTAGCCGATTTTGCCCAATGGGTCTTAGACCCCATCGACAAGACGTGGAGCCAAGAGGACATCGAACGTTACGGAGATTGTCATCGTCATGCCACGGTGATGGCTCACAATTTCTCCGGATACGATGGACAGTTTCTTTTGAGATACTATACGGAACAAGGCACCGAACATCCTAAAGTGACTTTGAACGGAGCCAAAATCATTTTCATGCAAGTGGGACAAGTGCAGTTTAAAGATTCGATGAGTTACTTGGCCATGCCTTTGAGCCGAATGCCTAAAACGTTTGGAATGACAGAAATGGCTAAAGGGTACTTTCCACACTTTTTCAATACGGAAGCCAATCAACATGCCGTTCTACCCCATTTGCCTGAGGCTCACTATTACGACCCCGACAACATGCGTACCGAACAACGAGAAGCTTTCTACGCTTGGTACCAGGCTCATGCCTCTGACCCCTTCGACTTTCAGGAAGAAATGCTAAAGTATTGTCGTTCCGACGTGGACATTTTACGACGTTGCTGTGGAAAATTTCGAGAACTGTTCATGGAACACGGAGGGGTCGATCCTTTGAAAGAAGCTTGCACCATTGCCAAAGCGTGTTCCTTAGTGTACCGCCAACGATTCATGCCTGAAAACACCGTGGCTGTCATCAGTCCTCAAACGACCCACTTTGTCAAACGTCAATACTCGGTCAAAGCCCTACGCTGGTTACATTACTTGTGCGACAAGGAAGACAAATGGATTCAGCATGCCCGCAACGGAGGAGGCGAAAAGACCATCGGAACGTATTCGGTAGATGGCTGGGACTTAGAAAACCCCAAGATCGTGTACGAGTTTAACGGTTGCTTATTTCACGGATGTCCCGTCTGTTACCCTGACCGTGACACTAAAAATCAGTTTTTGCAACGAACCATGGAAGACTTGTACCAGGACACTTGTCAGCGACGCCTAAAGTTAGAACAGCAAGGATACCAAGTGGTGGAAATGTGGGAACACGAGTACGATCACCGTATGAAAACCGATCCCGAGTTTAAACGCCTCGTGGAAAGTTACCAGTTCATGGACCCGCTGAACCCGAGGGATAGTTTGTACGGAGGAAGGACCAATGCCACCTGTTTGCTGTACCAAGCCGACGAAGAGAAAGGAGAAGAAATCAAATACTTGGATGTGTGTTCGCTGTATCCCTACGTCTGCAAATATTGTCGCTTTCCTACAGGGCACCCGCGATTGCTGACGGAACACATCGACCTGAAAAACATTCGACAATACGAAGGCTTGATCAAGTGCAAAGTTTTGCCTCCCACGAACCTACACCATCCCGTCTTACCTCACCAATGTCAAGGCAAACTGATGTTTCCCTTGTGTCGTACTTGTGCCGAAACGTGCTGGACCTAGCGGTTCTGGCAAAACCGAATTCGTCAAACGTTTGATCGAACATAAATATCATTTGATCGATCGACCACCTCAACGAATCGTGTGGTGTTACAAAGAGTGGCAATCGGCGTACAGCCTCTTGCGAGAAAGTCAAGGCGATTCCATCGTGTTTGTGGAAGGCATTCCTAAAGAAGACGACGGCATCGTCTCTGACTCCCGTCAAACCCATTTGGTCATTTTTGACGCCATGTTAGGAGAAGACGAAGAAGAAATTAAACTGTGGTTCACGCGCAAAGGGCATCACCGTAATGCCAGTGTCGTTTACATCACCCAAAATTTGTTTCAACAAAGTAAAGCCCATCGCACCATCAGTCTTAATGCGCATTACGTGGTTTTGTTTAAAAGCCCTCGAGATAAATCGCAAGTGCAAGTCTTAGCCAAACAGTTAGGAACGCCTTGGCTGACTAAGGCGTACGACGATGCCACTCAAACTCCACACGCCTATTTACTCGTCGATTTGAAACCTACGACTCCCGAGGATTTGCGATTTCGTACCCACTTGTTTCACCACTGGTGCCAAGACGGAGGGCCTGTCCTGTACACGTCTCCGTCCTCGACTTCATTTCACTCCCCATAAAAAAATCTATAAAAACCTCAGACCCTTTTTCGTCTGTCTCACTCAGTGCGAACATGACGTCCCTTCAGTCGCATCTTCCCGTCAAATTGATTCGTGCCTTGTATGGCATCAGTCGAGAAAAAGATCCACAAACACGAGCTCGTGTCTTAGAAGCTAGTCTCAAAGAAGTCTTACGATGGTTCACGGTGACGACACGTCAATTACTCCAAGGAATCATTCAGATTCCTCATCAAACCAAACGCTTTTTCGATCGAAACAAAGTCGCTTTGGTCCAACTGGCCGATCCCCGCATCGACACTCAAACCAAAAAACAAATCATTTTGAGACCTGGAGGGAGCGGTACTCTAGGAGGGGTCATCATTCGCTCACTCTTAAGATGGGATCCTAATGCCCGCAAAGTTATACCCAAGACAAAAGTCCAACGAAGCCCCAAGAAGAAAAAGACCAGGTCCCCAAGGAGAACTTCTCCAGTGGCAGGACCCTCCTCTGACCAGACACCACCACCCCGGAAAAAGAAAAGAAGCCCCCAGAAAAAGAAAAGTCCACAGAAAACTAGTCGCAAGAGAGGCACTTCGGCTAGGACGCAACCTTACACTCGCAAACCACGACCTGCCACAGCGGTGACTGCGTCTCCGGCAGCTTCACGTTTGTCCACTTCTCCGTTAATGACACCCAGAACTGAAGAGTACTTGGAGACGTTGATCACACCAAGAACTTCTCCGTTAATCACCCCAAAAATTACTTCCCCAGTGGCAGGACCTTCCAATTTAGTGGCAGGGGCTGCTGCTCACAAAGTACCTTCTCCCAAAATCAAAGTTCAAGAAAGATCGGGCATGTTACAAAGTTTACTGGATTTGTCCAAGCAAGAACTGGCTCGATTTAGTCCGTTACGTACCCCTGCACGACGTGTTATGCCTGTCCTCAAACTAATACGACGTAAAGACAATCAGTGGCGACGCGTTCCAGTATAAAAAAGGCCTGTGACCAAGTCGGGTATCAGTGTTTTTTGGTGCTCCTGAAGACTCAAAGATGTCACCCTCCAGAAAACCCCAAGGAAAGAAAAGGAAAGGACTGCCACCACGTTTAGCCAAACATGGGGACATGTTATCTGTCCTGTCCAAAGCTTCTCCACCCCTACGAAAAAAACTCATTCAAACAGCCTCCAAAGAGGTCATCGATACCGTGTGCGAATGTTGTTTGAACGTTTTGAAAGGCACGATCCCTTTGCCCAAACACCAGAAACAATGCTTAGGCAAACATCGTCACGTTCTTCGCCAAATGGTTCAAAAGAAAATTCCCATTCGTCAAAAAAAGATGTTAGTGCAACGTGGAGGTATTTTACCTCTCTTGTTAGGCCCCATACTGAAAGGAGTCTTGGGAACCATGTTGGGAGGACTGGTGGGAGCAAGATAAAAAGGCCTCGGAAGTTCCAAGATCTCAGAATCGACCCCTGACAACCCCATGGAAGGACGAAAACTAGCTTTAGTGCCTTACAAACGATGGATGGAATACCATCGGTGGCAAAAACAACACACCCCGCATTTACCTCCCAATCCCCATTTGAGCGAGATGTCCCAGTTACAACACGAATTGCAATCCTTGATGGATCGCCAAGATTTGTCCGAAACAGAAAAATTGCAAAAGTACGGTCAACTCTTGCAACGACTGCAACTCTTTCACCAGAATGCTTTAGACGAAACAGCTCTACCCACTCTGAAAGATTTTAAGACCTTGATGAAAAGTCCAGCACCATCACCAGTACCAGTACCAGTACCAGTACCACCAGTACCCGTGACCAAGACAGAAAATGGAGAAGAAGAGGAAGGGTTTCAAACTCCACCAGAAAAAGTACGCAAGTTAACAACACCACCTACCTCCAGAATTGGATGGATTAAAAAGATGATGGCCACCCCTTCTTCCTCACAAGAGAAAAAGAAAGTGAAGACAGAAGTGAAGACAGAAGTGAAACAAGAACCGATATCCCCCGCTCAGACATCCTTCTCCTCTTCGACACCTATTGCTGGCCGCACACGCAAAGCATTGCAATCCAAGAAAATACCCCAAGAGAAAAAGAGTAGCATCCTCCAAGAGTGGGTGTCTTATTAACACACCAACCAACACAAAAAAATGGAAAAAGTCTTAGCCAGCATTTACTACGATCCCTCCCATCCTGCAGGTTACGCAGGAGTTCAAAAATTGTATCGTGCTGCCAAAACGCGACTGAAAAGTCTCCGTTTACCTCAAGTGCAACGATGGTTACAAGAACAAACTACCTACACTTTACACAAACCCATTCGACGCAAGTTTGCCAGAAGTCGCACCCGAGTGGAAGACATCGATCATCAATGGCAAGCCGATTTAGCCGATGTCTCTCATTTGGCCAGCTACAATCGTGGCTACAAATATTTGTTTTGTGTCATCGACGTCTTTTCCAAATTTGCCTGGGTCGTGCCCTTGACTTCCAAATCGAGCAGCGAGTTAGTGCGAGCCCTGCAACGGGTGTTAAAACAAAGCGGTCGTCACCCTCTTCGATGGCAAACGGAGAAAGACACCAAATTTCTGAACCAAGCTTTCCAAAAAGAATTAAAGAAACGTGACATTCATTTTTTTACCACCGAGAATCCCGAAACCAAAGCCAGCATCGTGGAACGTTTTCAACGCACTTTGAAAGAACGCATGTGGAAATATTTTACGCATCACCACACTCTGAAGTACATCGACATCTTACCACACCTGGTGCAAGCGTACAACCAATCTTACCATCGAAGCATCGGACGTGCCCCGCAAGACGTGACTCCCGACAACGAAGTGTTGGTGTTTGAGCGTCTGTTTGGTACGTCCCCGACGAGGGCTGTCCCCGAGAAAAGTGGAATGTTGGCCGTAGGAGATTGGGTGCGCATTGGCAAAACCAAACGCACTTTCGACAAAGGTTACTTACCTAACTGGACGACCGAATTGTTTCGCGTCACTGGACGAGTGCATGGCCGTCATCCTGCCGTCTATAAATTGGAAGACATGAACGGAGAAGTGCTCAAAGGAACGTTTTATTTGCCCGAGTTACAACGTGTCACCAAAAAAGAAGACGACGTGTACGACATCGAAAGCATTCTCGAACGCAGAACCCGTAAAGTGGGCAAACGACGTGTCAAAGAAGTCAAAGTACGTTGGAAAGGATATCCACCCAGTTTTGATTCTTGGATCGACGCTTCGCAAGTCATCGACTATAAAAAGAAGTGACCATCATGCCCTTTCACACAGCAGACGCAGCTACGTCGACCACTCCTCCTTCACCTAGTTCTTCTGTGCAAGATTTACAAAAACAACCCTTGTGGGTGTGGTGTGGAGAACGTGTGCCTAAAACGCAAATCGTCTTTTTCTGCCAAATCTTCGTGGTGTATTGTGTCATCGGGGCAGCCATTGCCAATTTGAGTTTGCAACAAGGAGACAAACAATTGTGGACCATTTTATTGAGCAGTTGCATCGGTTACCTGCTTCCTAATCCCTCCCTGAAATTCTCCTCGAACGGGAACCCCGGGAACCTTGTATCCAGTGCCAGTCCCAGTCACCACTTTAACCACAATCAGAACCCCATTTTAGACGGAGACACGCCTCTGACGTCCACTAACCCCTCGGACAGCCACAGAACTCTGGAATTATGAGTCACCAAAACCAATTTTACTTAACTTTACCCAGTGACAGTTCCATGGAGGTGTTTCCCAAGAACACGTTGTGCTGTTACACGGCCAAATTACCTCAAGCCATCCAGTTAGATCACGAAGCCCATTGGGAAGTGGCTTTAGTAGAAATGATTCACCCGACCCAAGTCCTCAATGTCCTTCCCAATCAAATTTTTTTTGATGTGGAAGTTCATGACGAGCAAATGCAACAGTGGATGGATAGCAATGTCAAATATGACAAGAAAACCCGTACACAAAAGTACACCACCTATCACTTGTTCATTCCCCCAGGCTATTATTTTAGTGGTCAACATTTGGTCAGCACCATAGCCTCCAGGTTTAATGTCGTGTTTCTGAAAGCTTTGGAGCATGTCAACAAAAGTGTCACCATGGAGTACCACAAAGCAGCTCGTCGCTTCTTGATGAAATTTGAACGAAGTAAAATCGTGTCCATTTTATTTTGTCCTGAATTGTTTGACATGTTGGGCGGAGACATGGACATGAGAAAGGCCATGCTCAAGAAAAACGAATTACCCATCGTTTACGACAACGAGTCTTTTAGCAAGTTATTTCGTGCCCCGGTAGAACTGAACCAAGGACTGAATTTGATGTTCGTGTATTCCGATGTGGTGGAGTACAACGTGGTGGGACACACCTCCGTACCGTTACTGCGTGTCATTCCTTTGAAAGTAGATTCTGCCACGGACGCTGACGAGGAAGGTGGAAACACTTACCACGTCCACCGTGAATTTGTACATCCTCACTATTTGCCTGTCAGTAAGTCGTATTTGGACACGGTCAACATTGCTATAAAAGGAGATCTGGGACAAAATATTCCATTCACCAAAGGAAAAGTCACGGTGAAACTCCATTTTCGAAAACGGTTCTCTCACGACTCGTAAGTAAGTCATGTATCCAGTGTACCGAGGGGTTGCTCGACAGCGAGGACAGGGCTTAGGAGATATGTTAAAATCGGCCTTTCGTTCGGTGGCCCCGTTGTTGAAACCGATGGTGACACGCGGATTGCACGCCTTGAATGATGCGGCACTGACGCAAGGCAAAGAATTTCTCCAAAATGTCATCATCGACAAACAAAACCCTAAAGAAGCCTTCATGAGGGCAGGCAAAAATGTCTTGCTGCAAACGGGCAAAGACATTTTAGGCCAACGAGAAACACCTATAAATGCCCTGCACGCTACCGAGTCAGGCATTCAGCAAGGACAAGGCAGAAAGAGACGACGAAGAAAACACCCTTTCACCAGACTTCAAGCGAGAAAGGCCAAGAAAAGAAGAACCGTTCGAGACTTAGACGTTTTCGATTATTGAGAAAAGAGACAAAAAAAATGATGCACCGAGAATCTTGCGCTTGTTCCAAGACGGAATTGGATCTGTTTGCCATGCCCCCCACCATGATGACGATGCAAGAATCCCAGTGTGTGGAATTTCACCCCGTCTCCTCACTGACCGATTCCGCTCCCATCGAGTTTGAAATCAAAGGACAGCCCGAAGATTACATCGATCTGAATAGCAGTTACTTGTACCTGAAAGTCAAAATTCTAGATAAGACTGGAGGTGCTATAGACGATGAAGCAGTAGCTCCCGTCAACAATTTCATGCATTCCTTGTTCAGTGGAGTGGACTTGTACTTGAATAACAAACTGGTCAGTAGCAGCATGGATACTTACCCTTATCGTGCCTACCTGGAAAATCTCTTGACGTACGGAATAGATGCCAAGAACACTCATCTCAATGCCTGTGTGGTATGGGAAGCTGACGAACCTACCAAGTTTGAAATATTGGAAACTGATGAAAAGAAAGACAACAATGATGGATTTGTAGAACGAAGAAAGAGAATCACGGGAGCCGACACAAGTTTAGAACTGATGGATCGTTTGCATTTGGACATGTGGTTGCAAGAAAAGTATTTGCCGAACGGGGTGGATGTCCGCCTGAGATGGAATCGTAGCAGTGCCGCTTTCCATTTGATGGCTGATAGTGACGGTTACAAAACCAAAATCCTAGAAGCCAGACTCTACGTACGCCGTGTGGAAGTGTTACCTAAAGTGGGAAACGACATCAGTCAGACGTTGAGCAGAACGACCGCCAAGTATCCCATACGACGCGTGGAAGTGAAAACCTTCACCATTCCCAAGGGACAGCGATCCATGATCGAAGATCATCTGTTCCAAGGACAGTTACCCAAACGTTTGATCGCTGGTATCGTCGAGAATACAGCCTTCAACGGAGCTGCCGAAAAAAATCCTTTCTACTTTCAACACTTTGGCGTGTCCAAAATCGAAGTCAGTCGCGATGGCAAGACCTTGTGTACCCGACCTTTCGAACCTGACTTTAAAAAGAAGAATTACTTGAGATCGTACTTGTCCTTGTACGAAGCCACCGGACAGTTAGGAACCAATACCAGTCACGGTATTACGTACGAGGATTATGCAGGAGGCTACGCTTTGTGGGCTTTCGATTTCACTCCAGACCAAGGCAGCGACGAGGGACATTATCACCCTATAATATCCGGCCAGATTCGTGTGGAAATTCAGTTTAAAGACCGAGACCCTGATGAAACGGTGAACGTCATCCTGTATGCAGAATTCGATAATGCCATAGAAATCAACAGTTAGAGAGAAGTCATCCTAGATTACTAGAAACCATGGAAGACTGTTATCCCCCTTTACCTAGTGAAGAAACTTTTAGTGTTGGATTATTGTTAAAAAATGTTAGAGTTGTTGTTGTTTAGTGTTAAGTGATTTTTGAATAAAAAAATGTTGTGTTTTGAAAAAATTGTTTGATGTTATATTGTTGGATTATTGTTAAAAATGTTAGAGTTGTTGTTTAGTGTTAAGTGATTTTTGAATAAAAAATGTTGTGTTTTGAAAAAAATGCCTTTGTCTTTTGTTTAGCTATAAGAATGTTGGATTGATGCTCTTTCATTTCTTACTATCCCTCTCATGACACTCACTAAACGTTGCGACTCAAAAACCGTGTGGGGGATGTTTTCCTTCACGTCCGCGCTTTGACTTTAAGAACCGGGGTTGTTTCCAGTCTAACCATCCATTGTCGACTCATCCTCCTACGAAGATGTGTTCCAAACTAGCTAAGCTCAACGAAGCCTACGTGAATTTGCATAGGGTCAGACACAGTCTGATACCGAAACCAGAAGAAATAGAGAATGTGAGAATGTTAAAAACCACTGAAGACCTGACAGAAGAGCTCCTCAGAGAAGAAATGAACAGGGAAAAAGAAGAATGGACAGAGAAGTACAGACTTCAGAGACAGCAGCAACAGCAGCAACAACAACAGCAGCAGCAACCTGAAGCTGACAGAGGCTTTGTCGATTGTCGTATCGACACCAAAGAGTTCTTCTTCTCTTTTCGAAGAAGCAGACCTATCGCCAGAAAGTCTATCCTCAGAGGACATCGCATTCTTAGAAACTAAAAAAGAATGCCATAGCAAACAAAAAAACAGCCCTTTTCAGGGCTACCCAATACTCTAGAAAAGAAACAACAATCCATTTGCCAATGTGTGTAGGTAGAGTAGTGTGAAAATAAACACTAACTCTTTTTTTTTAAAATGTGAGGGTATGTGTTTGTGTATTTGTGTTTGTAAGTGGTTAAGTAAGTTGGTATGGATAGTAGATTAAAATGATGTCTTTTTTTTGGTGTTTGAGGTGTAAATTTGGGGTTAGATTGGATTGCTTTGCGTATGTGGATAGTCTATTGAAGTGATTTATAAAAAATTTTAAAATAGTGATGGGTAGCATAAAAAGTGAGTGTTTCTTTTAGGTCCGCGCGTTGTTGTTTTTTGGTCATGATGTAGGTAAGATCAATTTTATGTTTTTAGGGGATGTTTTCCTTCACGTCCGCGCTTTCACTATAAATTGAAACTCGTTCGGCAGTCCAACTACCCTTGTTGATTGATCAACACCAAAAATGAACACGAAACTGGAGAAACTGTTGGAACTTCATGTGCATCTGGAATATGCCAGGCGCATATTAAATGAACTGGCCGCGGAAGCCATTGTGGAGGAGGGAAGGATAAGAGAGGAGGAGGAAAGAAGAAACAAAGAAGAGGAGGAGAGAAGATATAAAGAAGAAGAGGAAAGAAGATACAAAGAGGAGGAGAGAAGATACAAAGAAGAGGAGGAGGAGGAGGAAAAGGAGAGAAGAAGAAGAAATTTCAGAATCCCAGAAACCGAAAATTGGGATTCTGAAGCCACATATCCTGCCTCTGCTCTCTCCCCCCAAAAGGTAAAAAGTAACTGGGGGATAAGATGTGTATGCGGCGCCAGGCCTGGAAGGTGCCACCATTAACCAGGTGTCCATGAAGTTCCAAAAAAACAGCCCTTTTCAGGGCTACCCAATACTCTAGAAAAGAAATAACCATCAATTTGCCAATGTGTAGGTAGAGTAGTGTGAATATAAACACTAACTCTTTTCTAAGATAGTGTGAGGGTATGTGTTTGTGTGTTGGTGCTTGTAAGAGCTAAGGTATGTTTGTGTGAATAGTAGATTATGGGTTTCTTTATTGTTTCTTAGCGTATGTGAAGAGTATAGTTAGGGTTTTGTAACGGCTCACGTACGATTGTGTGGATAGTAGATTATGGATTTTGTTTATTGTTTCTTAGCGTATGTGGAGAGTATAGTTTGGGTTTTGTAACCGCTCACGTACGATTGTGTGGATAGTAGATTATGGATTTTGTTTATTGTTTCTTAGCGTATGTGGAGAGTATAGTTTGGGTTTTATTATATGAAATGAGAAAAGTAGGGGATGTTTTCCTTCACGTCCGCGCTTTCACTATAAGAACCCACAGTATTCGTCGTTCAAACCATTCTACAAAGAAGATGGCTTCTAACCAAATGGACAAAATACAAACATTGCAAGACGTTTTAGACAACTTAGGAATGATGGAACAGATGTTAATAAGACTCGTTGAAGACCATTATTCCTATAGTCCCCATCGTGTAAAGATGGAAATTAATAACTTAAAAAAGGTAAAGGACAAGATTAGTGGTGTCATGAAAGAGATAAAGGAGGAGAAGGAGGATGAAGAGGAAAGAATAAGAATAAGCAAATGGAACGAAAAAATTGAAAAAGAAGAAGAAAATGAGAAGAGGAAGAAAGAAGAGGAGGAAGAGAAGAAGAAAGAAGAGCAGGAGAAAAAAAAGAAAGAGAAGAAGAGAAAGAGTGTAGGAGATAAAATAAGAACTTGGTGGAGAAAAAGAAGAAATTAGAAGCAGAAGAAGAAGAAGAAGAAAACCCAAAGGCCCTTTTCAGGGCCAGCCATATTTCTCGAAAAGAAATAGCCTTTCCATTGCCTACCCTTTTTTAAAATTTAAATTTAAATTTAAATTTAAAAAAACTTTTTAAAAAAAAAAAAAATCCCATGTTCAATTTCCCTTGACGCTATAAAGTCCCACCCTGTTTAAATTCCTTTGACGCTAAACCGTCCCACGATTTTTCTCCATCTTAATTTCCCTTGACGCTAATCTGACCCACGATTTTTCTCCATGTTAAATTTCCCTTGACGCTAATCTGTCCCAGGGGTCTCTGTAATGCTAATTCCCATTGACGCTAATCTATCCCACCTTACTACTATCAAGAAATATGCAAGTACAATCATGAGAGGAACAGACACAAATTTTGCATTAGCAAGGGAAGCTCTTCGGGCGAAGCAAAAAGATTTAAAGTCTAAAGGAAAAGGAAATAAACCCAATCGGAGTCAACCAATCACAGATGAAGAAATAAATGCCCTGTATAGTAAAAAAACTAATGGGGATTGAAACACCTGAAGCCATTGTTAACACATTGTGGTTTAACAACTCTGTGCATTTTGGTTTGAGGGGAGTGACTGAACATTACAATCTGAAATGGGGGCATGTTACACTAAAGAAAGATGTGAATGGCCTTGAGTATCTTGAACTCAATGAAAGGCAGACAAAAACAAGAACAGGAGACAATGTCAAGGACATCGGGCATATTAATCCTACGATGTATGAAAACAAAAACAACAAAGAGAGAAATCCACTTGCTATCTACAAACGGTATGCTGAGCTAAGACCAGCAGAATTTTGTCAACGTGAAGATCCTTTCTATATAGCGCCCAACACTATGCCAATCTCAGCGACAAACCCAAAATGGTTTAGGATACAAGTCATTGGAATTAACAAACTTGGATCATCATGAAAAAAATGAAAGAAAAGGCAAATATTACAGAAAGAAAAAAATTAACAAACACAAGTAGCCGAAAGTATTTAATTCAGAAGTTAAGAGACAAAAACATTCCCCCAACTTATATCATGCAAATTTCAGGCCACAAAAACGTACAGTCTATAAACAGCTACTCAAACATTAGTGAAAAACAACAAAAGACGTACTCCAATAACCTGAGCAACACCGGCCACCCAAGTAATGATGCTCTCAACCCCCACCCCCACAACAAAGAAATTTCCAACTGCACAGCAAGAGACTGTAGTATATCAAGTTGTCAAACGTGTAATATTCAACAGAATCAGATTATCAACAACCCACTCTACTGACCAAACATCACCGTACAAAATATGTTTGTTATGAACCTAACAGAAAACATGAACGAGATCCCTAACTGGGTCTACTTCTTTCAACAGGCGAATTCTCAAACAGGGCACACACAGCAGAAACATAGGAAAATTATTGAAAGTGACACTGACAGTCAGTAGGAATAGCGAAATATGGACATAAACGATATCAATGAAATGTGGTTAAGGTTAAATTGTTTAATTACCTATTGTTACTTCATTATTTTGATGTTTCTGGCTCGAATCGTACTCTTAATATACATGCAAATGGCTGTCCTATTACTGTTCATGACAACGAACACTGCAGATTCAATGTTTGCATGCCTATTATTAAAAATATTTTGAATGCTAACTATCAGCCTTGTGTTTTCATTTCATTTAATATTGCTAAAGGAAACATATAGGAATTAATATGAATGAAGTGTACAGGAAATTATGAATCACTACAGAACTTCTTTTTTGAGCATACGTACATGGGAGGGGTTGTGAAGAGTTCACTCCCCTAAAGTGCACTGTTTGTCGCCGTCAGTTTTATCTCCCATATAAAATGAAAACTTTGATGTGGTATAAATAAAATATATGTATAGTATGTACGCTGTTTCAATGATATACCACTCGTTGTATAAATTTTTCATCTCGTGGTATTTCATTGATACAGCGTACATACTATACATATATATATATATATATATATATATATATATATATATATATATATATACACAGTGGGACCCCGCTATAACACGGTAGTTGGGAACCATAGAATCCAACCGTGTTATGAACCGAACTGTGTTATATGCAACCAACTCAGTTAGCTGAAGAAAATGTACCCTCCCCCCCCCAAAAAAAAAAATGGGGGGGGGGTACTACATGCAGGCAGTAAAATACGTGCTTCGTCGGCACAGTTGCTATCTTGAATTAATGCATATCAAATGAGAAATACACCGGTAGTGAAAAGAGAGAAGACATCATACTTTATTTAGAGAACCATGAATTGGTACATGAATACTGTTTATATACAAATGTCTAATGTATAGCATGATCAGAGTGTCAACGCAGTGTACTCACCTGCGAACCTCATCGTATACATTGAATCCACAATACAAGTGATTCCAATATGCATACACAGCTTTAAAATATTCATTAATTTTGTAACAGGTCATATTGGTCTGAATTCAGTGGAAAAACATAGCACAATCACGTAACGAATGACAAAGCACTTTTACTTTGAAGTACGTTCGAAGTCGGTAAAAGTTAGTTTGCGTTTTAAGCCGCCGTTAGCATAAACTTTTTCTCTACCAAAAGGAAACTTTCACAGCACAGTTAAAGTGTTCCAGTCGCGTTGGAAAATGCAAAAATCCATCAGATTCCATCACTTTTATTTAAGTTTGGTACTGACTTTCTTTGAAGAAAACTTCTTTGCTGTTATTGAGAGATTGTAGTCGGCTTTCTTTGATGAAGGCTGCATGCGCTTTTGAAGTCGCCGCCAAAGAACAGCTTTGGAGAACCAAACGAATGCCCATTTCTTATTGTGGCGGCAACATCAAATAATTGTATTGTATGATTGAGACGGGGATTTTTTTTCCATTTGCTGAATACGTTTTCATAACAGTCGGTGCTTCAAAGATAATCTGTTTCCCTTGAAATTTTAGCAAACTGTTTTATCTGGATACATTTTTAAAAGGAATTAGCCGTCATTTAGACTATTCTAGTTACTGTCCCTCCATGCCTACTGAATAAACCAACAAGATTTTTTTTTTCTTCAAATATTTGTGGTAGCAGCGTGATGCTGCCTTCTACGCATGCGTCTGAAAATTAAGAAAGGGTCAACGGAAGATAGAGACGCAGGTGTTCTGACGAAATGGATTATTACAGAAAACGTGAATGTTCTGAAGGATTTAATTCTGAGTGAAAAGAAGAGGAATTTTACTTACCATCCACATGCAAATGCATACTTGTAAATATATTAATTACTAGCGAGCGGCCGAAAATCCATTGAAAGACAGATTACGAAAGAATGCCTCGTCCAGTTTATCTCCGTTACCAGAAATGTCAACAACAAAAAAGCGGATATTTCACAACATACAGAACTCATGCTAGATGTCAGGATAAGCGGATTATGATATAACAATGCACTGTTTAGATGGTTTGTCAGTATAGACAAAGAATTTGTTTATGTAACAATAGATAAATTTCAGTGCATTCTATATCCAGTTTGCGGCTTCCTTTCATGGGGCCTCTGAATTTCTGCACTCCAAACCAATGGTTGTATATAAAAGTTTAAACAGCCAACAATATCGCCAACAAATAAAAAAAAGCCACATGGTATGTTTTGCAGCCAATAAGGAAAAACAATCCAAGTTTGCGACATTGGCGAAGACCTACGCGATCCCAGAATAAACTTTCTATGCGTTTTTTTCTTCTTACTTTTAAGAGGAAAGAAAAAGTACTTTTTCGTGTACGAGAAAAATACTTTTTTGTGTACGAGAAAAATACTTTTTTGTGTACGAGAAAAATATATATAAAATTTCAGGAGCCATGCCACGATCGTCTTGCATTTTTTATTCATAGCGATCTCTATCCCAAAATGATAAGCAACTTGTTAGGTTTTTTTTCGTACTTTTTAAGAATTTTTTTTTTCCCCCACAAGAAAAATACATGTACATAAAATTTCGGGAGCCACGCCACGACCGCGTTATATCCGAATTCGCGTTATAACGGAGCGCGTTATAGCGGGGTCCCACTGTCTATATATATATATATATATATATATATAGGGGCGGATTAAGGCTCACTGGTGCCCTAAGCACTGACAAATCTTGGTGCCCCCCTCCTTTCCACGCTGATCGACAGAGGTCAGAGTGCATTGCGCCAGCAGTACTCCTTGTACACTTGGGAAGATAACCATAGGGTGCACCATGATCAAGAAACAGAACATTATGATCAATTTGTACTAGTTTTATCAATTTTTTTTACAAATCTTCATTCGTTTTTTTTCTTTTCACCCTTTTCTCAAGTTTGTGGTGCCCCCACTGGCCCTGGTGCCTTAAGTATGTGCTTAGTCTGCTTAATGGTATGGTTAATACGCCCCTGTATATATATATATATATATATATATATATATATATATAATCCTTTAGAGTTAAAGGTTTGAAAGGAACAAAACAATGTTCATTATGTTTTTCCCACTTAGCAGCATAATGAATCAAAATAAAGTTAGAATTTTTATTCTGTATATTGAAATGACTTTACATGCCAATTTATAGGAATATAATTGAACTTGTTTCATGTGATACATTTTGTGGTTTTGTGCATGGATCATCTTTTTCTGACTTTGATGTTTTGGAGAGCCTTGAAAGAGAAACAGATTTAGATTTATAAAATGCATGTTTTATAATCTAAAATGTTCTTAAATTCTATTCAGTAATGGCCATATGTGAACGTTGAAAAAGTAATTTCGTCCTGGAAAATCCCCGGAAATGACGTGGAAATTTATCTTTAGAAAAGCTTAATAACCGTGAAAAACATTACTATATCTCTGTTATTCCAGGATTGCATCCTATATCGTAATATTAACGTCGGCAGCCACTGTTGTGCAATTTGTAAAAAGTTTTTGGGTTGAGAAATGAGTATCTATGTATACATGTTTTTATAGTTCGATGATTATTTGTTGCTGTTATCGTAGAATTGTTTACTATATTTTGCTGTTAAATTTCTTTGATAGACATTATGAGAAATATTGTTGTAGTATTTGATATTAGATTTTAACATTCATGTATTAGCAATAATGATTGTTGTTATTAACATATTTATAAATCTGAAATGCCATTAGCGTTTGTCTTTTCTTTGGCTGTGCTTATACTAGTTAGACATGATATCTTTTCTTCTTTTTCTCTTTCTAACCTATGATACAAATTTATGTTCTTAATTTTTTTATAAATAACCTCTTAATTCTTTCCCAATTGTGACTCGACTTTCATTGCAACCACAACGCAATGACAGTGCCTGCAAGGCACAGAATATAACAGATGTCTTTTGAAAACATAAATTATAATCAACGCAAATAAAATACGCATACACATGTATTAACGATATTGAATGTATGTGAAACAGGAAAAGTAAATAGTCTTCGCAAATGAAAATATTCATCTATCATAAATGAAACTGTCATTACTTAATTAAGACATTACCATGACAAAGCTGGCATGCACAACCCACACGTTGGTGACACTAAATCATATTCAGTCTTGATATCTTATAACAAAGATATCACTGATTTGCTTTACATACAATGTTTTCTAACATAATTATTATTTGCCTTCTTTGTTCATTTTACATAAAACATGTAGTAGCGTGTCGCAATTATTTTCATCATCACATGACGTCGGATTGTGGCATATGGCACAATGATTCTCTACTGCACATTATTTATAAACATTTACCAGTAAATCAAGGATTTGATATTATATATTAGTTACTTTTATTAGACATGATACTAGTAGCTGGTAATTAATACATATGTGGGTCTTTTTGAGTCGGGCCTTTTAATGACAAGTCCGTTTTGGTCATGGGTCTTTTTGGTACCGGTCCGTTTTGACCCGGAACCCTCTGATGAATCCTATGAGCATTAATGTGTTGATTGTTTCTGAATTTAGTATGATCCTCCTCCTCTGTGTATAATATTATTCTAGCTTGAACAAGTTATTGTTCTTTATGTTAGTGCAATTTTCAACATCTCACAGGTATGGCCCAACAGGTATTCTCTCTTGGATATCCCTGTTCCAAAAAGAAAATTTATAACTAACATGAACTCTGGCAAAGATTCACTTCCTCGAATCAGTGCACTGCTGCCCCTTATGCCAGAATTTTTCTCTTCCATAATGCTGTATTAGGGTTTTAAGTCCAATATTCCCTTATTCCCCTAGTCTGCTTGTTCAGACATGGGTATCTGGAATAATATGCTCTTTTTAATTGGTTAAATCCTTATTTATTCAGTTTATCTGAACACTCATCTTAAATTAGCACAAAATCTCTCAGTGCTGAATGTCTGGAGAAAAGAAAGCAAAATTGCACTTAACTTTTAAATTGATTGTATTTAGGACTGGTAACTTGAAAATAACGCTGCATCGTACGTTAGGTCTATAACCAGAATCCTGTCCATCCAACACATACATTGGAATCGCACTCCACATTAAATTTGGGCTCCAAATCAAGCACTGGTATTTTAAGTGACATTTTCTCAATGTCCAACAAACTGATATACAAGAAATTCATTATAATCATAGCTATCATCAGCCAGTATTTGCCAACTGAAAATGTTGTATTAAGACAAACGCTTTTGTGATTCAGCCATTTTCACCACTTCCAACTACCTTCTCTCCAGTCGACCTTCTGGACATGTTTGCAAATTTTTTCCGTGACAAAGTACAAACCATTAGAGATAAGCTTGACACCACAATTTCAACTGACTCGTCATCACCATACAGTTGGGATACAGAATTTGAACGGCAACCATTAGCAGCATTTGAACCTGTCTCTATGGATTTCATACGTACAGTCGTGTTGAAGAGTGCACCAAAGTCATGTGAACTTGATCCAATTCCAACATCACTGCTGCTTGAGCGCTTAGATCCAGTATTGCCTTCACTAACTGATGTTATTAATACCTCTCTCTCGTCTGGGGAATTCCCATCATTTTTCAAAACTGACATTGTAAAGCCTCTGCTGAAGAAACCAGCACTAGACGATAACGATTTAAAGAACTACAACCAATTTCTAATCTCCCATTCATTTAAAAAATCTTAGAAAAGGTTGTTCTATCTCAGCTTGTATCTCATCTAAATTCAAACAGTCTTTTTAGCAATGTACAATCTGCATATCGCCCTTGCCACAGTACTGAAACTACTCCTTTAAAAGTAGTTAATGACATTCTCTCTGCATTGGATGGTTGAAAGATTACAGTCCTCAGCCTCTTTGATTTGTCTGCAGCATTTGACACAATAGTCCATGATATATTACTTCACCGTCTCCAGCATGTATTTGGCATTCATGATACAGCCTTACTGTGGTTCAAGTCCTACTTGGTCAACAGGACACAAATTGTATCTGCAAATGGAATACACTCCAACCCAGTTGATCTATGTTGTGGTGTTCCACAGGGGTCTGTTCTTGAACACGTTCTCTTCATTCTGTACACTCAGTCGCTCTCAAGTGTCATAGATCATCATCCAGTGTCTCATCAATTGTATGCTGATGACACGCAAATATACAAAACTAGCCACCCAACTGATGTTGATGCTACCATCCAAGGTGTAGAGAGGTGCATTTCTGATGTGAAATCAAGGATGACTTGTAACAAGCTGCAGATGAATGATGATAAAACTGAGGCCATTCTGATCACAACACAAAGACTTTCTCATTCACATCCTTTACCTCAAACAATAAATATCAGCAACGCCAACATTAAATTCACACAATCAGTTTGAAACCTAGGTGTTACTCTGGACAGTATTCTCACATTGCACCAACATGTCATGAACGTATGCAAGGCTGCATATCTTGAGCTGAGACGCATCAGCTCAATTCGCAAATATCTTTCAGCTGATGCCACTAAAACACTTGTGTGTTCATTAGTACTTTCAAGACTGGACTATTGTAACTCAATTCTGTCTGTTTCATCTCAATATCTACTCCAGAAACTTCAAAAAGTTCAAAACACAGCTGCTTGGATCATACTTAGAGTACCACAATCAGAGCACACCTCCCCGCTGCTCTGTACCCTACACTGACTATCCATTCGATCCAGAATCAAACACAAAATTTGTTCTCTGTGCTACATTTCATTGTCGGACATTAGTCCAGCATACCTATCATACCTCACTCATGTGTACACACCAGCAAGATAAGTATGCTCCTCTTCTGACAATCGTATACTCATTATTCCAAGTATGAAAACAAAGTCATATAGACAGCGTTCTTTTGCATACCAGGGCCCAGCAACATGGAATGAATTGCCTACTGAACTTAGACAGAAGGACACAGTGATCACATTCAAGAGGGCTCTCAAAACTCACTTATTTCGACAGCAAGAGCAAACTTAAAGACCTAATAATGTTTCCTACCTGAAATATTCTCAGCATGTTTTTTTTTATTTTTTTAATGTTTTTCTAATTTCATGTTGTTTGTTTTTGTAATAATATTATTATGTTTCTTATCTTATAGGTGTTGTCTAAAGTTGTAAAGTGCTTAGAGCTTCTAAAGATTAGGCACTATACAAAGTCCTCATTATTATTATTATTATTTTAGTTTCCTGTGTGGCCCTTATTTGAAACATGCATCTGTAAAACTTCCATGATGGAAGTAAGGTTAAAACTACCATAAAATGCTTGTTTCAGGGCCAAATGAACCAATCAAATTTAGTTTAACAGCCATTCATGTCGAACTGAAGTATCCAACTATTTTAAAGCTTGCCTTCCTGAAACTCGATGTTGCAACAAGTGCTGCGAGACCGCAATTTTATATGTTTCTCTCAAATAGCATTACATGTGTGCTAATTTGTTTCTGAGTTACCATTCTAATAGGTCCCAAGTTGCCGAGTGGTCTAAAGCGCTCTCCATTACGAATCCCTGTCATCTCACTTCTGTCTGCGTGGGTTCGAGTCTCGGATTCAGCCAATGTGGGTATGTGAGAAAGCTTGCCAGAAGCTTCTCGTGGGCTGGTGGTTCTTTCCGGGTGTTTTCCCGGGTTCTTCCTCCAGCATTAATACTGGTGTAGCCTATCGTGTGCTGAAAAATGACTTTAAACTCTACAACAATAACAACAACAACCTTTCTAATAAAAAAAAAATTCATTGGTGCATGCTAGTTCCAGCCTCTCAAAGAGTTGTGGGCGTGACCTAAACAAAATCAACATGTGCTATGTCTTACATGTAGGACTAAAATGCCCGTGAACCTTAGTCCTACAATGTAAGACACAGTACATGTTTTTGTTCAACATAAATATCAGCGTCAAGGTCTTGCATCTAGGACTAGGTGAACCTATGACAAGAACTTCACCGTTAAGTCATCTTTGAATGTATTTTAGATTAACATATGAGCTGTATTGATTGTCACACAGTGTTAAGTTCAGTAATGAGAAACAAAAGTACAGAAAGTATAACTTACAGTTAGTAAAAATAATTATGTTCTGGGTCGATCTGGATTGAACGGAAACGGAAATGAGAGCGATGTTCCGATTATTTACACTTTATGAAGAGATCGATTTTCTTCCTGGTGGGAGATGAACGTGGTCGAATGGTTGAACACGTCTTTAAACAAGGTAGTGGCTAAGTTTCTGGTGATTAAATGAGTAGTTCTATTTTGGTCCGATAATAGGTTTATAGACAATTTGGCCATGAGCAAATCGGTCCGAGTTGGACCGAAAATATGACCATTTGGCCCGAGTGATATTTATGTTTTGGGCGTCAAGAAAACCAAAACCAACATGTGCTATGTCTTACATTGTAGGACTACATTCGGCCCTAGTCATTCTGACATAGTATATGTATATTTTTATTGATTTATAACTGAATTAAAATCTCCTCCTATGTTATCAAGTTATCATTATAGTCATTCAAGTCAGTTTTTAACTGTTGAGCTACAAATTTGGTAGACCAGCAAGTTGTTCTCCCCCTTTTTCTTTTGTTTGACTGGCGGCGGACACAGGGGCTCGTTACAAAGAAAATCAAGGGATGGGGGTTCTAACCTGGAATAATATAACACAAGGGAAGAAAACCGGTCCGCACCCCTCGGCAGTTCCAACACTACTATTTTATCCTAATTGTGTCTGCTAATTTCCAACTTAGGCCAGTCGTAATCAAGAATAGTTCAATTTTCAAAACAGCTCGACACACTTCGTTCAATTTGTGATATAATGGAGAAAATGCAATAATTGTTCGCCGATCTTGACGTCTGGACATTAACCCTACTCACAGTGCAATTTTGCATTCGGAGAATCTTGGATTTCACCATTAACCGAAAGGTAAGCTTGTCCGAACAAGCTTACCTTTCGGTCAATGGTGAAATCCAAGATTGTCCGAATGCAAAATTGCACTGTGAGTAGGGTTAATGTCCAGACGTCAAGATCGGCGAACAATTATTGCATTTTCTCCATTATATCACAAATTGAACGAAGTGTGTCGAGCTGTTTTGAAAATTGAACTATTCTTGATTACGACTGGCCTAAGTTGGAAATTAGCAGACGCAATTAGGATAAAATAGTAGTGTTGGAACTGCCGAGGGGTGCGGACCGGTGTCTTCCCTTGTGTTATATTATTACAGGTTAGAACCCCCATCCCTTGATTTTCTTTGTAACGAGCCCCTGTGGCGGCGGAGACCAACGTTGTTCTGCACCACTCGTGCTGAGACGTCCGAGCTATGTCACCTCGGATGATCGGACCGCGCGCTATTAATTAATAAATTTATTTAGACTAACCTTTATATCCAGACGGTAAGTATAATCCCTCTTCTAATGATCCACACCGTTAAATCCTTTAGAACACACTTTTTTTAGTATAAATCCCTGTCAGAACAGAACACCTGTGTATTCATCGGCTGTTGACCTCAGATTTGAATCACCCACGCATGCGTGTAAAGCAGCATCACCACAATGCAAGAGTAACGCGTGAAAACCGTCTAGCGAGGCATATTTCACTGGGAATTTACTGACGCTTGGGTGGCAACTGTGTCGTTACGGCAGAAATTTAGGAGGTAGACAGAAAGAGAGATGTCATGTCAGAAATGTTAGAGTGAATGATAAATAAATTGTCAAAAGACCACAAACTGTATTCAGATGTGAAAATATGCTACACAATAATAATAATAACAATAATAATAATAATAATTTATTATTATTACTAGTGGTAGTATCTTCAATCATATTTAATAACATTTACAATGGTATAAATGGATTTTATGACATACTACATGCGTATCTACATATTAATACTTTACATTACCATGATTATTATGATGAATATTATTAATAACATTTGCAATGGTATTAATGAATACATACATACATATCGCTTCGGTGGCCTAGTGGTTAGAGTGTCCGCCTCGGATGCGGGAGGTCGTGGGTTCAATACCTGGCCGAGTCATACCAAAGACTTACAAAAACGGTACTAACAGCTGCCTCGCTTGGCGCTCAGCATTAAGAGGTTAGTGTTAGGACTGGTCGGCCCGGTGTCAGGATAATGTGGCTGGGTGGGACATCATGCTACATGTCTGCGGCATGATGCCCCAGTGCTAGACATCACTATAAACTGCCACATTGCAGACATCGTAGAGATATGACTGAAAAATTGTTAAAGCTACGTTAAAAATCCAAATCACATCACAACACATACATACATACATACCTTACTTATAACATGATTAGCATGATGAACTTTATTAATAACATTTACAATGGTATTTATGAATACAAACTTACATACATATATACATGCATACATACATATATACGTCTGTTATAATTTTACAGCATCACTTATAACATATGGATAATGTATATTTTAATCAAAAGCAATAGTTTCTTCTTCCCTTCTGACCACAGCATTGACAAGTGTTGCAACAATTTGCACAACAATTACATTTGTCGCAAGAGCATATATTGCAACTTCCTGCAGAACATTCTTTTAGGCCAGTGGGAAGTTTATCCATTTCGGGGATCCACAATGCCTCAAGAATTTTTCTTCTTAAACAGACTTGACGATTTTTCACAACTTCTGTCATGTTTTCATCTGTTGTCTTCATCATGCTTGTCCTGTAAGGTAGGAGACAAGTATAACCTTTTCTCCCATCTCTGGCACATCTCCCAATCTCTTGCCAATAGCTCAGAATGCCCTTTGGGCATCCCCAAAGAATAATGATATCTACATCGCTGATTTGGATCCCCATTCCGAATGCTACCGTAGCAACGAGACAGCGAATTATGCTTTCGGGTTTTCGAAATTCCTTGATAATTCTGTCCTGTGTCTCTTTATCTGTGGAAGAATGATGCATTTCAATCAAATGTGTCTTTGCTGATTTTTCGCCTCTGTATACTTGGTCTCCCATTTCTTCAACCAACCAGGACCAGACATTAAATACAGCACTGTATGTTTTGAACAGATAATAATAATAATAATAATAATGATCCTTTTCATATGAAATATTCCCCCGTACTGCTGGTATCACACCATGTACATCCGACTCACGTCCCTATCTCCTGTTTTGACTGCAAATATAAACTTTCTCCTTTATATTTTAATCCCTTGCGAAACAAGCCGAACACACACACACACACACATTGTCATTGATGTGTTTTTGACCAGAGCCGTGATATCTCAGTTGTTAGAGGGTCAGACTCGTAATTCAAGGGTAGCTAATTCGATATAGCAGACCAGCACGTATCGACTGCCTCAATGTGTCATTGCGAAAGACATTTCGCTCCCTCATCATGAAATAGTTATTGATGTTTTTAAAGGACCATTAAAGCACACACACACACACACATTCACAATGGTGACACAGAGAGCCATGAAATACACAAAGAAAATGGACAGTTTTTAGGAACAACATATCAAAACTTGCTGAATATATCAGACTGAGCTACTGACAAACGTGGGGTAATACATGCTCCTAAAGCATACTGCTGCGACTACTATGTCTATGAAAAGGACAATGATTAATTATGAAAAGAAAGAAATTTGCTACTGCTACGACAGCAACAACAATACTACTACTACTACTAGTACGACTCCGCTGCCAGTCAAACAAAAAAAAAGGTGGAGAACAATTTGCTGGTCTACAAATTTGGAGAGTCTTTATTTGGACCATAAATATTTAATAATGTTACATTCTTCTTTTCTGTTTGCATATCTATAATAATATGTTTCACTTTGTGTCTTTGTGTATTTGCTTTATTTTAAATTCAAAATTGTTGTTAAAAGAATTGCTACTCCTCTAGGTTGACTTGACAGATTGCTTAAAAAGCTTTCGTATCCCTACTGACAATATATATATATATATATATATATATATATATATATATATATATAATACTCTTCTTTTTGCAGGAAATGTGTCTCTTGTAGAAAATAAATTGAAAACTGGTTTTTAAAAAAATAAGAAAAACAAAAAGAGAAAGCTGTCAACAACACCTTTGCAGCAAAGAAAGCAAGCAAAGAATTATACAAAGCATGAAGCATGCAAACAATATACAGTACTAATTTAATAATAATAATAATAATAATAATAAAGGTAATATATGTGAAAGGGTTGCAAGTAATGAAAAATATAGAAAAGAAAAAGCATTCACCAGCAAAAGAAAGTAGGCAAAGTTCTTGTGAGTCACATGGCAAAAGCAAGACAATGAATGACATGGCAATACAACTGAAAGATAAAACCAGCAGATGTATGGCAATAAGACAAATACCCTTTTTAGTGTTTTTTTTATTGTCGATACAGTTATTGATTAAAAAATATGTGATAATTTGTTTATTAACTTTATATAAATATTTGTTAAGTAGTATTATATTTTTAACTTGAAATGAAATTGATACCTTGTCAATTTGATTATTGTAGTTTCTTGAAAGGGAAAAAATAATTGGAAGAGAAATAGTTTATTTTAAACAAATTATTAATTTTAAAAACAGATTTACAGTAAGGTGTACATGTTTAGGTCATGTGAAAAATAAAGAAAACGAATTGTTTGGGCTGAATTGTTTCATTATCCTGCAGTGCTGTCAGTAGCATCTGATGATTCAGTTTACTCTAGTGGTCCTTAAAAAGAATCCTCTATTTTACAGTATTTTTGAGGCTGAGAAATTTTCATCTCAATAGATGTAAGTGATGAATGCAAGCTTAATGTTATACAAAAATCAAGAAGAAAAAGAAAAAAAATCAGCATTAGCTTGAAGGTAAAACATATAGTGAATGACAGACTAACTCAGATTATCCCCAGATTGACCTATTCTGACATGGGACCTTGCTAATGTACTATTCAAGAGATAAGGTAAGTAACTTTCATACCTGACCATGATCGCAGGCTTGGTATTCCCTATGGTGTCCCACAATGATGTCAGTAGCATCCGATGAGTAGCATTTGATATTTTAAGTTTTGAGACTCAAGTTTTTATGTTTTCATCATTAAATGATAACTTGAAGTCATCTAATAAAACATGTCTTTGAATGTGCAAGAGATTATTTTGTTTGTGTAGTTGGTATCAACACCTGCAAAAGTTACATGCAGTACATTTTGCCAGGGGCTGTGGCACTGTATCTTCTCGCCTGGGTTGAGGGAGCATCTCTGAAAGCATAAACTATTGTCCCATGGTGTACATATAAGAAGTCACAGAGCAAAATTGTTTTTATTTTTCTAATAGATAACGGTAAAGTTTACATTTTGTTTAAGGATCGTAGTTTACTGTAGAAAGCTATGAATTACTGACACCATTGTTAAGATTTTCATTTTGATGAACTGGCTTTGATTCATAAATACACAACCCAATCACAAAAAAGGCTGGCCAGTCAGTTATCCGAGGCATGATTGCATCAGTAAGAAAGCAACAAATTGGCATATTACAGCTTCTCAAAATTGTTGTTTTAAGTTAATTAATTATCGTTTGCTCCATAAATGAATAATATTCATGAACACTGTTCTCATTTAGTTGCTGTTATGCAATAATTGCTGCTAATTTAGCTTTCTACTAATTATTAAAATCTTTTGCAAAAGCCACTCAACCCACACTTAACCTTATCCATCTAGAAGACAACCAGCCTAAGTATTTGGATACACTGACTGTACTCCTGAAGGATCAGCATTGCTTTGTGAAATCATTGGGTAATGTGATGTTTCAATTTACTGAAACATACACAGTTGACTATATTCCTTACTGGAGAATCCATTAAACATTAAACAGCCAAATCACTCCAGTGGCCTAGTGGTTAGAGCATCTGCCTCAGATGCGGGAGGTCATACCAAAGACTTAAAAAAATGGTACTAGCAGCTGCCTCGCTTGGTGCTAGCATTAAGAGGTTAGTGCTAGGACTGCATAGTCAGCCTGGTGTCAGGATAAAGTGACTGGGTGGGACATGATGCCGCAAAAGTCACACTGCAGACATCATATCAATATGACTGAAAAATTGTTAAAGCTACGTTAAAAATCCAAACCATGCTCAGACACACACACACTATAAAACAGCCTTGAAACTACAGAGGTTAGTCAAACTGTAGTGATCTGTGAATTATCCTTATTTTTTTAAGTAAACTAGAAACTAGTATTCACTTGTCTTTTTATGGGTTTTATTACTCATATCATGCCAAAGTAATTCCATACATGTATTGCTGTTCAGGAAGAGTGGATAGGTGAGCCCATATTAGCAAAGTTGGAGCTTTGAAAACCTGTTACCATGTACGTGCTTGCAAATCCATCCATTTTTTTTCCTAGGCCACAAGATCTTGAGAAAACTCCATTAAAAGCAATATAAACAAGGCCTGATTTAATGTTGAAAGGGAGAGAGGGCAACATCAAAATCAGTAAATACTTCTTAATGAGAAAGGCTCAAAAAAAGTTTGAAAGGCACATTACCACCAGTTAGGTCATTTTATAGTTGTGGAGTGGCAGGGCCTTATTGTAAAACATTTTGTTTGAGGGGTCTTACAGTATTGGTAAGAGTGATAAAGAGGCACTAACATTCAGTTAACAGTTATCATAATCAACTAATCTACAAAGATCTAATCTATATGACTTCATTTAATCCACTGAAAATCACTTGGACAATTTCTATGTACACTGGATTCTGTATTATTGTTATGAGTTAATTTGCTCATAAAAGATGTAACAAAAAAGAGTGAAAAGCAACAAGCTTTGTAAAATTCAACAAAATTTATTTTCCCTGCATACAGAGTGAAAATGAAAAACAGAACTTATGGTATTGCTAATTAAATCCCCAAATAATCCTAGAATTATCAACACAAGTTCTAATAATTTAAAGTTCTGTATAAACTTGAGTAGAAATCCAAATTAAGTCCAGTGTTGAAGATGTTGATGTGCCTGTGGCAACCTGTGTTGTTTTGTTGTACAAACAGTTGAAACACGGTAATATAATTACAGGTTTGAATTCACTATAAATCTGTGATCTTAAGCATGAATGAATAATCTTTCCATTGACAAGATTATATAGTTTTCTACTTGACCTCAGGTCACAATCAACATTTTATAGAAATAAACATTATCTAATGGCAAATAACATTCTAGGAAGTTCTTAATATTTACAAAATAAAATGTTAGTTATTATTAGAAAGTCTATTGCTAAAATTATAATGTATAAACCTGGACAATGTCAGGTACACCAGGTAGGGGAATTCCAGTATCCTAGAGCCAGATCCAAATGTATTTACTTCTCTTAATAATGATCCATATATTAAACCCATACATGTAGAGAATATTTTATATATATATATATATATATATATATATATATATATATACTGTATATTAGTTGTTTACAGAATAAAATAAAATAAAAATAAAAAAGATCACTAATCATGTCAAGTTGAAAATAAACTTGGTTTTGGATAAGTCCAACATTATCAGTGTTACATTACAGTAGCATATAATGAAATAAAAACAATATAAAAAAATAACTAACAAACAAATGCAAATTGAATATAGATAACAATTCCCCTCATAAAGAAAGAGAACGCTTTTTTTCAACTATTAGAGAAATATACATGTGATAATTTTTTGTTACATAAAATGAGATCTTATGAATGACACAAAATATACACAAAACAGTTCAGTATTATGTACATGTGAAAATGCATCTGCTATTAAATTGTCTTTTCCCTTAACATGCATAATGCTAATATTGTATTCCTACAACATCAAACTCCATCTTAATAATCTCTGATTTTTGTTTTTCATCTTGCCAATGAAAGTAAGGGGGTTGTGATCACTATACACAACAATCGGAGTTGAACTTATGTAGACTTAAGAGTGTTGCAAGGTCAGTATCAAAGCCATACATCCTTCTCAATTGTGGAATAATTTCTTTGGTGCTTATTTAGTTTCTTAGAAAAATAACACACTGGATGATATACATCATTTTTGTCTTCTTGAATCAATACTGCACCAACTACAGCATCACGTGCATCAACAAGCATTTTAAATCATCAACTGAAATTTGGAGCTGAAAGAACTGGTGCACTCTTAAGTATGGCCTTTAACTTATCAAAGCCTTCTGACATTTTTCAAACCTATGAAGCGGAGTTTTCTTCCTGAACAAATGTTTCAGGGGTTCAGCAATTATGGAAAAATTGGAACAAAATTTCTGATAGTATCTAGCCATACCCATGCTTTTTATTGATAGGCACAGGGAATTCAGAGATAGCCTTGACCTTAGCATCTGTCGGTTTAACATGTCAATATCCCATGATATGGCATCCTTGTAGATTCTTTTTGTTTGTGTAGGAACATCTGGAAACAAGTGCTCATATTCAAGTAATAGCTGTTTTAGTTGTTCTTTTCTTGTTTCTTCAGATGTGAAAGTTTTTAGTCCAGATTATTCATAATTGCTGAATTCCAAAGATTGGTTACTCGAATGTGTCTATAGTCAGATTGCATTCCATCGTTTAACCCTCACTGTGTGTGACAAGTACAGCTAAATTTTTTGCATGATTAACCTGGCTATCTCTATCAGTGTATGGCAAAGTTGTTTTTTCTTTGCTAGGAGTATGGATGATATAATTTATATCACTTACTATAATACTTAACCTGAAGAGGATTTTGTGGTATGGGCAAGAGAGCCATAATGCTATCACCAGGTTGAAAATTCCTTTCCCTTTTATTTTTGTCATATCCTAATTTTACTTTTGACTGAGTCGAGTGAGGATTAGTTCATGCAACCTCACAAGCCTTTGATAACTTGTACTTAAAATTGGAAACATAATCAAGAAGATTAATTTATATATTTTCAATTCAAAGTAGTTTGACTCTTTTAACAACTTCAGTGGTCCATGCACAGTTTATCCAAAAACTAGTTCAAAGAGACTGAATGCTAAAGATTCTTGAACTCATTTCCTAACAGCGAACAACAGTAATGAACACCTTCATTCCTATCATTTCCAGTATCAAAGAATATGACAGAATCATATTTTTCAGAGTTTTATGAAATCTGTCTAAAATCCCCTGGCTTTTAAGGGTGAAAGGCAGGAGACTTGAATTGTTGGATGCCTAATTCATGCATAACTTTGCAGACATACAATTTGATCCTTGGTCAGATTGGTCTGATTTGGGAAGGCCAAATTGAATAAAAAGTTGTATCAAAGCTTTTACTGTTGTTTCATTTTTATTATTCCTCAAAGAAATTTTGTAGATGCAAACAATATGGTCAACAAGTACTGGTTGCCTGACTTGGTCTTAAGTAAGGGAATGACAGTCTGGCATTATTCTGCTAAATTGTTCAGATGCTGGAATAGGTTGCATATGAGTCTTAGGAAACATCTGATTGGGTTTTCCTACCATTTGACAAGTATGACAAGATCTACAGTATTTACAATGCACATTAAATTTATTTTGCAATTATTGAAATGTGATGAAAGAGAAGTTTGCAGATAAAGAACATGAATAATGAAAATATTCATGTATCACAAATGAACAATTAGTAGATTTGCATGTATGTATTTTGGCATCCTGAACACTGTTAATAGGTGGGCTGCATCATGCAGGGACAGTGTCAG
Organism: Sinohyriopsis cumingii; assembly: GCA_028554795.2. Taxonomy (NCBI): domain Eukaryota; kingdom Metazoa; phylum Mollusca; class Bivalvia; order Unionida; family Unionidae; genus Sinohyriopsis; species Sinohyriopsis cumingii. The sequence goes on along the minus strand of JAPYKE020000029.1, from coordinate 1,613,598 downwards.
ACTTTTGTTAATGATGATCCTTATATTAAACCCATACACACAGAAAATATTTTATCTATGTATTAGTTGCTTACAAAATAAAATAAAAGGGTCAATAATTCAGGTCAGGTAGAAAATAAACTTAATTTTGTACACGGTTAAGTCCAACATATAATGTTACATTACAGTAGCATATAATGAAATAAAAAAGTATTAAGAAAAACCTAACAAACAATGCAAATTAAATATACATAACAATTATTGAAAATTAATGAAAGAGAAGTTTGCTGATAAAGTACATGCATAATGATAAATTTTCTTATATCACAAATGAATAATTAGTAGATTTGCATGTGTGTATTTTGGCATCCTGAACACTTAATAGGTCTGATGCATCATGTAGGGAAAGGGTCCGATGTTATGGAGTCAACCAGACATCATGGTCAATGTAGATAAAGATATAAGTTTCATTTCTTTATAATAAATTGGAATTTATTTACAGTCAGTTCTTATCAAATATAATCAGTGAACTGCACTCATGTCAGACCTGCCACCTATTTAATATGAGGTCAATGGTGAGAAATAAAAGCCTTGATATTACCTCTGGTTGAGTAAAAATTATTAAACTTGCACTTTTTCCTCTTTCTTCTTGCCTTTTAATTTAAGTTTGATATCAGTATATGAATATTTTGATAAAACAGTCCTTTTAAAAATTGAAAATCTTATATCCAACGAAAATGACAAAAGTTTAGGACTTCGGTCTGGAAGTCTTGGAGAAAACAGTGATTGTAATCATCTTTATAGCTATTAATAGTTTATTCTTTCAAAATTTGAACAGCATGACCACAGCAGTGGATTGCAGAAAAAAATCAGTGCATGGATAATGTTACCTTACCGATTGGCATGTGTGAGTGAGTGATACTTGCAATAGTTATTGCAGAGACTTAAAACCTGTTTTGCAAAGATTTGGAGATGGTCTATATATGTGCAATGTGGCTATTTGAAATGAATGAGTTGGGATGTCTCATATAAATTTGAATTCCCATTCTCAGGTTATAAGACAAAAATGTCTGAGTATTGGTATGTGCAATCAAGTGTCAACATTTCACAGAGGGTTTGAACTAGACCCCATGCATCACCCAGGAAACTAATTAAATTCCTTCCCCTGTAATTATGATATAGTGAAACCTGTCTTGAAAGACCAATGCTTTGTGAGACCACCTGTCTTAACCATATTCTCAGTGTACAAATTTATTGATTATATAGCATTGTGACCTTTTATGAAAGACCACCTGCCTTGAGAGACTATACTTTTTGGCAGAAAGGGTGGTGTTTCAAGACAGGTTCTGCTGTATGCTTATTTGACATGAAAAGATTTATTCTAGGTATGCAAATGACTTTCTTAACTCCTAGGTTGTTACGTTGAAACTTTTGAGATCCCCTATCTGTTACCATCTATTTTGGGTATGAAAACAGTAACTAATATATACTGTCATTCAGAAGTAAAATTGGCTTCTAGACCTGTAGTTATTTCCGAGGGTACCCAGTTTTGGGTGTTTGTGTGACAAAACTTTAGATCACGTGTTTTATAAACAACAGATTTCTAGTTATTATTAAATATCTGGGAATTTCTTTACACTTTACCTAATTATTTAATTTCAGTGAGATAGTAGGTCTGAACATTTTAGATTGTGCTTGCTAGATTCAAACTATATGTTAATTGTTCTGTTAAAGTAAGTACAGTACATGTAGATAATACCAGCTTGTATGGATCATAACATGTTTTGAGAATAGATGAACCTGTAATCTATCTTTAAAAAAGTATTATACATCTAATGAAGTTTTAGAGCTTTTATGTAAATACAAAAATGAAGATTTCATGGAATTTATTTTGGTCTTTCTGTTCATTATTTTCTTGCAGGATTGATTACAGACCATATTCCAGCCACTTGCCAGTGTTCTGATGTTCTCATACATTTATATGCTGTATATTGGTCTTGTTTCATATAATCATATAGCAGGTGAGTTTCAATTTGTTTTTAAAAAACGGGGTTTTTGGTGAGAAATGCTGGTTGATTGAAAGTTTCTCTTTATTAGGATAAAGCCTTCCCACCAATAATTAAAATAAAATAAACATTAAAGCATCACACACAGCAACAAAACCAACTCCAACTGTGGGAATTCAAGGAAAATATAAGTATATTGCATGCATTTGTATTAAAAAGTAGTTAAACTTGTATTAAACACAATTGTTATATAACGTGACTTGAATGGTCAGATTCCATCCTTCCTGTTTGTGTAAACTTCTACTTTGATCACATGAAATGCTTTATTATAATATCCTAACTTTAATTACTGTGTAATCTTGTTTTAATGAAAATGTCATTTTTAAAAAATACAAATTCATGGATTAATTATGGAAAAAGTACTTTTGTTACCGGAGAAAGAACATTGTCTTTGGAAATGTACATTAATTTATCACACGTGTAAGTATTACAAAAAGTCATTACAGTTATTTACTTTGAATACTGTTGAGCATTTTTCTCACTTGTGGGTATTAATTATGAAGTCATGATGATTGTGTGCAATTTTTCACTCAAGATTTTGACTGATATTCAACAGATTCAGTGCTAACTGGTTCAAGAATGCTGCCACATTTTGATGGTATTTCTTCTGTGTTACCAATATTACAATATTATGGCAAATTTCAAGATGGTCTGGCTACTTTTCTGGTGAAAAAATCTTCAGATTTTATCTTAGTTTCATTTTTGATGACTAATCTTGCATACATAAGAGCTTGACTTGGGATGTAAAAGTAAGTGAAAGTGATGCAATATCTTGGAACCAGACTGCCATAACAAGGCAGCTTGCTCTTATTGAATTGTCATGCTTTATTTGCATAGTACATTGATAAGCATCACATTGACGTCGATGTTTAAAACTATTGGTAGCTGTTAAGGGATTACTCTTCAGATATTATGAACTTCTGACAGAGTGTCAGGTATAAGGTGAAGTAATGTTTGCATTTGCAGCATGCACATTTTCAGACTGTTGGCATACCTCAATGTTACTTTCATATACTGTGGCTGAAATTTCCCTCTCATGTACGTCTCACAATGTATTCTTTCCAAAAGTATGCCTTCCAAATGAATTTTGCCAGACTAGACAGTACCAGTTTCTGAAAGTGTAGTGAACAAATTACTCCAAAAATAGTTGTAAAAAAAAAAAACATTATAAGCTTCATTTTTTTGGAATAATTTACCCCTGAAGTCCAGGAAATGAAAATGACATGGCAAGCTACAGTAGTGGGTTTTTGAAGCAAAGCCATGGTGTGTTCTCTATAACCCAAATTACACCCATCAATCATACACCAAAATAAGAAGCATTAAAAGCTCTTTTAACAATACATAAGATAACACAGGGTTGCTTTTAAAAAGCCAGTTTAAGTAGTAAGGAAAGCCTGGGAAATTCTTTTCCTTCAAAATTTTAACCTATGCAAAATATGAAACTGTAGAGTGACACCTTAAAACAAATATGAAAAATTGTGCAATTGATTTTCTTATTCTCATATAATCTTGTAGGATGTTCTCAGCATTACATTGATGTTATGCATGAAAATAAGCTAATTATGCTTATTTTGCTTTGTAGCAGTATTATATGTGCAGTGACATTAAATTATGGGAAAATATAAATGTTTGGAACACAGAGTGAAGTTAAATTCAGTTTAAAACTGTTGCATTAAGTGAAAGAAATATAATATGAAAGTAAATTTACTTCCTTCCTTATTTCAGTTTTAGAAAAACATTCAAGCATTTTACCCTTTGACCTGTAACCTCCATGAACCTGATCTGTTGCATCCCTCTTCAGACCATAAAAATGACATCTTTGGAATAATTGTGGCAACTTTTATGTTTCCGCCTTTCAGCATAACCAGTGTTTCCCTTTACCCTCATTTGCGCTTGAGAGACCCCCACATTGTTTATTTGACTTCCAGTTTTGTTACCAGTGTTTGTTTTTGCTCCGTTTGATCCCAAGTTTTGACACCAAGAAGATTTTGTACTCTCACTCTTGCACACCTAGGCGATACACTGGTTACTATGTTCAGAAATTACAATGAGCTTTTTGAAATAGCTCACTTTTGGTGGTGGGGAAATAGTTTGGGACTTTGCTACTAAAAAATATTCCACTGTGGGTGAGAAAAAACTATGCAGATTTTTTAAAAGGATTGTTTTGATACTTGTGACTTAAATGTTTCAACTGTACAACCAAGATTAAATAATACAATAATAGTACATATATGGTCTTTATGGGGGCATTGTACAGATATTATAAACTTCTTATAGAATGATGGGTGTAAGGTGAAGTTGTTTATACTTGCAACATACACAGTGGAGAGAATGTTGGCATACTTCTTTGTTACTTTCATGTTCTGTGGTTGAAATTTATTTGGATATTGTGCTTGTGGAAATTGTGCATGATCTAAGCACACATCTAACTAAAATAACTGCTACCAAATGCTAAAAAAATCAGCCTGAATTGGTCTAAAATACATGATCTTTAGCAATTATTAAAATAGGGAAAAGGAATTTGGCTAGACTTGACAGCTTATGAAAGTGAAATGAATGATTTAACAAATGTATCAGATTAAAAAATATATCAAATTTAAAAAAAAAAACATTATGTGCTCTATTTTTAACAATTTACACCTGATGTACAGGAAGTGAAAATGACCAAGAAGAGCAAGCATTTTTGTGATAAGTGTACATCTGAATTAAGGTCAAGTAGTTCAGCAAAAGACTTATAATGATATCTACTTAGATTGAAATAACACATTCTAATACAGGGGCTAATTTGCTGAATAATATCAGAGATGGTTTCAACGCTCAGCAGATAAGAGGAAGAAATTGTCTAATCTTCAAGCCCTGAAAATATTTGTTGCCCATTACTGTATTTGTCCCTTGTTTATGAGACTTCTGTTTTTGTTCAAACCTTTAAATACATGTACACCTTTTTCATCTGTGCATTTGGCCATCCACTTGTTTTTGATTGCTACATGGGAACTTGTTTTGAGGTTATTTACCCTTTAAGTTAACAATTTTGTTATTATGGTAAAAAGGAAACCTGTTGATTTTATATCAAAAGATCTAAGGCCAGGATCACTGACTGAAGGAAGAAAAATTGTTTTGGTACCAACACCTTAGATTGACCTATCTTTGTCAATATCTTACACTGTAGGTATTGGGAAATTTTTTTCTGTTTTGTGATCAAAAGTGATAAATTTATTGACACTGCAACTTGAATTAATAGTTTCAGCCCTTGTATCACAGATGCAAATTGTTTTTGATGGTTTGCATTGGTTTTGTGACGAAAAGAGATAAATTTGACACTGCAACTTGAGTTAATAGCTTAAGTCCTTGTATCACAGAGAAACAAAATTTTTGATGGTTTGCATTGTGTGTAAGGAAGAAACCTTATAGATTTTTAGTACAAGATTAAAGGTCAGGGTGTCAGTGATACAAATAGAAATGAATTACAGACAGTAATTTTAGTTTTAGACTATATAGCTTCACCAAATTCTGTGGCTGACTTGTACTTGGAAGTAGAGAGACATGTATTGAGCTTTGGTTCAGTATGTGAAAGGTCAAGGTCACAGTGAGTCAGTTAAAAAAAAAGGTTCAAAGCCAGTAAATGTATTAGTGGACTATGAACCTTGATCAAGCTAAATGGGTGGCTTGCACTTTTGGCATGAAAGAAACTTACTGATCTTTTGGAGTTATAATTCAAATATGAAGATACTGGGAAAAGTTTCCGCTAAATAACTCTCTTTATTAAAACATAATGGTACCAAACTCTAGTATATTGATTTATGTTATGGGAAGAAAATAAGATGAATATACTGCACTAGACAGCTTAAAGGTCAAGGTAACCAACACTAGAATCCAATACAACTAATTTCTTAGTTGTCCAAAGTCAGCCAGGTATTGCTAGTGCCTGTTTCAATAAATATTAAATTGGGCTGAGTGTACAATGTACTGGTTATGGTACTCTTGTTGATCTTTTTCATTTGTAATTCACCGAGTAATTCTTGATAACAGTTGATTTTCCTCTGACAAGGGTCTGAAGATGGCAGCATTGCCATCACTGTTCCAAATAGCAATATGATACCAACAGCAGGGAATAGTTTTACCTGAGCCTGCCTTGTACAGGATGGAGTTGATTACAAATAAATGAACAAGTTATTTACCAGAGAGCAACCCAGGTATATTTGGTATGGTGGGCCATATGCTTAACATCTTTGTTTTTTGTACTCCTATTGATTACATTAATTTATTTCTGTAAAATATCTGCACATCACATAACACCAGTATTAATTATTTACTTTGGTCAGTTCTGATCATGACATTTTGTACATATTGTTCACCAAAACACCTAACCATAGTAACCGTTGCATAATTAGAAACTGTATTAAAACTATTTTCAGATTTCATTGCCTAACTCGAAACTAATCATAAATATTTTCAGATGTGAATGCCCTAGTCTCCCTACAAAGTAACAATGTGATGCCAACACCAGGGAATAGTGTTACTCTTTCCTGCCTGATACAAGATGTTGTCAATGATAACATCATTACATGGTATACACCAAAGAATGACATAAGTACCAATACAGTTTGCTTGAGACAATCTGGATACTGTTTTAATGTTCCACCTGGATATGCCTGCACTGCTAATCAGTCAGGAGCATACCTGGACATCACAAGTATCAATAGGGATCAAGATGAAGGGACATGGAAATGTTCATATCGTGGGTCAGATGGAATGGACACCACCAGGGCAATTAACGTCACAGTGTACAGTAAGTGTTATTCGCTGCCTCATCTCACTAAGCATCTCAAAATGGATGGGTGTACTACCCAATACTCCCACTGTGCTGTCTCTTTCAGTGTACTCCTTGGCTATCTTGAATTGCAAAGTTACAATCTTTGTATGTTATTTGCCACATGCCTCGTTAGTTAAATTGGATATTTTTGAAGTTTTTCAAACTTGAATCACATTGTGGTTGGATTAAACAAAACATAGCAGGATTAAGGACCAGGTGGCAGGTGCATGAGTATAACTTTATAATTAAAGGTAGTTACTGTCAACGGTCAATGTCGGAAGCCCCAAACATGACCTCACTTGTAAGTGTCAGAGCCTTCGTTACACATAATATTGTCCACACACCATGGACTCGGTTCCTTGTAATCTAATATTATTGAATCGAGTCGGTACTGTATTTCTTCTCATAAAGCAGTGATGTTTTCTTCCAAGGCAGCAATCCATAAGAATCAAAATAGTCTACACAGTGATTGTTGGGAAAGTAGATTGTGACTCAGTGGGTTCTTGGTTGATGAATATCATCTGTGTTGGTGACATAGGATTGAATGTTGTGAGGTTTTGGATGAAATTCATCTTTAGCACACTTTCCAAGAAGCCATGTATGAACTGCACATCAGAAGATATTGAAGTTCTCGGGTATCCATTTTTTATGTTTTTACAGGCAATGACAAGTCATCAGTTTAAACCTTGAAAATGTCTTGAAGTTGCTCCACAGTTCGTACCTTACTCTGTGACAAGAGAGCTTCAGACTGTTGCATCTCAAGAAAAGTCATTGGATGAAAGGAAGAGACATGCATATTGTCTTTATACCACTTCTTAAACACTTTCTTTTTGGAGATGAGACTTCAAGCCTTGTCCAGATACTCTTCCAACTTTTCGTCTTGACTCATCATCAAACACTTGTCTTGTTGTTTCTGACTAGGATGATTGATTTGACAGCCATAACAATATTCTGTGGTAAGACCCATAAATTCTTTCAGCCAGGTTTATTGCAAAACACTAGACTAAATGTTGTTCTTATTCTTTCCATATCGACACCATGACAGTCTCTTTTGCTTTTTCTTCTGCAGTTTCTTTTTCTCATCTTGTTCAGGGTTGTCACCCACATCTTCATATTCTATTTCATTGATTACTCATATGCTAATAGTCTAGAATCACTTCTCTTAAGCTGTTGATTTCCATAGTATGATGTGAAATTCTGCATACAAGATGATGTTCACCATATCTTCATGCGGCTCTGCAAAGTTAGTCTGATTTTATAGGGTGGAAATGTCCCTCATTGCTGCCTTGGTCAGGAGTGAAATCAAAGGCCCACAAAGCATACCCTCATGCATAATTGTCATATGTGGCTGCTGTTTGGTTTCATACAGGGACAAGTATGACCTCAGGCACACAAGTTCTGATCCTCTCGACTGACTTCTATCTTGGACACTTTGTAGTGTTGAAACTCAAAAGGATTTGTATTGATGACTCCACTGAGGACTGCATTGTTGATGATGTTGATGAGTAAATGTTCGGATAACTGTCCTTGGAAAAGATAATCTTTCATATTAGATTGAAGTTATGAGGCAGTGGTAGAGGTTTTCACTTCCATTCATCATATCAGTTACCTAGCTGTCATTCTGCTGAAAGTGTGACTTTTGACATAGCACATGTAGAGTCTGTTTTTTATTGTTTGGTACTCATCAGACTTAGCCATCAAATGGAAATCTGGTACTTTGATTAAGTCACAGGAAGACATCTGCTCCATTCAACAAATACTTGACTTGCAACTATTTGTCCAAATGCAAATTATCCATCAGTTTTAAACTGCACCCTTTTTTGATTTTGTTTGATGATCATTAAATCCAACATTGTGGCCATTATCTTTCTCTTTTATCAAGTCGGTGCCATTGAACTTCTCCATTGTGTCAAGTTTCCATACAATATAAGCAAACAGATTTGTGCTTCTTTTCCAGATGTCAGGAAATTTTCTAGGTATGCTCGGTACGGGGTAATTATTCATGTTGATGAGAGCTGTTCTGGTATTGACAGCTGGAGTGCTTTTGTCCATTTTGAGAACTTTGACTTTCAGGTACCAGTAACTATTATTCAGATCGATGCAAAATTTTGGTCTGAGCTTTGATTTCATATTTGATAGGGGCTAAGGTAGTCAGAGATGACATGCAATGAAAGAGGAGATGGGATGAAATTCTATATATTGGGATTCTTGCATCATCATCATGGTAGGTGGCTTGGCAAAGGGATCCAGTTATGACTTGGAACATTCTTGATGCATCATTTTTTTTCTTTAATAACTAAAGCGACTAATTCTATAGCTGTTTTTCACTTAGTCTTTCTTCCAGTGTGTTTATGACCTTTGAAGGATTTTGATGTCTCTTTCTGCCTTGTCCTTGCTGTGGCATGGAAGAGAAAGGAATGCCTTGGCAAGCAGCGTGCGGTGCATTTATAGGGGTCTCTCGGCAAGCCAAAAGGTTCTTCCATTTTGAAGCAATGTATTTTTGCTTGATATCATGAAGGCTTTTTTGGGACTTTGTATGTTGATAATGACATTTTGGAGAAAATCTTTTCCTTGCATCAAAGCGGCATCTTTTGAAGTGTGCAGTTCTCATGTCACCATTGGTTTTAAGATGGGAGTGACTGTACAAAAAGTGGATTTGAGCATATCTTCTAAAACATGTCCTTGTTGTGAGGTGACTCATTGGTACACAGGAGAACTAACAAGTTGCTAGAGAATTTTTTTCGAAAATATTGTTTCACCATGATTTTTTCTTTTGAAAATGGAATATTTTTCCCACATCTACTCCACCACATCAGAGTACACAAACATTAAATTCATCCCTTAACACCCTTTCAGGTATTTATTTTCTTGGGGCTTTTCGTATTTTTGGTGTGTGCCCTGTTCATGGCACCACTGCTCTTATTCTTGGAACATCTTTCAGGAGAAGATATTTTCTGGGTGGCTGCTTGGAAATTAGGATCCATTTCAAGAGTGAACAAATGATGACACTGCCTAGAGATCTGATACCCACAGGTTTCAAAATGATTTGGTTTTTTGGTTTGGGTATCGATTCATGGATTTGCCTCTTATGACATGATTGCTTTATGTTTTTCAAAAATGCATTTGGTTTGATGAGGGATGTTGATGATGCCTTGAAATAATTGATGTGCTGTGAGCATAAACCACTGTAAGACTTCGCTGATACTGGCATCTAACAAATTAGACTGAACTACAGGGCATGAATCAGTTTAGCTGGAAGATGAGATTGAAAGGAAGTCATGTTGATGACAGTGTGAATCTAAAAAGAAGTGTGGGATGTTTATATAGAATTTTTTAATGCCAGTGGGGACATGTAAATGACAGGTCCTCCTTCTTGGCACCAACTGTGACACAAATGAGTACAAAAGTTCAAATACTTGGAATGGTGGGCTTTGAATTGGCAGGTAAGAAGGTTTGAGATTTTGAGTGGCATTGTTGTGTGCATAAGTCAGCCAAGAAATTTTTAACTGTTTAGCTAACACCTGCACTTGAGATTTATCTCAGGGACTTTTAAACAAGACCATGTAGTGGGCATTGAGACTGATGGTACGATGGGCTTTATTTTGTCAAAACAAATGTTGTGTTTTGTAAATTATACTGGCACTATGTTGATGCACTTTGCCTGTAAACCAAAGTTTAATTTCTTCCTTGGCTTGTCCTAACATGTCATCAAAGATGACCAGATTTGTTTGACATGAGTCAGACATGATCCCATCATCTCTGTGAGGAATGCCTTCAGCAAAGACAATGGATTCACCTTGACTTTCTTGAAGTAGGGTGTAAGCCAATTGACACTCTTTGTAACACCGCGGTACATTGGGTGGATGATCCATCAAATGGTCTTTGTGTTAAATTATGCCTTTGACAAATTTGGTTTTACCTGAACCTTAGGTGAAGCAGTCAACATGATGACAAAGATACAGTGCCTCACTAACTTTTTAACTTTGAGAGGAGAGTTAGAGGAGATGTAGTGTTAAGCATTCTGAGAATAACACTGATATCACAAGAGGTTTGATACTTTTAAGACATATTTAATGTTTCCAAATAGACTTCAAATACCTAGACACAGCTAAGAGATAAATGACTAAGCATGTCAATAAGATGCAAATCAGAAGACCCAAAGCGGAATACAAACAAGTCAATGTACAGTATTATTGATCCAAGTGTACATGCCATGAAGAAGTCTGTTCTTGAAGCGATACAATTTTTTTTTTGCATATCCTCCAAGTTTGGTATGTCCCTTGGAATTCTGTGTACCACTTTCACCTTGTAAGCAGACATCATGACATTCAAAGTCTGATCTTTATATGCTTGATCAGTGTCTGACCATTTGAATCACATATTCAAAGGAACCAAATCTCATATAGCACTCAGATACCAGTGGTTAAAAGTATTGTAAAGAATACAATTGGTCTTTGCGTTTCACTTGTATCTTGAGAAACTCTCTGTAAATACAAATTATTAGCTCCAAAGGCAAACAACGAATGTTCTCATGTATACTGTTCATTAAGATGTTATTACTTTTTGGGTCTGACCAGAGGAAGGTAGAGAAATTGCAAGACCATCTAGCATTGTCCATGTATGCCAAGTCTTTCTGCTTCCATTCATGAAATGACACACCAGAAGAGAAGCACTTGATTTTATCTCTTTTCTCCCAAGTTGACAAATCCAACTTTGGCTAGTTGTTTGGATGTAGGTTCATTCAGATATTTAGGCCATTTCCATTTGAATATTTGGAACCGACTTTAGGCAAAGCCACAGGTAACATGTATTCTTCTTTGACGGTTGAAGGACACATGGTACTAATTGTATGAAAAATGGGAACCAGCCTGGAAATGGGTGAACATAAAATATGTATGGGTTTGGGTGGCTAGGATTGGTTGATAATGAAAGTTATTTTGTAGTTAAAAGAATCTTTTGAGAGCTTATCCTAGTAATAACTTAAAAAGATAGCAACGTTGTTTTATTGATGGAATTTCAGACCTTTAATAGTCTTGAGTTTTGATCACTCATTACTGAAATTAGCACCTGACTCTTTGGTGCAGAATTGAAAGCACATGTTTCAAACACATGTAGGTCCAGAATATGCCAAAGCTCATATCCTTTTCTCTACACAGAAGCTGTCATCCAGATTTCATCTATACTGATATATATAGGTTTGATCATGAGCGCTCAGAAATTTAAAGTTACTGAAGTTTGAATATTGTGGTGCTTCAATAGGTTTACAATGGGAACTGAATTAGTACCGTCAGTCATGAAGGTATCTGGGTAGTTTGCACAGTCATAAATGATATCCATGGGGTGGTATGTACATGGCATCTCATGACCATGAAAAGCAGTTAATTGTCATGTTATATGTATGTGATATGACTGAAAAATTATTAAAGCTATGTTAAAAATCCAATTCTATGTTATATGTTAGCAATGAACTGCATCACTTTCACATCCATTGGATGGTGTATGCACTGGTATATGCACTGGTGTATGCACTGCATGAATTTCACATCCATCAGATGCTGTATGCACTGCATGAATTTCACATCCATAGGATGGTGTATGCACTGCATGAATTTCACATCCATCAGATGGTGTATGCACTGCATGAATTTCACATCCATAGGATGGTGTATGCACTGCATCACTTTCACATCCATAGGATGGTGTATGCAGTGCATCACTTTCACATCCATTGGATGGTATATGCAGTGCATCACTGTCACATCCATATAATGGTGTATGCAGTGCATCACTTTCACATCCATATAATGGTGTATGCAGTGCATCACTTTCACATCCATAGGATGGTGTATGCAGTGCATAACTTTCACATCCATAGAATGGTGGATACACGGCATCACTTTCACATCCATTGGATGGTGTATGTACTGCATCACTTTCACATCCATTGGATGGTGTATGCACTGGTATATGCACTGTATGAATTTCACATCCATAGGATGGTGTATGCACTTCATCACTTTCACATCCATAGAATGGTGTATGCAGTGCATCACTTTCACATCCATAGGATGGTGTATGCACTTCATCACTTTCACATCCATAGAATGGTGTATGCAGTGCATCACTTTCACATCCATAGGATGGTGTATGCACTTCATCACTTTCACATCCATAGAATGGTGTATGCAGTGCATCACTTTCACATCCATAGGTTGGTGTATGCACTGCATCACTTTCAGATCCATGTGAAAGTGATGCACTGCATACACAATTCTATGGTGTATGCACAGCATGACTTTCACATCCATTGGATGGTATATGCACTGCATCACTTTCACATCCATAGGATGGTGTATGTACTGCATAACTTTCACATCCATTGGATGGTGTCTGCACAACATCACTTTCACATCCATAGGATGGTGTATGCACAGCATCACTTTCACATCCATAGGATGGTGTATGCAGTGCATCACTTTCACATCCATAGGATGGTATATGCAGTGCATCACTTTCACATCCATAGGATGGTGTATGCACTGCATCACTTTCACATCCATAGGATGGTGTATGCACTGCATCACTTTCACATCCATTGGATGGTGTATGCACTGGTATATGCACTGTATGAATTTCACATCCATAGGATGGTGTATGCACTTCATCACTTTCACATCCATAGAATGGTGTATGCAGTGCATCACTTTCACATCCATTGGATGGTGTATGCACTGCATCACTTTCACATCCATAGGATGGTGTATGCACTGGTATATGCACTGTATGAATTTCACATCCATAGGATAGTGTATGCACAGCATCACTGTCACATCCATAGAATGGTGTATGCACTGCATCACTTTCACATCCATAGGATGGTTTATGCAGTGCATGACTTTCAGATCCATGTGAAAGTGATGCACTGCATACACAATTCTATGGTGTATGCACAGCATGACTTTCACATCCATAGGATGGTGTATGTACTGCATCACTGTTACATCCATAGAATGGTGTATGCAGTGCATCACTTTCACATCCATAGGATGGTATATGCACTGCATCACTTTCACATCCATAGGATGGTGTATGCACAGCATCACTTTCACATCCATAAAATGGTGTATGCAGTGCATCACTTTCACATCCTTTGGATGGTGTATGCACAACATCACTTTCACATCCATAGGATGGTGTATGCACTGCATCACTTTCACATCCATAGGATGGTTTATGCAGTGCATGACTTTCACATCCATAGGATGGTGTATGCACTTCATCACTTTCACATCCAAAGAATGGTGTATGCAGTGCATCACTTTCACATCCATAGAATGGTGTATGCAGTGCATCACTTTCACATCTATAGGATGGTATATGCAGTGCATCACTTTCACATCCATAGGATGGTGTATGCACTTCATTACTTTCACATCCATAGTATGGTGTATGCACTTCATCACTTTCACATCCATAGTATGGTGTATGCACTTCATCACTTTCACATCTTTGGAATGGTGTATGCACTGCATCACTTTCACATCCATAGGATGGTGTATGTACTGCATCACTTTCACATCCATAGAATTGTGTATGCAGTGCATCACTTTCACATCCATAGGATGGTATATGCACTGCATCACTTTCACATCCATATAATGGTGTATGCAGTGCATCACTTTCACATCCATTGGATGGTGTATGCAGTGCATCACTTTCACATCCATAGGATGGTGTATGCAGTGCATCACTTTCACATCCATAGGATGGTGTATGCACAGCATGACTTTCACATCCATAGGATGGTATATGCACTGCATCACTTTCACATCCATATAATGGTGTATGCAGTGCATCACTTTCACATCCATTGGATGGTATATGCAGTGCATCACTTTCACATCCATAGGATGGTGTATGCAGTGCATCACTTTCACATCCATAGGATGGTGTATGCAGTGCATTACTTTCACATCCGTAGGATGGTATATCCACTGCATCACTTTCCATGGTAGTAGTACAGTAGTAGAGAAGGCCATGCCATGCTGCATTGAGGACTTTGCTGGGTATAGTGTCAATATTTGTGCAGGGCACTTTTTTATTGTTTACCTTATGTCATATTGTGTTTTTCATTGCACATAGGACTGCAAAAGGATAGCTTGGAACCCTGTGCAATGAATTCGTTCATTTCCTTCAGTAATGCAGGGTTTAGACTCTAAACATCCCCACATCTCTCTCTCTCTCTCTCGCTGTAGTTAATGTTTTGATCCCAAGTATTAAATCATTGGTCACCTTTCTCACAGTATTGTTGGTAGCCAAGAAATTTGTTAATGGCATCAAAATTTTCTTGATGATGACATGCCTGAATATATTTTCTGTCTGGGAAATTGAGCCATGGAAACACCAGATATCTGCAAACTACTTGTGGGTACACTTTTATTGTGTAGCATGGAGCCAAGACATCTTGAAGTTTATTAATTTCAGGAATGCAACAGGCAGTCTCTTTGATATGCCTGCCTACTGCGACAGGAGTTCTTCTTTTTGTTCTTTGGCCTTGACCGATTTTTGAGCTTTTGCCAAGACTATTTTTGATTTTGTGGCTTTGTTCAGATGTTTTTTTTGTCTCTTGAATGTGGTAAGTTTCAGCAGCTACTGACTGGTGTTCATTCATGGTGGACTCTCTGGTCATGGGGATACATCGAGGGTGCTGATTTAGCCTCACTCATGTTGTCTTCAAAATTGCTCACATGGATTTGAGCCAGTACTTCATCTTGTGTGTGGGGCAATACTTCACGCTATTGCCTCTTACTTTCTTCTCATTTTTCACTGAAATGGTGCATTTGTTAGTGGGTTATTGTCTTAGAGTCAGAATATTCAATCAGCTCTCAAACAGTCAAGATGGAAGAGTCAGCACAGTTTACCCATCTGGTCAAAGCTTTCAGGAACATTATACAAAATTATATTTCAGGGAAGATGAAAGAACACTCCTCCTCACAATAAAAATCAAGATACATCTATATCTTTCAGGAGAAAGGACATTCGGCTTCAGAGCCTCCACATCATGAAAGCAAAGGAACAACAGAGAAAAGGGAGAAAAGGGAGAAAAAAGTCAAGATACCTGTTATTGTAAGGAGAAAGGACATTGTTCTTCAGGGTGCTATAAGAAAAAAGAGAAGAAGCAAACAAAAATAAGAAGAAGATGAGGAGAGGTCTTTAGAAAATGAAGAACCCATTCCCATCAAGAAATACAAGAAAAGAAGATGAGAAGAAAGTGAAGATGTGAAAGAACCTGTGCTGGTGAAGAAATTCAGAAGAAATTCAGGAGAGACAGAGAGTGAAAGATGAAAATGGACTTTCATGATGTGTTGTGAAATTTTCACTAGATTCAAAATAGAGAATATATCCAAAAGAAAATATATGTGTTTCTGTATTTTTATTTTTGTATATTATGGTTAAACACGCATGCACTCACGCTCATACACACCTTTCAAACAACGTGTGGAAAAGGTATGTAAGATTTACTTGATTTGGAATCTTTGGGTAGTATATCTTTCCAAAGATGTGGGTGGCCCTGAAAAGGACCATTCGGTGTTTGTTTGTGACAAACTTATGGACTTGACATTATGAGCTTTAATTTTCTTAAGCCCTTTCAGTACCATGTCTAAGTCCTACTTCTTCTCCCACTACTGTGGATGCTTTGGTAGTCACTGCTGCTGATGGTTCCTCAGTGAAAGTGATGGTTAGGGTGGAGTGCTTGGCATATAAAGGTATTTTTATCTTGGGTCGAGTTAAAGAAGTTGAATACATTTGTCTTAGATATCTTAACTATGTCAGAATGTATTGTAGCACACACAATGTTTTGTTTTCACTGTCATTTTTCTGTCCTACTCCATCACACTTTCTCTTCTCTTCTTCACATTTTCTTTTTTTCCTCTTCATATTGCTGATGTTGAATCACAAATGCTTGTTATGCTTCTTTCTGCTGTTTAAAAAGTTTATGCATTTATGTACTACATGTGATGTCACTTGGCGCTTTCTTCTGATTGGAAGAGAGACAGACTCCCTGGTCTGTCTGAATTTTATAACGCAACTTTAGATTGGTGAAACATTTCAATCTGTTTTGATCTTACCTTAGACTATAAATACAAGCCACTTATATCATGGTTTCACTTGTTCTGAACCATGATCAAGTTGCCTAGAATGTTGACCTTTCAAAAGTCCAATTAAGGCCTATACCATGTTAGCAAGTGTGGAAGCATCCACACTTGGAATGGGGATGCCGTTCAATTTAAACTGGCTGATGTACATGAAATTCACCATCACCAAGAGTCTGGAAACAGCTATTTAGAAGAGAAGGATTTATTTGGATAGATAGGGTTGCTTCAAGAAAGTCTTGCTGTGTAGACCTCCTGTGAGATGATGTCTGAGGAAAAGAAGATCGATGAGATGTGGCATATGTTGGTTAACAAACCTCAATGGCCGTTTTCAAGTCCACTCAACTCCCTTGAAAAGATAACCATTTCACTATTGTCACAAAATGTGTGTTTGTCTCAATGTTGTATGTACATGTCTGCTTGTTCTGTGTTTTCATTTCTAATTTAAAACCTTTTATCATTACCCTTCCCATTTGTCCATATAAACCCTTTTGTCCCTAGAAACCTTTTTGTCCCCTAAGTGGCACTTTTGCTCTTCAAATCCCCATGCATGCTTATTTTCCCTTGTCCACCGAGCAGCACTTTTTTCCATGTTAGTTTTCCCTTGCCCGTTGAGAGACTGATATATCTACTGACAGGTACCACAATTTGAAAAAAAAATTGAAGTCACCCTGCTTAAATAATCTCCATAAGCATATTGAGTTATTTTTAAAAAGTCCATGAGTAGTATAATAAAAACATCACTTGACCATGTCTTTTACAATGTTTAATTCATCTGACAGTGAAGTTGAGATACAGCACATCCCTGTGCCTGTCAGTTGTATGTCAGTTCATTTGTCAGAAATTGTTTGTTACCACTCTGTAGGTCATGTATCTGATCTGAGTTTTGCTATTTGCTGATACATGGGGTGCAAAAGTGAAAGATATTTTAGTCCATATATAAACATCATTAGGAGACACAAACATATTATATAATTTCAGATAAATAGCATTCAAATAGTACCAAACCTAGAAACACACAGTTCTTATCTTACATCAAGATCACATGTGCCTTCTTACCATTCCTTAGCAACTGTGGTAGATCAGTTGTTTGATGAACAAACATGTAATCCACACATCACAGGTGCTTAGGTTATCCTAGTGTTTCATTGGGAAAGGCACTTTTTCCCCATTACTTTAGCATAAAATAACTATTAATAAGGTCTTGTATCTGATGAATGCACAAAGTGGATATCAGTTATGAATAAGGGTGTGATAAAATAAAAAATTATTACATTATATTGCATTTTTATTTTACATACAGTGGTGTAAAAAAAACTATATGGCAAAAACCGTGTTTGGCTCTTTGTAATTGTTGTGTATTATGTCCCTCTTGCAGACACATTTTTATGAACTAGTTTCAAGTTTATGATTTCAAACATGTGAAAATATGTCACCTAACTGTATCTTAAGTTTAATAGGTAGCGATTAAAGTTTTTGTTGTAATCCAAAAATATTCCACAAAAAATGGCCATTTTGGGGTATTGTGCAGTCTGAAAATTCCAATTTTTCAACAGTGTATTAGTCTATTCTATGATAAAAAACAATCTTCAAGATTTTTTGCATCTGAAAGGAAAATGTATAAAAAATTTCATGCCAAAATTAATAAAAAAATTGAAAATTCATATAAAATATAGAATGAAGAATGAGATATGTACTTTCTTTTTATTTTTAACATTCTAATATACCCTTTTTGTTATATGGCATGCACATATCTATGGGAAAAAATATTTACCATTTAATTAGCATCATTGGATACTAATTTGTGATTGTATATATCAAGTAAACCAACATTTTTAACACACAAAACCTATAAAAAAATATCTGTGCTCTTATTTCATTAAAAAAGGAACTGCTCTGGTGGCCTAGTGGTTAGAACGTTTGCCTCAGATGTGGGAAGTCATGGGTTCAATACCTAGCTGCGTCATACCAATGACTTATACAAATGGTACTTACAGCTGCCTCGATAGGCACTCATCATTGAGAGGTTAGTTTAGGAATGGTCGTCCTGGTGTCAGGATAATGTGACTGGGTGGGACATCATACTACATGTCTGTGGGATGATGCCCCAGTGCTAGACATCACTGTAAAATGCCACACTGCAGGCATCATAGCGATATGACTAAAAAAATGTTAAAGCTGCGTTAAAAATCTAAATCACACAAACATTAAAAAGGAACTTTAGAAAATTCTGTAGCATCCATAACCATTTTTTAAAAAAACTTTTGTGATACTGACAACTTTTCTATTATTTTGACATATGTGTCGGGTCAAAGGGGGGAATGACACAAAATCTTTTGAAAAATATTCTACAAAAATACAATTCATTAGTAAAAAAACTGGTTCTGGACACTAAGAAGTGTTAGTAGAATAAGTGTATCAAACTTCATGGGTTAGTATTTTCTGATTTTAAAATTATTATAATATTTGTAAAGTTGTTATGGCATTATGATTACATCATCTTCATTTTAAACATTTCCAAGAAATCGGATCATGTTACAGTTCTATGATGCAATATTGCATCATTAAATATACCATAATGAAAATAAGAATGACCGCTACCTATATTCATGAACACAAGCCGGTTTCAAGGACTCAGTCTTTTGTTATTATGTTCTAAATAGAAGGAAGAGACAGTAAATGATGGAGCAAGAAGAAGAAACTGTCTGGCAGTAATAATGGTATGTGTGTAAATATACAATAATATATACATAATGTTTTATCAAAGGGTGTAAGTGTTTCTGAGTGGTCAAAGGCACATGCATTACAGAGCACTCACATCTCCCCTGTCTATGTGGGTTCTAGTCTTGGCTTGGCCATTGATGGGATGAGATAAAGATTGTCATTACCTTCCCATGGATGTGTGGTTCCTGTTGGGATCTTCCTAGGTTATTCCTCCACCGTATATACTGGCCAGAATGTACAGTCCATCAGGTGCTCAAAAATGTCATTAAACCAACAACAAGCAAACTGGTTCACACAAGACCCAGGTTAATTTTCTGGAATATTGTCCCAGATTTAAAGCAATCCAGAAAATAGTATGGTACAATTGATAGAAACTGACAGTCTCAAAGTTTTCATTTGATCTTGAAATTGTATACATCTTGTGGTCGTTATATGAAAATTTATTTTGAGTAATCACTTTTGTTAGAGTTAACTAATTGCGTTTTGTACCCTGCCGCTGAATAAAGAGCACTACAGAATCTTGTAGCATTTTCAGTTGGTTGCTGTGAACTTGATAAATATAAATGGCACAAGAATAATTTTCAAATTGTTACTTGTCCTGCCGAGCAAGTGACTTGAAACTTTTACTTGTCCTGCATCAATTTTTATGATTACAAGGACACATGACATTGGATAAGTACTTGAAAAGTGACTTCACCTTTCTCAGCCACCACCCAAAAATGGAATCAGACATTTCATATTTTGTAACACTGACATTATAGTCATCATCTGAAGATGCACTTATTGAAAAATCTCTGTGCATCCATGGTATGATAGAATTTTGATAATCCAGCTTTTCTTGCAGTTTATAGTGGATTACTTTAATCAATATTTCCTGAAGAGTTGTGCACTTTTTTCAACTCTGCTAGTCATAAATCAGAAGAGATTGAAGGATGGTTTTTGTCCCTAATCCAATGTCTATTATATGTCCGTCCATTAGCATAAGTGGCCATATTGAACATTCTCATGTGTCCACTACATATGGTCATAGTACAACAGATGGATCTTGTATGTTATCTTCTTCATGTATTTATGTAAATAATTAAGGCGATGAAAATAAATCTGTCAAGTCTAAAAACAATACATTGCATACTACCTTGTCTGAAAATCAATCCTCTGATTGAAATTATCATGTCGTTGGCCTTCTCAAAAGAGGTCTGCAAGTAATCAACCTAAATATTCAACAATCCTCCCTAAACTGAATGAGATAAAGTTAATATTACAGCAAACTAGATCAGTCAATATTCTAGGTCTATGTGAAACCTTTCTTTCCGATGATACTGGTAATTTGGCTCTCCAAATACAAGGGTTCAACTTTGAAAGAAAATATAGGGAATTCATGTAATAAACCTGAAAACATAAGTGAAATTAATGTGCCAGTGTATGCACTGAGTGACCACTACCCAGTCTGTATAACTAGACATGTTCCGAAATCATCTAGAAATGTTTGCCACATTGAAATACAATACAGGGACTTTAAACAGTTTCTGCATAAGCATTCTCCAGTAACAGTATTCAGAACCAGACTAACAGACCAATTGAACTTGATGCTCTTCTGTTATTTATAAGATCAAATATTCCTGATGATAATTATTTTTCAATAGCTAATGTTAGTGAAGCTGATGTTTTTGATATGCTAACTAAGGTGAATATTAATATATCCTCTGGATTGGATGGTATTGGTCCACAAATTCTTAAAATTGCTGCACCAGTAATAACAAAGTCACTAACACATATCATAAACTTAAGTATAATGAGTGGTAATTTTCCAGAAACACTGAAATATGCAAAGGTTACACCTATCTTTAAGAAAGGAGAAAAGGAGGATCCAGGAAATTACAGACCAATATCAATTCTACCTGTATTGTCAAAATTATTTGAAAAGCATGTAGCTATTCAGGTCTATAAGGATACTCTCTATTTCATAAAGCGCAATCAGGATTTAGAAAGTACCACTCATGCCAAACAGAACTTACCAAATTAATTGATCTTCGGCTGAAGGAAATGGATAATGGACATACGAATGGGATTGTTTTCCTTGATTTCAAGAAAGCTTTTGATCTTGTTGATCATGAAATTCTGCTGCAAAAGTTGAACTGTTACAGGTTTGACAATCCTTGTTTAAACTGGTTTAGATCATACCTAAGCCAAAGGTCTCAACAAGTAAGCATTGGCAATATTAGCTCTCAAACTCACACTATTCATTCAGGAGTCCCTCAAGGCTCAGTTTTGGGCTCTGTCCTCTTTCTCAGTGATCTACCATTAAATAATGAATCCACAGATACAGATTTGTTTGCAGATGATGCAACCTTGTATACATCTAGTTCTGATACTGAAGTTATCCCAATGAGATTAAACTCAGACCTTATTAGAGTCCAAAACTGGGCACAACAAAATAGGATGGTGATTAATGAAGCTAAAACAAAATGTATGATTTTGGGGACATCACAAAAGCTACACAAGTCAGGGTACCCAGAACTATCTCTTGCAATAAATAATCATCCATTAGAAAATGTCAAACATGAAAAACTTGTAGGTGTGACCATAGATAATAATTTATTATAGAATGACCATATTGACAAGTTTTGTAAAACACTGTCATCCAAAATTGCCCTACTGAGCAGAATCAAGAAATATTTACCAATGGAAACTTGCAGTCTATACTACAAGTCATATATTCTTCCAACAAAGGATTATTGTTCAAATGTATGGGGAAACTGTGCTAAATCTGTGCTTGACAGGATTTATAAACTTCAGAAGTGAGCAGCACGTGTAATTTTAGATGCATCTATTGATCATCCCTCAAAAGCATTATTTACAGAACTCAAATGGTTCACAATATATGACAGGATAGATTTTCACAAGGCAGTGCTTTTATATAAAGGTCTACATGGAACTGCACCAGAGTATCTTCAGGACTTATTCAGGCCTTTTTCAACACAATACCAGTTGAGATCAATATCAGATGGAAACCTTCTAGCACCAGATCCATGAACAGAGCAATTTAAAAAGAACTCCCAATAATCTGGTACAGCTTATAATGTGAAACAGGTTTCCACTACATGTAAAATCTGCTGAAAATATTAAAGTATTTAAGAAGAGATATCATGACCATTGATGTGTTTCTCTAATAGATAATGGAATTTACTATTTTAATACTAAGCTACTTAAAATAAACAGTAATTATTGCTATCTTCATATAATGTGCGTTGTTATATTTTCCTTAGAGGGCCTCAAGGGAGAATAGTCCTTGACTAATGAGTCACCCTCTATAAATAAAGCATTTATTTATTATTATTATTACATGTATTAAGTTTGTTATAACTACTCCTCCTAAACTACTTTGCGGATTGCAATAAAACTACACGCATCCTCCTCATGGCCTAGTTGGTTCTGAATGAAAATGGTCACGTTCCAACAGCCACTATGGCTGTAACAGTAACTATCATGAAAACCATGTTATTGCCACTCCTCCTGAACAGGAAGTCATTTGACATTGGTTTTCATTAGATGATTTCTTATGATGTTGAATTGGTTCTAAATGAAAATGGTATTTATCTGATATCTAATATCTTCACCACAGCAGCCATCTTTTAAATCTTGTTATTGCTACTCGATCTGAATGGGTCATCATGTCAGCAAATAGTTTTCACTTAATGACTTCTAGTGATGTCTAGTTGGTGCTGACATCTAGTTTGACCATCATCTTGAAAATCTTGTTATTGTAACTCCTCCTGGACAACTTTAATTAGCCGTCTCCATACCTAATACAAGTATTGCAATATATTTCAACATAACAGTAACTACATAAACGGAATTTTGGGGTGGCAAGTGGGGCGACCGTGCTTCAGGCCTAAGGTCATCCTTCTGAGTTTGTCAAGCTATATTCTCCAGTAAATTGGAAACGCTGATACAGGTCGCATGCAATGCACACAAAGTTGCAAAGTCAACTTAGTCACACAATTAATAGGTGGTAGCACAGATGCAGACAGATGCAGCCATTTTCTCAATGCCACTAGCAGGTAATGGCTGTCCGATAACTTGGATATTATTTTTTCAAATATTTGCAGGGTTGCGCAGGAGCCATTGGGCTAGGCGGGCGATGTCCCGTCTATCTCTAGTTTATGGTCATTCCTGTCCAGGTACCCAGATAGCCTGTAGATACCACAACGACTTAGTTCAGTCTGCTTCTTGAAACATAATCAGTATTTGCAGTAGCATACCAATCGAGATAACAATAATTTGGCCCCGCGTGGTCATGGTCGGCCCTTCGCCCCGCGTGCTTCTAATGCCGCCTGTGAGTGACTAACAGTGAAAAATGATTAGAGAGAGAGAGAGCAAGAGAGAAAAGTGGCACAATGACAGCATTCACTATCAGGAAGCTATTGGTATCAGTTATATATTTTTATACAGATTGTAGAATTCTATACTTTTCATTTGCATCATCCTTTCCCCAAAGCAATAAATCTTAGCTAACAGCAGGATATGGCACTGAGAGTAATTTTCTCATCAGCTTGGATCTTTGCTGACTTTACTTACTCAGGACAGAATACGAAGAAATGCATGGTGGTTTCAATCCTACCACAGGAACAAAACTGAGTGTCAGCAAGTTGAATATGGTAAAGATCAGCTTTTAATTGCGTTGCAATCTAGTGTGGATAATATCTAGCATTCAATGACTACTAGGCATTTTACTGATATGATATTTGGATAAGATTGTTCCGCAAGGCCACTGTTGATGGTATAAAAGATGATTTTGCTTGAAATTGCATGAAACTACATTTCTTACATAAATCACCAGTCACACCAAGCTTTGTTATTTATTTCTGAATGCAATGTTCCCTACACCTTTAAATCTGCACGCTCCCTCCAGCTTGCAAAACTGGTTGTGTTATACTAGAAGCCTACCAATTTCTGCCTCAAGAAGTCTAAAATCAAGGAAACTCAAAGAAGAAAAATAGAATTACTTGGGATTTTCCTTACTTGTGGCTACCAAACTTTGTGGATGGCTTGCACTAGTGAGAAAGAAGAACCCTATTGGTTTTGGTTGAAAAGGTCAAAGGTTAAGGCTGTAATAACTGAAAGAAGAGGAATGGTTTGCGACAATAAGCAATGCCCAGTTCCACCCCAAATCATAAGCTTTACCCATGTCTGTATATATCCCAGTCCTACTCCTGGTCATGAGCCTAATACCCATGTCTTTATGTAGCCCAGTCACACTCACAAGTCTTATACTTGTCTTTATATATCACAGGCCAATTTTCTATAAGTTGTGCCTAAAAGTCTATGTATAATGACTTACAGATAGTAAAGTCTTGCATCTTCTGTTGGGTATGGATGAACGTGATGGAATATTGTACATGTATTTCCTTTAACATGTTTCTTTATTTCTTTCCTCTGGTTACTTATCATCAGTGTTCTTTTTCAGCCTTGCCTTCACAGCTAGTATACACAAAAGATGTGCAGGCACCCACAGACCTGATTGTGTCCAATCTCTCACTCCAGTGCAAGACCGCAGGCTGTACATACCCTCCTCCATTCATCAAATGGTACTACAAGGTATGACTTACTGTGTTACTTTTCTTAATGAAATCATCTCAGTTATTTACAGGTCTGTACAAGGGTAGAGTGGTTGTGTATCAAAGGTCATGGTTTTTCAGAGTTTTCCTGTTTCCACCACAATAGAAAACATGACTATATCATCATCAGCATCATGAAATGCGCTAAGTGCAACTGGTGCAGTCAGCATTGGGATAGATTGAGATTAAACTAAATCACATCAATAACTAATGGAAACAAGTCTTTCTACCATCTATATCATGATGAGATTTTGGTTTTCAGCATGTATTTTGCAGATAGAGGCATCTGATGGAGAGGCATATAATTGATGCTATAATGTCCACAACAGAGACATCAGTGTGTTGCTTCATTTGATTACCTTTTTTGATCACAATGGATGCCTAGACTTGTGCTTATTGTTACAAATCTAGGTCTTAAAATATGTAAGAGTAAGGGAATTAAACCAATAATTTAAGTAAGATTAGAATATGAAATTTAAAATTATGTATATTTATATTTAATTTTCATTATTTGTTAGATTTTTAATTTCTTTTATTTCATTACATGCTGCTGTAATATATCATTGTATGTTGGACTTCATTTTCTACTTGACCTGAATTTTTAAAAATATTTTATTCTGTCAACAACTAATACATAGCAAAAATATTATATATTTGTAAGGTTTAATATAAAGATAATTATTGACTGAAGTAAATATGTTTATTTGGGTTTAGGTCAAGAATATTGGAATTTACATGGTCTACATGACCTAATCTAGGTTCTCTATTGTTAATTTTAGTAATATGTTTCTTATGATAAATAATGTTTTATTTTGTAAACATTAGGTAATAGTTTGTTCTTTTTTAGAAGTGCTAGTACTGACCTGAGGTCAGGCAGAAGACTATATAATCTTCTCACAGAAGGGAAAATTCATTGGTGCTTCAAGATCTAGCAAACTCAAGCTGTATTATATGTTCTTCCTATAATTAGTTTTGGGCTGGAATTAATTTTTTCAAATAATTGAATTCAAGTTATTATTTTTTTTGATAAAATTCCTGGACAGAGACATTTGCTGGAATTTATAGTGAATTCAAACCTCGAATTATATTACTGTAATTCAACAAAAGACTATTGGCACATCAGCATTATACAAGCTACAACAGACACGTCAACACCTTCAGCTTTGGAGTTAATTTGGACTTCTACTAAATTTTATTCAGGACTTTAATATATTAGGACTTGTGTCTGTAATTACCAGATTATTTTGGGATTTCTTTTGTAATACTATGATTTTCTATTTCATTTTCATTTTGTATTCTAGGAAAATAAATTATTTATGTTCAGCACATACCCTTGATTGTAATACAGTGGATAGGAAGTTGATCTCATAACATGTCAATTTTTAAGATCTCCATCCTATAATTTTAAAACAGTTTAATGGGCACATGCATACTATCAATCTATCTATCTGTTTATCTATATATCTATCTATCTATCTATATCTATATATCTTATAATCTATCTATCTGTCTATCTATCTATCTCTCTGGCTGTCTATCTATCTATCTATCTATCTATCTATCTATCTATCTATCTATCTATCTATCTGTCTTTCTGTCTATCTGTCTATCTATCTATCGACCTTCTATGCTTCTAGCAATAAGGCCTTGTCAGAAAGACTCATGGCATAACATTGGTAACCACCACCAGCATCACCATGCATGAAAATAAATGTCAACATTAAAATGCCCAAACAACTTCAGTGTTCCAGTGAAATGTAATAAATAGAGTATGTCATTAAGTGATGTTGAGAAATTTTCTGACCAGTGTCGATGTTTTGATGCTGATTCATGTACGACCACATATTGTGATATGCATGTGCATTTTTATTGGTTTTGTAGTTAATCTGAATTTTTCAGAGGCTTCCTGATGACTGCTTAACTACAGTGAAACTTCAATCACTTCTAAGTTGTCTAACATCATCTTCTGTATTTTGGTCATTGTCTTAATATCTAAGTTGAAACACCATTAACACATTTTTATTTAGAAAGACCATGTTAAATACTTATTTGCCATGTAAACTATATCATAATATTACTTGGCTGGTGCACATCTCTGGTATGTGTGAGAAATGACATCATTAACGCAGTTCCTGACTTTATAAACAAGTTCCAATAAATGTGATTCTGAAGTTAGTCAAAGGGTTAGCACAGGTATCCACAATGCTAATGTTTACAATGAAACTCCATGATCAGCAGCACCTGCACCATGCCATACTGCATCATTGGTGTTGTTATGTGGGTTAATGTGATTATGTATTTCACCCCAAAAATAACCTTGTGAATTTCTCTGCAAAATCCAGATATGTGACAGAGGGAAAGTGCATACCAAAATTGTAATGAGATTATATGAAGTTGTCCCTAATGCTGTGCAAATCCATTGTTATAAGTACTGTTAATGCTACAACATCAGCATCAACATTACGTGCATGATTTTGAGTTGAGGACCCTAATTGAATACTATTCAGACTCTGCATTAGCAGATGTGTCCTTAATAGTCAGTCCAGATGCTCTCATGTAATTATCACTGTATTGGACAGATCCAATAAACATCATGGAAACATCAACATTGTCCAGATTTGATTTGATTTTGTTTCCATTGATGGAATAACATGCACTATTGAAAATTGCTCTAATTCTGTTTTTAACAACTGTGAGTATTGGCATGGTAAACAATGCAATCAGCATCATTTTGTAATTGTTTTCCCACAATTTCCAAAAATGCCTGAATTAGAAGACAAAACCTAGACTTATCCTGCACTTACAATTCTATTTTTAATGTATTACTATCCCTGAATGGGTATGGATGATATTGAAAATCTGTTTTGGTTCGATCTACCAACACTGGTGCACCATGTCAAATATGGGATTATAATCTTTGGATTGAGCCATTGTTCAATATTATTGGTTTTGTCTAATACCTTCGCCTGATGGCTTTATGGTGGTTTCACCACTCATGTCTTCAACTGCAGTCCACTCCCCATTGCCAGATTTGCAATCACAGAATCCGAAGTTTCTGTTGAGTGGCTTTATTAATAATTTTGCCAGCTGCAGCTGCCATTGTTTCTGTCGATGGTGAAGTCACCATTTTGATGGTGCTTGAATAACTAATCATTGCAATTGAGCTCAAATATAGTGAATTGCTGATGATCACAGATTATTTAATGTTTTTGATAACAAACAATAACATGCATAGCAACATGTTTAGTGAATGGTACAGTGCGTAAAGAATCCCATGAGCACCTTTGGTACACCTGTGAATAATCCACAAACAGTGCTTTCGAGGTCATTTCCATAATATCTTGTGTCAAAATGTAATAACTTGCTGAGGTCTCATGTGTCCATGTACGACTGTCATTATTATATTTAAATATTAGGACCATCTCTAATGCACAGTTTTATCATCACCCATTCATCTACAACCTTCCTATCTTGATCTCCAAGGGTAAAGTGCTTCTGTCAGTCTCCTGCCTCTGATGTCACAAATGCTTGGTTTCTGAAGATTTATGAAAATTATGCATACAAAGGGGGCATGCTTATTTTGACCAATTTTAGAGAAAATAATTGGGTTCACAGCAATTGGACTTAATACAAAGTAAAACATGTATGTGGACAGTTTAAATTCTGTAGTAAATTTTTAGTAAATATGAAAAAAAGAGAAAGCTTGGAAGAAACCTTTTAATATCTTTTTGAGCTGACAAGCACCATCAGATGAATTGTTAAACTCCAGGATTTATTTTGAGAATAATGGTTAATCTGTTTTTGTTCTCAGCTGTTATGAAAGTGTTGCATTTAATTGTAAGATATT
Source organism: Sinohyriopsis cumingii (assembly GCA_028554795.2). Classification (NCBI taxonomy): domain Eukaryota; kingdom Metazoa; phylum Mollusca; class Bivalvia; order Unionida; family Unionidae; genus Sinohyriopsis; species Sinohyriopsis cumingii. Next base: position 1,584,397 of record JAPYKE020000029.1, on the reverse strand, counting down.
GTCACTGGTTACCTCCTGCCATGCTGGAAATGGATTCATGTTACTTGTATTCTTATTCATTTAGTTTGCTAATATTATATAAGACCCATGTTGTACTAGCTAACCATCCTTTAATGTCAGTACCATGGTGCATTGTGACCACCACACATTCTATAAAGTACCAGAGCCCTTTTGAAATAATTTTAAGATGGTCATCCCATTTTCTTTCTAGCACTGTACAAAGCTGAAGTTTAGAGCACTTATTTTGGTTCTAAATCTCCAATACAAAATAAACTGAATTTAACAGTGCCTTCAGATAAGCTGTAAAATAAGAGTTGATATGATTCCCTCCTCATTTTTATTATCTCATTTAAATTACTTGAATCAGCTCTTGTTGTATTCAATCTTTTCTTATCACGTCTTTACAGACCCAAACCAGTCCACCTGTTAGTGGTGTGTACCCTGTAGGCATTGGTATGACATCATTAGTTGATTCATGTCCATCACAGGACAAAATCTACACAAGTACACTTCAGATCCCTCTGTACACAACATGGTCTGACAACACTGACAAGAATGTAACATTCTACTGTGGAATTGAGTATCCAGATCCTTCCAAGACTATTCAGTCTGCAGATTCAGGGACAGTTCGGTTTGCAGGTCAGTATAATTATAATTATCTGATCATAATATTACAGTATTTTGTCTATATGTTCCCTGCAATGTAAAGTGGACATTGTGTAAGGCCATTTTTGCTCTTGTAATCAGTAACCTTCTCAGTATATGTAAACAAAACAATGACTTTGACTTCACATTGTATAATAAAGTTTGAATAGTAAAAGGGTAAGCTTGTATGGTTGCAGATGTTTTTGATCTCGATTCAGCAATGTTGGAAGTCAAAGAAAATTGCAGAGTCCCATTGTTGTTGATAGTAAAACAAACTCTGTTAGTTAAAGGATGTGAGAAATCAAGTTTTATCTGGATTAGGTGTACCAAGGGAAATATGCACAGCTGCGGAAGCCATTCAAAGGGTTTTGAGAGCATTGCTTTCCTTGCAATGCATTCTAGTTCTTAACAAACAAATTTGGTAACTTGGTAATTTGGTTTACTGGTAAAGATATATATCATGGTAGAAAAAATTCAATGTCATCTGAAGAAAGATATTTAACTAGATTTGCTGTCAGTGAAATATAGGACTATTCAAGCAAGAGAGCAAAATATTTCTGTCACTAATCAAAAACTGATAGGGAATGGAGCCAGGGTAGCTTGTAGGACAGGTTTACGTAAAGAAAAACCATAACAGGAGCAACTTTTGCTGTGGGAGACATAGTATCCAGCAAGTGCAGTAGATTTCTAGAGGGTTCTTGTCTGATAAACAGAGAAAGTTGGTCATTTAAAATAAAAGTCACTAAATGAAAAACTACTGGAATGTGCTTAATTTTTATGGTGTAGACCTGCATCCATCACATGTCATTCGTCCAACAACACATGCTTTTGAATGCTTAGGAGTCATCATTCTGATCATCTTTGGTATGTAAATTTATATAATTAATATTTTGGATGAGTTAAGTTATGAGTGACAGCCACATATATTAATGAGTTGATCTTCCATCTGATTGGTTGAGCTTGTGAACACTCTAGAAACATTTGTTCTAATTAAACTTTTTTCAGATATGGTATGTAACGTTATATTATCACAGTCTCAGATAAGTCGATTATGTGTTACATTTATGTACATGTTAATGGGGTGATTTTACAGATGATATGCTAAGCATGTGAACCCTGTAGTGGCTACATTTTGGATCAGATTTTGATAGACCTGGTATCTAAGCTTTTATCATCGAACGTTTCAATTCCTATAGGCATCCATGTCTTAATGATGTGGCTCTGGATCTCGTAGGTATTTTTGTTTTATTATCTACACTGTATAAGGCCTAGATTTAACATCAGAATATAAGTTGGAAGGCCTGGATGCTGTCAAATTAAACTCTGATAGTTATAGATGGGAAACTTTTATCGGATAACATGTAGTCCATTATTTATTGTCTGTAATTCATATTAATTCCTTCCATCTGTTAGCACAGGTTTGTTAATGCTGCTTCTTTTAAACTAATTGAAGAAAAGCCATAAACCACACATTCATCTCAAGGTTTGGTTGAAAACGGAGTTTCCAATATGGCTGCTGATCTGTTTTTGCACAAATACAGCCTTTCCCTCAAATACACATGTAATGGCTTCTCTCTGGTATGTAGTAAGATATTTGATGTAAACTCACAAAGTATCGTTTTGAAGTAAATAGTCTTTTTGGCCAATGTACACTGCACTGCTAGTAAATTCAAATCAGATCTCCACTGTCCTATGCGAAGCTCTGACACCAACCGATAACGGATTATTTTCTCTTGACCATTGATATTAAATAATTGCTAATTGTATCAGCCAATCAGATGAAGTCTTCATCTGATCAGTATGGCTGAAGAGCATCAATGTGTGCCAAACTAATTAACTCACTTGGAAATTTCTAAAAGTTGCACTTCCACTGGCTAATTCAAAGGTCACCAGAACATGACCCATAAGTGTCAGATCTTCACATAGGACAGTGGAGATCTGATTTTAATCAGTGTTCTGAATATATGCTCTTAAAATAAGTAACACAAAAGAGTTAAAAGCAACAAGCCTTTTAAATTTCAACAAATAATTTATTTCTCTAAATAAAAAGTGGAAATAAAAATACAAACTTACGGTATTGCAAATTAAATCACAAAATAATTATAAAATTACAGACACAAGTCTGGAATATAAAAGTTCTGAATAATCTTTAGTAGAAATCCAAATTTAATCCACCGTTGAAAGTGTTGATATGCCTGTCATAACGTGTAAAATGCTGATGTGCCAACCGGCTTTTGTTTTACCACAATAATATAATCCAAGAATATATCCTTTTGTATATATTTCACTATAAATCCAAGTCTATTTCCAAGAATGCTGTCAGTGCACTTTTGTATTTCCAGAGAAAAAGCACATAAATTGAATAAATTGGAGAAATAAAGTCCAGTCCATATTTAGTCCTGGACACAATAATAATACAAATGATTCTGCTAGATCTTAAAACACGAATTAATATATTTTCCATTAACAAGATTATATAGTCTTCTACTTGATCTCAAGTTACAAGTAACATTTCTGAAACAAAACCTATGTAATGGAAAATAACCTTCTAGAACGTTCATGATGTTTACAGGATATAATCGTAAAAATTATAATTAGAATTCTATTAATAAATTTATAATATAGAACCTGGACAGTGTCAAATGCACCAGGTAAGTTGAAGAGGAATTCCAAACACCAACAGCCAGTCCCAACTAAATATGTTTACCTCTATTTATAATGATCCTGATATTAAACCTGCACATATAAAGAATATTTTAGTTATTTATTAGTTGTTTTCAGAATTAAACAAATTATTTGGCTAGATATATATGTTCACTTTATTACATTTCCAGCATAATAGCATTACACATCCTAATTATCATACTACATTCCCAAAACAAATTCAGTATTATTTTGGGGACATTTTTTAGAAATAGTACATTTATCAGTATCATAGTTGAATTTATACAGAAATAGATTTATTGGTAGAATTATATGAGTAACATGAACTTGAAACTATTGTAATTTGTATTATGGCTATTTTAAACACTAGCATACAGGTCATATAGCAATATTCAAATTGAAGATTTCATTCCATTTATTTTTGCTAGTTTGTTTAGCATCCATTTCTAAAAGTGATTCGTACTAGTCTTTACATCCTTTATTGTTATAAAATAAAATTTCTAAATGGAAAGGGACAGTTGGTCTGACCAGTGGCATTATATTTAATTGTACCTTATTACACAAGGACTTTACACATTGAATTATACCTTGAATTGTAAGGAAATTGGTATTGAGACCATATTTAGCTGTAACCCTTTACTCCCTTGGTAGATTTTTCTATGCCTTTACCTTTGCTCCCTTTCTATGCAAACCTAATTTTTACCTTTGCCCCCCATCTACACATTTCAACGCATTACACAGTATCTACTATAAATATGTTGCATCTTCCATTTAAATGTTTATTAGCCATGAAGTAACCGAACGCTTGTCAAAAAAATGAATCATCTTACTTACATTTGATTTTAATGATGCATTTCCTAACACTAGAACATATAAATCTAAATTTAACTGACAAATTATACGTGGGGGGGGGGGTCCATGGCCGCATCCAAAATGGCTTTGTTGGCCGATTGTATTACCTCAGTTTGATGTAAATATTATGGCCTTTTCAACATATGTTAAGTTACTCATAATTGTAATTTTTCCAAATATAATGCTGAAGTTTACTTTACTAGTATAAATTCATTATGTTATCATGTTCTTTTGTGGAAAATCACATTCTTAGAATGCGCGGCAAATACGGCAAGTCTTCTTCCATACATTTTAATGTATAATGTATCTTTAACGTGTTTAAAACATGAAATCTGCCATAATTGCAAGGCCAGTATCTGGTAAAGGAAAATAACATTTCCATTGGTCAGAATGTTACCTCGTGATCAAAATGACTTGCGTTTATTTCTTTATGAACTGTAAGGAGAACTACTTTTCTAAGAATACCCACTTCTATAAATAGAGTCACATGTACAGCATAAGATAAACATTGCCAGTGAAGGCACACACAAAGTAAGCATTAAAAGAAAAGAACATTCTAACAATTTTAAAAAAAATTGAATAAATTTGGCTTCCATTGTTTGAAGGACTGGTATTATGATGACCTTATTACGATCAAGCAGGACAATCCCAAGTGCTATAAATAGCTACGTTACATAAAACCCCAAACATGTTTTACTAGGCTCATTTAATATGTTTGTTTTTGAATGATGCAAACAAAAAAGCATAATGAATAATTGAAATTTCAATTATTATTTCAGGCATTTTTTGCTGTGTGAGTCGGCAACTGACAGTTTATACCACAATAAACTCAGAAAAAAATAATGCTAAACTCTTAAATAATTGTGGGACATATAAAATAAAGTAATAAAATTAAGAATGTTTGTCTTGTTCATTTCTTCAATTCATTTCAGTATGCAGAGTTTCAATCAAATTGTATTACAGACAATACCGAAGTGAAATTGTTTATTTACAAAAGGAATTCCGGATCTCATCATGGCAATGTTGTCCTCGTCTGTTGATTAATGTTGATTTGTCTGGAAGTGAAATTGATTTTTCTGGATTCAGTTCCAATGATATACCAGATTTTATAAACAATGGTGCCTTTAATGAAGAAGGATCTGAAATTCTGTCATCAGATATCGACATTGAAATGTCATCAGACTCAAGTGACACATGATGATCAGCCAAATTGGTTTGCAGATGTGCAAGATATTGACAGAAGTCCATTTACTCAGCAGTCAGTACCATCACATAATTTGCAGGAAACAGCACCAGAACAAGACTATTTCCAATTATATTTTCCAGGTGGACTTTTTGAAGAGATTGTAACTGAAACAAATACATTTGCAATTGAACACCATGTGGATCTTGAAAACAGCGATGCAAACTAGACAGAGACCAGTGTGCCTGAGATGTCTGCCTTTCTTGGCATGTTGATTTTCGTGGGGATAATCAAAGCTCCTGACTATAGGTTTTATTGGTCAAATGAAGGAATCAAAAATGTAATGCCATGCAGAAGGTTTGAAAAACTTCTCCAGTACCTTCACCTAAACGATGACATCACCGATTTTCCAGCAGATCACCCGAAACATGACAAACTTCACAAATACACAATAATATGCATATATAAACAATACTTACAAGATGAAGTTCTGGCAAACATTGAGAAAACGTACAAGTCTCGCCAACATCAAACCATTCATGAAGGTTGTTTTATACATTTCTACATTCATTACAAATAATTTATTTATTTCCAACAGTAAATTGCACAGCAGACACACTCTCACATATGGAGATCATAAAAGAAATACACATACATACATGCATACATATATATTGTATTGTCTTTCATCTTTACATTAATGTGATAATTTTAAAAATAATTTTTTTTTAAAAAGACCAAAATATATTCATGTCAAATTGTATGTCCAATATGAACCACTCATGTGTGCATATCATATACACACACAAATGTACATTAGATATCCATAACCACACAACTCCAATCTATCACGTCTCCATACATGTATCTAAAAATTAGACTCATGAATATCTGATATTTTATTCCATGCCTTTTCATAATAATCAAAAAAATAAAAATTTTTTTTTCCCTGATTCTGTTTTAAGTTTTGATTAAAATTTCATACAATACTTCATACTTCATTAAATGATTTATCAAGAAGATAATGCACTTTACAGGATTACATTCAAGGGACGACACAAGGCCAAGCAGTATCTTTCTTCAAAGCCAATCAAGTGGGGCCTGAAAGTATGGATGGGCTGTGATAGTTTGTCTGGTTTCTGTTACCAGTTTGAGTTTTACCAGGGAAAGGAAGATACAGATGAAGTGAATGAGAACATGAAGGGGATTGGCTATCGAGTTGTGCAAAAGCTTACTATGCCTTTGAGAGGAAAATTTTATCATGTTTATTTTGATAATTTTTTTACATTCATTTGATTGGTACGAGGTTTATTGAGACATGGTATATATGCCTGTGGCACCATGAGGAAAAACCGTAAGGGCTTCAAAGAGGAATTTAAATATTTACCTTATGTGGAGCAAGCACACCATTTAATCAGACAGGATAGAAACCTGACAGCCACACTGTGGAAGGACAAGAAACCAGTGACAGTCCTATCCACAGCAGCAGATCCAACCATCATTGATATTGCATAACCAGAAACAGAAAGATGAGACAGTGCGACTGTTAACTGTCCAAAGGCCATCACAAATTGCCAACAGTACTACTGAGGGGTTGACATATGTGACCAACTCAGGGCCAAATATCCAGTTGGATGATCATCAAAGAAATGGTGCTGATATATTTCATTTGATTATAAATATATGCATAATCAATGGTTTTATAGCAATGGTGGAGAGTCATCCTGAGAGTCAGGAAAAAAGAAAACGTTTCAGACAGTTAGACTTTTTAATTAATTTGGCGAAGCAGCTCATAGGAAGTTTCAAGTGCAGGAATGTTGCGATGCATCAAAAATCTGAAGCCCCAGTGACACTGGACAATATTGAGACACACAGACTGCAGACATTTAGAAGAAAAAAATCCACCTGCAAATACTCTACCAAGCATGGAGAACAGAAACGTAAAAAGAAACCAATTTTGGTTGTGTCATTTGCAATGTCCATCTATGTTACATAGAATGTCACAGCCTGTTTCATCAAAGCATGTTTCATGGTAGAGGAGTAGCTGTGATGTGCTCCAATACAACTGTAGATAGGTTTTTTTTCTTATTGTCATGTTCATTTGTTCGTTCCTCAACATGAAAGTCTGAGAACAAGTGATTTGCTAAATAGTTGATATTTATATTTGAGATCAGCTCTTCAATGAAATGAAATATCATTAGGTAAGATCTTTTTTCCTCTCAAATGTATAGGCCTTACCATATAGACTTACATATCCATAACCACATCACTAATGACAAGTAACAAGAACTCACTATGAAATATTTTTTAATAACCCTTAAATAAGTCCATGTATGGAAAGCAGGCCAGTTGAATTAATAACTTTATACAAAATGCTTTTGTGAAGGCTATTGAATTGCGCTTGAAAAATCTAGAACATTAGTCACACGTAAAGTACTAAAAATAACGTCAAAACTTTGATGCTTAATTTCATTGTTGCAGACAAAACAGTGCCTGAGTTTTTCGTCGACGATGAATGAATCATTAAAGGAGACCAGAAACCAATGGAAATATAGAATAATAATAAAAGCACTATAGAAGAACACCTTTATTCTGAAGTATCATGTGCGACCGTAATGCCAATATTTAAATACTTAAATATTTAAATATTTAAATACTTAAATCTTTAAATACTGGCATATCCTCTAGGAACTGAATTTCCATGACCTTGTATGCAAAATTTCCACGTCTTTTTGTTTACTTTCTTGATGTGCTGTCATATTAGCTACTCCAGCATCCCAACTGGCAGTTGCCAGAGTAAAAGACAATGCCATTTTGCATTGCTTATGGATGTACTAGCACATTAAGAAAAGGCTGTGGACAACATTTTTTTCTTTTCCAAAAGTTAAAGACATAAAGATAGTATGAATACATTATTACAAGCAAGTCAATTTCAAAGCAACACCATACAGCACTCTGTGCTCATTACATTTCTCAAAAAAATGTTATGAGAGGGATGATGAAAAAATGGCTGCTCTTGGATACGCAAATGCTAGGCCTAGACTAAAAGTTGACACTGTTCCAGACATACCACTGAATATTTTAAATCCTGGGAAAAGTGTTAAACGCGTGAGTTACGAAAAAAGGCAGAAGGCCGAGTTAATGACCACAAAATGCAACAATCAGTTCACAGATATTTTATCTACACCAGCAGTGCTAAAACAAATATGATAGCCTGAGACCTGGGGCCCCTCTAAATTTATTTCGGGCCCATCCTTTATTCAAAGTGAGGTGCCTGTCGGGCTTGTCGAAAACGAAATTGTTTGCCTGAGAAAACTTTGATCGTGCTGATAAAATGAATAAATATATTTTCAAGATGTTGACATACATGCCTTAAACACGGCACAATCTAAATAAAATCACCACTGTCTTAGGTGAAATTGAGATCTGACTTTAATCAAATGGAAGCTTTGCTAAAACAAGATTATTAACCCCTGACATGGTCGTGTTTTGAGAAAACACAATTTTCAGTAATCTTAAAAATAACAATTATTTTCGGTATATGCATGTTATACGTAGTATGTATAAACAGTAATCTGTAACGGTTGGAACTGATATAAACTATCCCTTGGGATGTTTAAATAGCAGTGACTAAAAGAAAAGAGGGCCTGAGGTATAAAATCAAACTTTCAAATTAACTGGCTGAAAATAGAAATGGGGGGAGGCAACTACTGACCCCACCCTCTTGCCTCAGTGTGCGAGCGCCCATGGGATGTGCCATTTCTCCCAGTGACTCGCCTTATTATCCCCAAGGACAAGACCCTTTGTTCATATTCAGTTCAGCTGTGGCTAAACTGTACAATGGCAAAAGATTAGACTTAAGTACACAAGCATAAGGCCAGTGTGACTAATTAACAGTTAATCCTTATCAATACATTTATCTTGTGAAAAGGACTGCCCTTCGGACATACTTCAAAAAAAAGAAACCATGTTCTACAGTGTGTATATGTAAACATCTGCAGTTGATTATCAAATAAACGATGCCTTTTTTGTTGTAACTTACTTATGCCTAGGACTTCATTTTAACAGTTAAAATCTGCAGTCACAAGTTTCTGTACATGTAGCAACTGATTTTCCCACATTTAATATCCCACCTTATTTCCTTAGGTTTAAGTATTAAGGCATGTAACACTGTTTACTGAATAAAATATTTATCCTAAATTAGTTTTGTGGGAGAACATATACTGATTGGTATATTTTGTTTTATTCCTTCTTTTAATTTAATCATGGTAATTAAACTTTACATATACGGTAGAGAAATGTCAGGTGTTAACTGGCTGAGTTTCTTTGGTGGAAATGGAGATGCGATATTTCTTTTGCAGAGAAAATTATGCAGCAATCAGTCATCATTCATGGGATTTAAGCTAATTAGTGACAGTTTTATTTTTTTAATTGTTTTTTTTACTACAATACTGTTGTAATGGTTTATAAAATCTGAAAGTTACATGAATAATGTTTAATCTTAACATTCTATTTACTGAAGAAAAAATCTTGTGATATTAATTATTTCGTCACTACAATATTCACAATTAATAAAATAGAATATGGCATCTGTGGATTGCATACGCTATATCTATTCATGTATGGTTTTCTTTTTATTCTTCTAAGAAATGAAAATTGACAGACATAATGTAATAATAGGGAGTTCTCTGCAAAAACTTGGAAGATATTACGAGATCGAGAGGTAAGTGTGGAAATACCTCCAAAATCAGGAGGATTTGGGGGGGGGCACCAGATAGATGCACCCCCCATTGCCGAAAAAAAATAATTTGTTTTATTTGTATGTGTGTCCCCCAAAGGTGTCTTGTTTGTTTGTTTTTATAAAAGGATTTTGATTGAAAAATTATTTAATAAAATTTTTGATGGGGTATTTATAATTTCACTTATGTTTTCTATAGCGTTATTCATCCGAGCCAGGTTTCCTTCACCTTACTCGAATTCCCTCCCCAAGATCTTTTTTGTGACCTTTGCTAGAGGTCTCCTAAGTCCCATGTTTGCTGTGTGTGTATTTGCTATATTGTGTGAGCATTATATATAGTTTTCATGCTGGGACAGCAATGCTTGTCAAATTTCCCCCGTTTTCTTAGTATCATTTCTTTTATATTGTTAGATAATTTACTTTATTTGTAATTTTGAATTTTGACGAGTGAGGGGTGTACTATGTATGTTTAAAAAAAGAAAGCACATTGTTTTATGTGCATGGTTATGTGTGTTGCTCCTCGCTTAATTTATTTCTTAAAATGAGGTGGGCTGTACTCAAGTGAGGGTCCATACTTTATTTATTTGTATTTCTCCTGACTCGAGTTTGACACCCTCTTTTTATTTAGATTATTGGCCAAAATCTCCAAAAGGGTTTAAATTTGACTATACAGTATTGGAGCTGTATAGATGTTAGAGAGAAATAGAAGGAGTACTAGATTTGATACCTAAACCCTGTGTTTGTGTTTATGTTTACGTGTCTGCTAGTGTTCCATATGGGGTGTTTTTCTTAATCTCTTTTATGGTCCTGTCCACTTCGTGTGGCACCATGTCACATAACCTAATGACGTCTTTGCCTCTTACTTTCCCCATAAGGGTAACCTGTCCCATCCCACTTTAAATTGGAGAAGGAAGGAGAATGCTTTTTACTACAGATGTTAGTAAAGTATTTATTTTAAGATTTGAAAACCTGACTACTCGAGACTACTTAAATAAATTTCCAAATAGGTTAAAATATAAATTTATAGAGTTACCACCTCCCAGGGAAAAAGGTGGGACCAAGGTTTGAACCTGTTTTTATGTTAACACCCCTAATGAGTGCTTTACCGAGGTCCCATTCCCACCTCTGTTCCCTGGTTGGTAGCTTATTCCTTCTTGTATATATTTATACTTCATTTTAGGGGACAAAAAATAAAATTTAAAAAAGGTAAAAAGCGCCCCAATTAAGTAATTTATGCATTCAAAGTTATTGGATATCTTTTATGTTGCAATTGTTTATTGTTTTATTGCAATAACTTGGCCACAAACCATCATTGTTTTAACTATGTAGTCTGTTATTTTAGTTACTAATTTTTTTTCAAAGTTGCCATCTAGGTATAAAATGTTATTTCTTTGGTATTGTTCTTTTTTGCATATTTCCATGATTAAACTTATTCTTTCCTCTTTTCTTTTCTCGCACTGTGCAATTGCATAGTATTTAGTAAAGTTGCAATTTTACATAATTGGCATTTGACAATTGTTCTGGTTATTTTTCTTCTCATAGCTACTTCTCCCGTTAACCATTTGTTGTGGAGATAATTAAAAATTAAACTCTGAACTTTGGGTGCGCCAATGTTGGCCCAGTGCCTCCACACTCTGTCCCACTTTACACTTATGTTTTCCTCTTCTAATTTATTCTTGATTTTCTTTGCTAAATTTTCTCAAATCCAGCTGTAGGTATTGCTTTGTTCCATTTTTCATAACTCTTCTTGATCCCTGTATTTACATAGTAATTCTTTTATATATCGAAACTTCCTCGGTACTTCTAGTTTCTTACTGAGATTGTTGTTTTTGTATATATCTTGGCTGTTTCTAACTGAAAAACCAAATGCAATTTATATGGACCGCCCACAATGTGTTGGGTTGAGCATTCAAATGTTTAAATCTGGTTATGGTATTTGCATCTTTTCTTATAATGGGGCTCGGCAGTGCTAGACCCCCTTTTGTTTTGGCCCTATATAATGTTGATTTTTTCACATAGTGGGTTTTAAAATTCCAAATATAATCAATGATTTCATTCTCTATTTTATCTAAAACATTTCCTATGTCAATCGAATTTAAAAGGTAATTCAGGTTGGAGTACATATATGTTTTTTGCAACATGCATAGTGATGTTAGTGCCCAGATCTGTATATTTTCTTTTATCATTGTATATACCTTTTCGTAGTTTTCTTTCTCTTCATTCTTTCCAAAGAAGACTCCTAACACTTTGACCTTTTCTGTAATTAGATGGAGTAGTCCCGGGTGATTACCCCTCCAGTTTCCTATTTTCAGAATTTCCGTTTTATCATGGTTAATTTTGGACCCTGAGGCTTTCCAAATAATTCATATTCCTTCACTAAGTGTTTAAAGGAAAAGGGGTCTTTAATGAAGCTCATGCAATCATTAGCCCATTGGAGCATCTTGAATTCTTCTTTTAGATTGGGAATCTTTATTCCTTCAATCGTTTTGTTAGTTCATATTTTTATACTTAGAGTTTAAATTGCCATTACATATAATAGCATTGACAGTGGGCATCCTTGCCTTACTGACCTCTGTATTTCAGTTTTGTCCGTAACAGCACTGTTAACCTGTATTCTTGCATTTATTATGTTATACAGGATTTTTGGTCCATTTTTGGAAAATCAATCCAAATCCAAATTTTATAATATATTTTGTATAAAGTTGTATTCCAATCTGTCAAAAGCTTTTTCTTGATCAAAAAGTCCCATAGCACATTTTTGCCCTGTTTCATTTATGAAGTTGATTATTGTTCTTATGTTTAAAATGTTATTTGAAATGTTGCTCCCTTTCCCTCCACATGTTTGGTTGATGTTTATAATGTCATCCATACATTTTTTCATTCTCTTAGCTAAAATTTTGCTTATAATTTTGTAATCCATATTTAGGAGGGAGTTTTTAAGTTCCTCTCTATTTCCTTTCCTCTTGTAGATTATGGTTATTAGCCCTTCCCGCATGGAATTAGACATTGTTTTATTGTGTAAAAGTATATTATTGTATAATCCTTCAAGAATCAGTGCTAACTCACTTTGTAATTTTTTGATAGAATTCTGTAGTGAGTCCATCTCTCCCTGGTGATTTGCCATTCTCTAATTGTTTTATGGTATTATTTATCTCTTTGCTATAAACGAGATCATCACACAGGTCCTTGTGTTCTGATGATATTATATCACATTTTTGTATTTTATTTAAATATTCTATAATCGTATTTGGTTCTATATCCTGTTTAGTATATAGGTTTTCATAGTTGTCTCTTATTACTCTTAGCATTTCTTTCTTATCACTTATTTCCTTGCCATTGTCTAGTAGCTTTTCAAGTCATTTTCACCCCCTCTTCTCAGTTCCTCCCTTTTATGTAATCCCTCAGCCTTTTTGTAATTGTTATTATATTTCCCTGCTCTTATTTTTATTCTCTTATTTTCCTCTTCTGGAATTGCTTTTAGTCTTTCGTAATAATTTTTCCTAATATCATTGGTTAGATGTTTTTTTAATTGTGCTTTAATTTCATCCTTCTCCATGTTTTGCATATTTTTCCTTCTGTTTGAATGATAAATTGCTATATCCTTAACTTTAATTTTCAGATTATCCCAATCAGATATAACATTCATTATTTTGTCCCTCCCTAGGTTATTGAATTTTTCTATTTCCCTTTTAATTTCTTTAACAAAGTCTTCTATCACTAATATTGCATTATTTAATTTCAAAACCACTTTCCCCCATTTCTTTAAATTATTTTTCTTCATTTCCAGATCTGAAATTTTAGAATCCCATATTTCTGCTTTTTTGTATGTATTATTTTGAAATTTTGTCACATAAAATTTGTCTAATCTGCTTGTTCCATTTTCGTATTCATGTGTGTATTCTGTCTTAATTAGATTGAGTCTTCTATATATATCTATTAACTTATGGTCCCCCAGTAATTTGTCCATTGTTCCTTTTGAACTGTAATCGTTGGTTTTGATAAACCTCCTATTCTATCAACACTTTCCCCTATCCAGTTGATATCCCCTCCTATTGTTAGTGAATCCATAGTATAATCATTTAAATATTTGCTCAGGTTTTGGATAAATTCCTGTCTCTTGTATCGGGTAGCGGGGCAGTAGATGTTGCCATTTCATTTACTCTCTCCCAGTTAGTCCCTTTATTATTTTTAATAATTATTGCAACTCCCCCTCTTATGTCATCATTTTGGAGTCATTAATAATAACTACTGTGTTCATTTTATCTTCCACTATACATTTTCACTCGCTCGTAAAATTGTTATGAGTTTTCTGTAGTAGAATGATGACAAAATGTGTTAACTTAATTAGTTTGTCTATTTTATCCTTATCTAAACCATTTGTATTTATTGAGGCAGTACGGAAGTTTGTTCCTTCCATTTTTAAATCCTTCAGGTGGCCGCATTCTTCGAGACTTACTGTTAATTCATTATTCATTATTTCATTATTTATTTTTCTGTTAATTGATTTGTGTGGTTTCATTGCTGTAGGCCTCAGGCCCCCCCCCCCCCCCCATTGGCCTTGCATTCAGAGTTTTCTACTGTTTTGATAGTATTTTCGGTTTTGTCTGTCACTTCGGTTTCTTGTCCTAGTATCCATTTCCATTTCCGTGTCCGTTTATATTATTTGTGTCTTATGTCTAATATGAGAGTTAATGTCTTTGTCATTGTATTCATTTCCATCTTCGTCATCTTTCTCCTGGTTTTTGTTGCTCGTGTCACTTAGGCATTTTTCTTTCTTTTTTTTGGGAGCAGTGACTCCTATCCCCCACCCCACCCCCGGGGAAATCTCATTCAGCATCATATTTCCACTTTGTGGTGATGCTGACATAGATTTCCTTAATTTCCTTTTCATTCTTGTGGCAGGTATTGGGGTGGAGGTTAGGGGCTTCAGACCAAGTAGGTCTATTGGTCCCTCCTCCAATCACTCTCCCCCCTCATTTGTTTTCCCTTTTTCTTCCATAAGTGCTTGGAATCTGTTTGTCAGTTTTATTGGGTTGCTAGTTATGGAAGTTTCTTTGCTTGTTTTGTATGGTGTTAAGAAGTTTGCCCATTCGTGAATTGATTGTTGTTCTTCCCTTATTTCTGTCACATTAAAATCTGGCAGATGAGGAGGAATTTCTGTGTTTGTTTTACCTCCTTTTCTTATCTGTTTTAGGAGTCTTTCAATATCCTATTGCATTTCTCCTTGCTCTTGTGCTTGTTGGTCTATGTCAGCCTCTTGTGCATTTCCATTTGGATTGATCACGACTCCTGTGTATGTTGTAACTCTTTCATTTGCATATAGACCCTTACTGTCTCTTGCCTCATGGCTAATCTGTCTACATCTAGTACAGGGTTTTTCTTTCTTTTTCACTTCCCCTGTACCAGGATTTGAGGCGGAAACCAAAGATGTAGAAGAATATAGAAATTCTCTTTGTATCTTGTCTCATGACTGTTATAATCCTGCCTCCTGTTTTTACACTATTGAAACCATATATGGTAGCCATTTTACTGTTCCTCACTATTACTTGGAACTATTCTTCTATTTTCTCTACGATTTCTTTAGTGCTAATTTCATGGGGGGGGGGGCAGATATGTGAAGGTCTATCATTTTTGCCTCAACCTCATGTACTGTTGTTCACTTCATGAAACCTCTGCCCTGTTTCCTCTAACCTCTATGAAATTTTCCTTTATGAGTTGGGACTGGGTTTTTTTG
This sequence comes from Sinohyriopsis cumingii, assembly GCA_028554795.2. Taxonomy (NCBI): domain Eukaryota; kingdom Metazoa; phylum Mollusca; class Bivalvia; order Unionida; family Unionidae; genus Sinohyriopsis; species Sinohyriopsis cumingii. Next base: position 1,568,581 of record JAPYKE020000029.1, on the reverse strand, counting down.
GAGGTAGAGAGTAAATCAGTTGGGAGGATTTTCTCCCAGCTTGATAGTTGACAGGTATGAGCTGTCAGAGCTTGTGGAATTTGAGTCAGGGCTAGTGAGGTTTTTTTTTTAAGTCACCAGCCTGGGGCCTGTGCCAAAAAAAGAATTTCTTTTTGCACTGACCAGTACAGTATATAAACTATTGGTATATACCAGACATTTATATACTGTCAGATTTATCAATACGCTAACTGTAGCCTGCATGTAAAATACACTGTGATTGAATCATAAGAAGGAAGCTTCTTAATGTTTAAATTAATTACTTATGATTTCTGCTTTGCAGATTTATTTGTGGGTCTTTTGTGTGAAAAACTAATGCTTAAGTTACGACCGATGAAAACTGTTCTCAATGCCTTTTACACTTCCCTTGTAATGGATATTGTTTGACACACAAGTTGGTGCCCGTTCTAGTGTCTTCACCCAGAATTCAGTATTATCTCTCAGTGATTCAGTGTAGGATGTATATTTTCAAGATATCAGACCTTGGGTGGTGTGTGTGTGTGTGTGTGTGTGTGTGTCTGTCTGTGTGTGTTGGGGTAGGTAATGAATGTCATTGAAATATAATATGATTGAATCTCTTCCTTCTTAAATGAATTTATTGCATTGTGGTAAACTTTTAATTTTTACATTTTGTATATTCCTTTCTCATGTTGTCATTTCTGCTTACATCAAGAACTGTGGATCTATCATGTGGATAGCTGTTGCAGTGAGAATTTAACAAGATTTCATTTTCAAGAAGGTGTTTAGTCATGCACAGTTATTCATCATGGAATTGCAATTGTCACATATATTAATCATGACTGAAAATTTTATGAAAAAAGTAGTGTATTTGACTTCTTGTCCATAAACCTAATTATCTCCATGGTACTTGGACTATTTGTTTCCAACAAATCTGTATGAAGGACATTTATGTTGCTCCTTATGTCAGTTGTCAAAGGTAGAGTGATTTTGGTAATGCTTTCCCACTCCCTGATTTTGCCCACTAGAATTCTTGCTTTGTGTATGATATTCTTCTGGTCCTCAGTCCATCTGTCTTGTAAAACCCTGCAAGTGGAAAGTGTCAACCAATTTCACATTTAGACAGCTGTTCATGATAGATCTAGAAATTGTTTTACTCCTGAATGTGAGATTATTCTTTCAAACAAGATTGTATTCTGAGATTATTATGAAGCATATTTTCAGATCTTAACTTGATGGAGACCTGTAAAAGCAAAATTAAAATGGTACAAAATGTATAATTATTATAAAGGATATTCGATAAGAAGGGGAAGAAATGCGGGGAAGAAACATGTTTTCTTAACATTGTATCCTGATTGGTAAGAAAAGAATTTTTAATTTACATGGTGGATGTTCAAACAAAGAACTGTGTGAAAGAAAATATGGGAATATTAGAAATGAGCTCAAATTTAAAGTTTCACTGGTGGCTGATGGTATTTGTTAAGAGTTTTCTGATCTGAGCCACAAAAAGTCATAAATTATTTAATGAAGCCTATGTTGTACTTAGTATATAATATGTAGCCAATGGAGAAAATGCGTTAATTTTGCACTCTTCTGTCTGCTGACTGCTCTAATACAGAGCTTGGGTTATCATAGCTGTTGAGGTGGACTTAATAATGACCTTATTTAAAGAGGGTAACACAATTAGCCATGAACTAATCTACCATGAAGCCCTCACACAAAGGAATTTAATTATTTTAGCTGCATCTCTGAAGCCACTGGATATATTGGTTTTGGAAGAAGGAAATAGAGTGGGCATTTCTAATCTCAACTGGAATACTATTTCAGAGCAGAGTTCCAGAGTATTGGAAACTTTATTTAAATAACACCTTATTTGGTTTGGGAATTGTATACTGTTTGGTAGACATGGATCACAGGTGGGGAGTTACCAGGTAACCTATACTGGAATAGTGATCATAAATATTCAGGAGCACTATTATAAGATATCCTGTACATTAATTTGGCTTTTCTCAAACAGAGTCGGTCTTTAATAGGTAATATTTTTAACCTAACAGCTAAATTTTCCTTGCTTTCTTTCTGGATTGATATTAGCCAAAATGCTCTTTTTTGAAGATGTGCTAGCTTTGCTATGTTTTTATCATTTGAATTACCCCATACTGTATTACAGTAGTCTAAATTGGGTTTATGTAACTGTTATAAAATAGTTTTCTGTGCCTTTTAGGGAGAAAATGTTGTATCCTACTGAGAAGCCATAAACTTGAATTGACTTTTTTACTGATATGTTTGATATGTTCAGTCCATGATAGGTTATTATCTGCCAGAACACCAAGTAGTCTTTCATGACAGGCCATTTGCTGATTTGTATCCTTCCATGTCATAGTTCATCACTATCAAGGTTTGTCCTTCTTTGCCATGTTGAGATAAGTAATATTTTAGTTTTACCAGTATTTACCACCATGCCATTGCATGTGCACCAGTTTTCCAGTTTGTTTAGAGCATTCTGTAAAGAAATTTTGAGTTCGTGCTTTGTGCTTTGGATGTCTGACAATGTTGTGTCATCTGCATAGAGATCTGTAGATGATATTGAGTGTTTTAGTAAAAGTGGTAGGTCACACTGGACAACAAATTTTTACAAAAGTCATGTTACTGAAATAAAATTAGTCAATTCTTATCAATTTTTATGTGCTGAACACGAATATGACAGTCAAATTGCAAAATTGGCTCTAGTTTTTTTGTAATCTGCAAGAAATTAATGTTTACATAACGAAATGCATTCCAATAGTAAAAGGTCAACTGTAATAGCCTACCTATAAAAAATCAAGTCATTGACTACATCTTAGATTTCTTCGCCTGTCTCTTGTACAGCTGTTCGGGAGCATCTCTGAGGAGTGTCCAGCAGTAGTCAGCCAGCATTGTAGTGGACCATTTTCCCTGGTATCTTTGTTCCATTGTTGCGATATCTTGATGAAAACGTTCGCCGTGTTCATCACTAACAATACCACAGTTGCTAGGAAAGAAATCCAAATGGGAATGAAGGAAGTGAATCTTTAGAGACATATTGCAGCCAAGTTTCTTATACTTCATCAACATGTCTTCTACTAGTTCCTTATAGTTTTCTGCCCTAACATTTCCGAGGAAGTTTGTAGAAACTAGGCGAAAAGCATTCCATGCTTGTTTCGCGTCACCTTCCAGCAAGTTGTTGAACCGGTCATCTTTGAAAAGCTCTCGAATCTGAGGACCCACAAAAACTCCCTCTTTAATCTTTGCTTCGCTGAGTCGAGGGAATTTTTCATGCAGGTATTGGAATGCTGGCAAAATCCGGTCAATGGCTTTCACGAAGTTCTTCATCAAACCTAGTTTGATGTGAAGGGGTGGTAGCAAGATTTTCTGAGCCTCAACCAGAGCTGGGTGTTGGATATTCTTCTCTCCAATGGCTACATTCTGCCTGTGAGTCCATTCCTTCCTCATGTAGTGCATTTCCCTTGCTCGGCTATCCCACTCGCATAAGAAACACATGTATTTTGTATATCCTTGCTGCAGTCCCATTAAAAGGGCAACTACCTTCAAATCACCACAGAGGTGCCAGCTGTACTTGTTATACTTAATGGAATTCAGTAGCTGCCTTAAGTTATCGTATGTCTCTTTCATGTGGACAGCATACGCTACTGGAATAGATGGAAGAATGTTTCCATTGTGCAAAAGCACAGCCTTGAGACTCAGTTTCGAAGAGTCCACAAGTAGTCTCCATTCTTGTGGGTCATGAGTGATTTTTAAAGCATTCATGAGGCCCTCAATATCGGAACAGAATATCAGATTACTTTCCTTTCTGAAGAAAGGCTCCAATTGCTGGTGGCGCTTTCGATATGCAGTAATTGTGACATCTTCTTCTAGAAGATTCCATTGTTGGAGTCTTGATCCTAGCAATTCTGCCTTGTTCTTTGATAAGTCCAAATCACGAATCAGGTCATTTAGTTCTTCCTGTGTTATTCTGTGTGGGGTTGATGATGCACCACAGTGAAAATCTGGATCACTGCATGCTGATGGACCAGGAGAAGAACAGGTCGACTCACCTTTGTCTTCGTCAGATGAATCAAGAGAATATTCTGCTGGAGGTTCTGGAATAGGAAGTCCCTCACCATGTGGAACTGGTCTCAATGCAGACGGAATGTTTGGGTAGACTATTCTCGACTTCTTTCGCTTCGTTATTCCGCCGGAAAGAGGAGGAACCAAGCAGAAGTAACAGTCATTTAGGTGGTTGCTTGGCTCTCTCCACACCATTGGGACTGCAAACGGCATTGATGACCTTTTGCAATTCAACCACTGTGAAAGCTGTGTTGTACATGTAGCACAGCATATATGCGGAGCCCAAGGCTTGTCTTGGTCACCAACCTTGCATCCGAAGTAAAGATGATATGCCTTCTTCACTTGAGAATTGATACTTTTCTTCTGGTTGGCAAATGTCACTTCCCCACAAATATAGCAAAAATTGTCCGCGGTATTAACACACTTTCGAGGCATTACTGTTCTTTATTGTATGTAAATGGATAAAATAATAAGTTTTATGTAACAGTAGCTTGAACTGTCTCGCACAACGTCTAAAATATTTTAAATGCTGAACCTATCTGATTGGGCTTTATATAGTACACTGCTTACGTCAGCTTCAGCAGCCGCCTGGCATTAGTATAATAGGCCTACACATGTATAGTACACTGCTGACGTCAACTTACTTCAGCAGCCGCATGGCATTAGTATTGCATTGCATCAGAAAATGATGCAATCAACTGTGGATGATGTGAGCATGATGGTATTATGCAATGTTACATCATTATTCCGGATGTTGCTGCAGTCCTACTGGAGAAATTTACACAGTGAAACATAGAAAATGAGGTATATGAATATCTTCAAAACGAGAGCCAATACAAATTTTTCACGGTTATATTCGTGTTCGGCACACCAAAATACTACAGATTAGGGCCTTTTCAAGTCAGTAATGATTTCACTGTTGACCAGTGTCATTAATAAATAAAATGAATAGTAATGGACCTAGAATTGAGCCTTGTGGTACTCCATATCTAACTGTTCCTGGTTCAGACAGAACATTATTTATGTAAACATGTTGCGTTCTCTCACTTAAGTAAGAAGTAAACCATCTAATTGTTCTTTCATCTACAAGTGGACTCAACAATTGAGCTGAGGTATTGCTATATATTCACATTTTTCAAATCAGTAATATTTTGTTATTTCTTTAGTGATGATCAAATTGAGTGTACATTGAACAAATTTATTTTTTTATGTCAACTCTGATTTCTTTGTAGTTGCTGTGACATCTGTTACTTTAAGCATTTCTACATCAGAAGTGGTATTCTATGAAGGATATCCTCAAATGCTGACCTGTATCAGCAGTCCATCACGACCAATTTCAACTATCAGATGGTTCCTGGGCTCAAGACTACTGACTGATAACATTACCACCACTAACACCACAGATGCCACAGGGCTGTACATACTTACCAGTCAGATCTTCTTGACACTGATGAGGAATGCCAGGAACCAACAGATTAAATGTGAAGGATTTATTGATGGTCAGCAGGCAGTGACATCCATCGAAAAGCCTTCAGTAAATGTGTGGTGTAAGTAAGCAGTCATGTTCTTGGAAATGCCATCTGTAAGTGTGTGGTGTAAGTAAGAAGTGGTATCATTGGAAAAGCCATCTGTAAATGTGGTGTAGGTTAGTGGTGTCCATGGAAAAGCCATCAGTATATGCTTGATGCAAGTAAGCAGTGAGGTCATTGGAAAATCTGTCTATAAGTATGTGGTGAAAGGAAGTGGTGCCAATGGAAAAGTTATCAGTAAATGTGTGGTGTAAGTAAGCTGTGATGTTATTGGAAAAGCCATCTGTAAATGTGGTGTAGGTTAGTGGTGTCCATGGAAAAGCCATCAGTAAATGTGTGATGTAAGTAAGAAGTGATATCATTGGAAAAGCCATCTGTAAATGTGGTGTAGGTTAGTGGTGTCCATGGAAAAGCCATCAGTATATGCTTGATGCAAGTAAGCAGTGAGGTCATTGGAAAATCTGTCTATAAGTATGTGGTGAAAGGAAGTGGTGCCAATGGAAAAGTTATCAGTAAATGTGTGGTGTAAGTAAGCTGTGATGTTATTGGAAAAAGCCATCTGTAAGTGTGTGGTTGAGTAAGTGCTGTCCATCGGAAAGCCATCAGTAAATGTCTGGTGTAAGTAAGCATTGATGTCATTGGAAAAGCCATCTGTAAATGTGTGGTGTAAGTAAGCTGTAATGTCCATAGAAAAGCCATAAGTAAATCTATGGTGTAAGTTACGTAACATAGTAAGAAGTTCACATGGCATTTTTATACTAGTGACAAGAAAAGTTTACAAGTTTAACACTGATAAAGCATGTTTCATGACCACACAATGAATGATAATAGAATATTTGAATTGTCATTAGTTACAGGAAGAAGAAAATTAAGACTAATTGGATGACTGAAGTTATTTTAGTCACTATATTACTTTACAAAATGGATAATATATTTGGTTATTACATTCTTTTAAAATAATAAAATACAAAAATCTATCCCTCAGAGAAGAAATACAGTTTTAATATATCGCTATCTTTTTTTCTGGTGCTGGTATCCAGCTCATAATGAATACCCACCACCAGTTAGTAATTTTTATATAGAATGAAAACATGACCAGTTCTAGTGCCTTAGTTATTCACATCATCTGGAATATCATTATTTTCCTTGTACATGCACTTTATATAGGTATCATGTGTAGCTGGATATTTTTCATCTTTTGGCATATGACCATCATTCATATATACAAGGATGTCACTGAGTATAACAGTGATTGCTCTGTAACCATCAGCAGGCAGTCGAGCTACACGAACTCAGAAGTGTATATCAAGGACAGATTGCCTGAATAAATCTAAATGTTCCAATGAAAAGTAATAGATCAGATATAGTGTTGTGAAATCCCACTGCAAACCAGTGTCAACATTTTGATCACGCCCCATAAATGTCATAACCAATGATAAACACATGCTACATGACTTAATTCAAAATTTAACAAAACTTCTTCAAATGGTTTTTGATGTACATTTATCCTCAAAGCAACTTCAGAAACTCCATGTGTGTCAAATACCATTAGATTTCATTCCTGTGAATCTATTCTAGCATTTTCCTGACATGCGATGAATATAATGTCATGGCACAGAAACTCTTTGCTGTGATGCTATTTGCCATGTGAATAACCCAGCTACATTGCTTTGAATGCTATCTGTAGTCATTGTCAACCATGACAACAATGATTTACCACCTGAATTCATAAAAGCAAGTAATTTTTCCTCTTCCGCAAGTGATGGAGTCATTACCGGCATCCACAATCATGACAGTTCTGTTAGTATTACTTTACCAGCATCAACTGCGTTAGGTCGCCAGATTGCATCATTTTTAGTGGCTTTTCTTACAAGTACCACAGTGTATTTAGCTCCAAATATAACTTTTCTAACATTTCTACAAAATCCAAAGATATTGCTAATAACATTATCTTTGGATTTTGTAGAAATGTTAGAAATAATGGAATCACACATGAAAAATTTTCATCATCATTTAACATTGATCTGCATTCTGCAAATTCAAGGTTGTAATTTTCGTGCATCGATGCAACTGCATCCCCAGCTGCATTTAGCGTTATGTTTCTATCCTCTGGCTGATCAGTGGTATCGTTTGCAAACATCATTGATGGACCAGCTGACCTTGAATAATCATCTGAATATCTTGCCAGACCAAGTATCGTCATAGCAATATCAACATTTTCGAGAAACGATTCAATATTTTTTCCACCAATCATGTATATAGCACTGTTACATAATGCCATAATACCATTATTAACAAAACCAGGCTGATCTAAAAGTTCGTATGCTGTATCATGTGCTTTTAAAAGTCTACCTTCTACTTTGATAAATGCTTCAGAAGGTAAGAAATATCTGCTTGTATCTTAAACTTGTAATTCAGTTCAACCACGCTGATTTGGTACACATGCATCATAAGAATAAAATTGATTATCGCGTATAGATTCATCTTTAAAAACCGGTGCATCCATATTGAACATGGGTCGAATTTACACTTGAATATTTTTATTATAATTGTTATCGTCTAACACAAAGACCACTTCCTACTATTAAACTTGCCGTTATATTTTATCTTCTCTTTTTCTGATATGGGAACACTAGCCAACTCTGCTAGTTTTCGATTTGCAGCCTGATTCATGATTTTACTGATATTTCCAGGCATAACTTCAGTACTGAGTAATTTTACTGGTTGTGGTTTTCGTGCTAGTCTATCCTTGATTGTCGAGAATGCTTTACCGGCAAGATTACCAATAGCACTGATGCCCTTATCACAAACAAAATCAACAGCTTTCATTCTTAGTTGTTTTGCAATCAGTATTACTTTTGGGGCTATCCTTCTAAATAGACCCTGAACAACATCACCCAGTCCATCTCCGTAAGTTATTTTATAGGTTGGTAATCACAAATTTACTACTCTGACCATGATTGTTGAGCATGATGCTTTTTTCTTCCATAATCTTAATGGTGATCTTTCTACTTTTGCTTCTTTAAATTGCTGCTTCGTTTCTTCTTCTTTTTGTCTCCTTTCCAGTATTGTTTGTTTAATACAGTCTTCTACTGCCTGGTTAAAAATCTCAAAAGTATTAACATCTTCTTCAGATCTGATTTTTGGAGTATCAGTAGCGATGTGGTATCCATATCTTCCCCAATCAGCAGCTTTTAAAGTTCTAACATATTCTGGTTTTACATACTCATTTCTATTATAATATCATTGAAGAGAAAACAAGATGGCCGCTATCGCTTAACCATCTTGAAGTAGCAGTTCCGTTTTTTAGTGCAGTTTTCATGATATTTGTGCTTGTTGCCTGACTTCATCTACGTTATTGTGTTCATTATGTATTGGCTGTTCAGTTCATATGTGTTTCTTCATCTCCTTGTTTTGGTAATAAGAACAATTAGACTTTTTCTCAGCTGTCTTGCTCCACTGTTTTTGAACAAGCCACCATCACATGATACTTGCCGGTCAACCTGTTTATGCTATGATGGACCCTCATTAATTGCTTTAAATGATCACTACTTGGCTTTCCACACTACATTATGCTCTAAACTAAACGAACTGGGACTACATTCATCATTACCTAAATGTAAACAAAAGCGAAAAAAGAAACGTTATTTCAAAGCTGGCCGGCGTAGAACAGGAAGAAGAATTCCAGTTATCTCCCTTATTTCAGCTCAACAATTTAAAAAAAAAAATTTGACCTTTCATTTAGATAACCTAATTCAAATCCCTATTCATTCGTCAACCTTTGTGTCAACTATCCAAGAGATACCTCTGCGTATTGCATTATTCAATGCCCAGTCAGCAGGACCACCGGAAAACGATACAGAAATAGTTAATTTTATCAACGACCAGAATATTGATGTGTTTTTCCTGACAGAAACATGGCTAAAAACATCAGGCGATGAACCCAAGTGTGCGAATCTAACACCCACTGGTTACTCCATCAAGTCATTCCCCCGTAACTCTCATGGAAGTGGAATTGCTGTCATCACAAAGAACTCCATGATCAAACACCTTAAACACACCACAACATTCAATTTCGACCACACATCATTTGAACTAGTCCAAACCACACTCACACGGGAGCAAAGGTCAGTCCATTTTTTCTGCCTATAACCGCCCTCCTGCTAATAGAAAAAACAAGCTGACTGAATCTCTCTTTTTGGAGCAGTTTCCGAATCTCCTGGAGTATGGAAATTCAATAGGTGGCAGCCTGATTATTCTTGGAGATTTCAACTTTCATTTTGACTGTCCCGGAAACCCAAACACATCAAAACTCATAGATTCCATTAAGTTTTCAACCTTAAACAGTCAGTTAACCAACCCACCCATAAGCATGGTCACATTTTAGATTGGATTCTTCATAGACCTGATGATAACATTCTGCGGTCCTCCCTGGTATCCCATGACCTTGCATCAGATCACCTCTGCATTTTATATGCCATCCTGATGTATCAGTCCCTAACCCTCCACCTTTATCTGCTACTGAGAGAAACCTCCGTATGATAAATAGAACCAAACTAGTGCATGACATCCAAGCAAACCTAACAACTTGCTTACTTCCTACAGCAGAACAACTTGATAACTGCCTGCATTCATTGCTCGACAAACATGTCCCAGCTACCAAGTGCAGAGTATCAATTCAAAAGTGTTCTCCATGGTATAGCAATAATAGGGACCAGCTTCGCACTGCTAAAAGAGACCACTGTAAAGCTGAGAGGCTTTGACGTTCCACCAGAGTCACTATTCATAAGCAAATCTATGAAGCCGCAAAGAAGAATGTCACAAACATAGTCCATGCAGCGAAATCAGCCCACTACACTACTAAGCTCATGGAAAGTTCCAGCTGCAAAGAGCATGTTTGGTGTGCTTAAATCAAGCTGTAATATTTCCTTTCCAGTGGTTTTCAACAAGCTATATTAAATAGCATATCCTTGGACATGAAACATCATGAAAAGTCTAAATATAGATCATGAGTCACGATTGTACACTCCATTAATAAGATTATCAATGTTAAGTAAAAGTGAATCATAGGAATATTTGAATGTTGTGTTGGTTTAGATGGGTGATCTCTGACACAAATCTGATCTCAAAAAATATTTTGTAATAACTCAGTCTTGTGCTCGGAAGAATTAAATTATGTTTTGTACATTTTATTTGCAGATGCTCCTGATGTCAATGTAAAACTCACTGGATCCAACCAGCAGAATCAGGCAGGTATTCTGATTTGTGAGGCTGAAGGCTTTCCTGCCCAGTACACTTTTAATGCATGGGTCCACATGTGGGAAGACATGGTGATCAGGACTGGGTTACAGGGAGTAACCAGTGCCAGTCAGAGCATACTAACTATAGACAGATTGTCCTTGGAGAGCATGGGTACCTACATGTGCACTGCAAACAATGGAATTACTGGGATAAATGGGCATGTTAACCAAACTGGGTCTGGAAACCTAACTGTTACAGGTATAAATGACATTACATACAAGCAATGCAAAGCAATCTGGGGGATACCTTGTGCAGTGCTCAAACTACTGAAAAATTAACCAATGACTAATTATTATAGTTTGGAGCAACAATAAAACAAAAAATTCCAACAGAGAGATACAAACAAAACTAACAGTTTCAGTATTTTTCAGTTGTTGAACTTTCATCCCTAACTTATAAACATGTACCTCATTGTTCATGGTACAAAATTCAAAGCCACCCATGCACAAACTATGATACTGCCATCAGTACTTTGTTATGATATATACAGAATGTGTCAAATCAAATTATCCCTAGTATATGTTAGTTTTATTGTGCTGTAGTTTCATTTTCTTAAACTATGATGGATGGTTTTACCAACAACAATATTGATAAGTTTTTTATACCAGTAATAAGTTGGAGTGCATTATATTTTGAACTTGTCATTCACACTATACATTCATCTATCCTTACAATTTTCTGTTCATCTATTCATGTGTTTCCAATTTAATTTCCACAGTAACTTGAGTTATCTGCAGTCTACTGTTAGCAAACTTAGTGGATGGCTTATGCTGGGGTTTAGTAAGAACCCTGTTGATTTTGGGATCAAAAAGGTAAAAACTAGTTAGGTATAAGTATGGAAGAATTAGAAAACAGTATTTTTTTTATGCAACACTTAAGGAGTCTGCATATTTTCACTATGAGAAATGGGTTTGTCACTAGTGATTTGTTAATGTATGTTGATAGCCAGAAGTTGTTTTTCCATCTGGACAGCTGATTTTACCCTTTCATGATTTAATGTCAATCTGCTTTGCATTCTGCCAGGGCTGTTCCGTTAAAATGTAAATGAGAGAAGGTGAAAGTAGTTTTGAATTTGGGTAACCACCATAAGATATTGTTAAGGTCATTACGGCCCCAACAATAGGATATATTTATTGTTAAAATTACCCACTGATAGATTATTTTTCTTTGGGGGAGGGGGTAGAACCTTCCACAAAAATTGTGTATATATATATATATATATATATATATATAATTTATAAAAATTTAACAGGAAATTGGGATTTTTACAATATTACAATTTCAAAAACACTGAAATTATTTTTCAAATGTTTTATGACACAATATATACTGGTATGTTTATTCCGAGAAAAATTTATTTCAAACTGTATGAAATTGTACACAGACATTTGTATAATAATATGTTATTATGAAGACAAAAAACAATAAACCAGCAACTTTCAGTCAGGAAATAGCTGGTGAATCATAGAAGTGCCTCTGTTCAGTAACAAGTAAATTATATACTTTATTATATTGCATGGACCAAAACTGTCAATAGTCATTTTTTTATATATTATTCTGAGATTTTTTTTTTAGCATGCAGAAGTTCATAGCAAAAATCTGATGTGTCAGTACAAGCTGTAATCATGAAAAACCATGTTTTTTTATACATTTAAGGGTCAAATATAGAGACTTACTGGCAAAATAATTTTCATTTTGTTCATTCCTATATTTTGACATCTGAAAATGATATGTGAAAATATACAATTTCCCATAATGCCATGCAATGCTGATTTGTGTGTGCCCATACAATTTGTACCTGCAGCAACAAAAGTTAGTACTTTGTGAGCTGCAGCAAATAAATGGAAACTGCCATACAATACAGACATGGAAATTAATCTGTTATAAAGAAACATCACCAGATGCCATTCACATTTCACAGAGGTTTTCTTTCCTTGACAATTTTAATAAACCTGCTGAAATGCATTGCTGAATGAGACTCAGATTGTTTGTAGATGGGGTCAGATAGTTTACAAAATGACATAAATGGAATTTAGTGTAACATATTAGGTTAAAAAGATCCTACTACTTACTTAGGTTTCATGTTTATTTAATCAGCCTATGAAAGCGACGTCAATTTATGAAAAGTGGGTGGGGTGGGATGTTGTGTCGAAGAGTGAGGTTAATCTTCTAAACTTCGACTCTGGAGCAAGTTTGGTTCACAATAAAGAGAACATTTTCTTTTACTATGTTAATACCAGATAAATTTCATTGTGTGGCACCAAAACACGACATTTTAATGAATGGAGAAGTGGTAGATATATATTTGTCTAGCAGAACAACACTAGTTGGGTCATCATGATTGTGTTCCAATATAAAATACAAACCTAAATCTGGCTGTCAGACTGAGTTACCATTTCATGTCAGCATGTTAATTGGAAATTTCATTGCAACAGTAAGCTTTGTTATGTGTGAGCATTTCTTGCTGAGTCAAAATCTTGTACATTTGAGTGATGTCTGGACAGAGATGCAGATAAAAGAGTATTTAACTTGCCTAGGTGTATATTGTTAAACCATGACATGCATACAGGATTGCTACAAGGTGGACATTCTATGTTGTATCTCCTCTTTTTCCTGTTTATAGGAGATGAAAAAGACAGACAAGGTCACCATATAATGAGCTATACATTATCTACAATATTTCTACTAAATTATGCATGGTTCTGTATGCATTATAGATGGGAAGGATTCTGCATAACACTTCAAAAAAACAACATTCAATGTAATATCTGTATTTCAAAATATATTGCCAAAATGATTTCTTACATCATTGTTAAAATGTTAACAGGATAAAGATAATAAATTGTCCAAACTTAACTTTTAAAAAATTTCAAGTTTGTCAAGAATATGTCTAACCAAGTGTAATCTGAGATCCTGTAAAGTTAGCCAACAAACTATGAACACAATATTTGTTCATGACAACTCCATCATGATGTCAGTGTGCAAGATGCATGGCTTTTAAACTACCTGCTCTGTAAACACCTTGTGTTATAAACATGAATCCCTTCACCATTTAGATTGCATGTAATGGAATAAAAAAATATAAACAAACAATTAAATCAAATCAAATATAAATTAAATCAAATATACATAACAATAGCCAATATCTCCAATGAAGTAAATTATAATTAGTCATGAGTGTTGACAGCAGAAATAATATTGCAATATATTTTGATGAAGCTGATTGTATAGCAATTTGTATTGGTACATATTGCTATTAGTACTACAATTTTAAAACCCATATCCTAATATCAACTGTCAAATAGATTTGCCTAGTCTATACATTTATTACAATAATATACACTATGTGCTACTAGCTGTATTTTTCCTTAATTTCCCCCCAAAAATGAGAAGGATTTTGCTTATATTTATGTAAGAAAAGAAAGTCTGCAGATGAATGAGGAATGGAAAAAAGGGATTTGAAATTAGCAAATAAAATTAAATTTGCCCCCAAAGATTGACAGGCTTGATGTACTGTTAGCTGATGATTAGATTGCAAACTGATTCTTTGAGAGTATTGTAATACACTAACTCAACAGACCAAAATACTTGGCACTATTAAGAATTACATTCTTTTTTCAACAGTAATACTAATAACGATAATGCAAAACCATCAAACAAAGTCAGAAAAACACAAGACAGTTCCCTGTGTTGTAATACCCTAATGGTATTGTGAATGGAGTTTTGCATGCATAAACATTGTCCATTTAATGTGTGAAGATTATTTGATGTTAACGTTGAAATGTGAGGTGATGTTTGACCTACGAGTCTTGGCAAATTTGATCATGTCATTTTTATTTGTCACTGAAAACATCTGCCACATGTGAATTACTTCTTCCATTCCTGAACATATGCCACCACCCCCATTGTTTAGATTGCCATCTGCATCTCTTATAAATGTGTACTCTGTGTTTTATACTAAATGTTAGCATAAAACCTTGCTCTGGTCCACGTAATGTCAAGCTGTTGTCATGAGTATTAATGAATTTGTCAAGGAATTAATTTAAAGATATCAACAGTTCTACAAACCCTGGGACATCAACATTAGGTGGAAAGAAGTTCACATTATTGTGCCCTATTCATTTCCATGTTGGACCATGTGTCTGTCGTGCTGGAATTTCACATGAATAGTTTAGGAAACAAATTAACTTACCTTCCATGATTTTGGAATATCAAAGCCAGAAATATGATGTTAGTCCATAAATTAGTGACTTCATCCATCTGGTGGAGTTTTGTTACCAATCAATGTGCCCAGCTAAAGAATCACATTTCTCTTGTCGGACTTTTGGTGAACAATAAGTTAGGACTAATGTTACTGTTCATTATTGTAAGTTTCTGGTTATGTAGAACTTGTTTTTTTAACTTTAATGAGCAAAATAGTATGCATTTGATAGCGACTGTTTCTAACCATATTATGACTGCATCAGTGGTACATTGTACTCTCACTCAATTCGCATCAAAATTCACTTGTCCATTTCATTCATTTCTATGTAATCGTATGTATGAATATTCAAATAAGATTAAAAGTAAAAACGCACACCATTAACATCTTAATTCTGTCAAAATTTTGTGTTCAGAGGGATTTTCCATGCAGTTTGAACAGTTGACTTGGTTACCGCCATGGCTAGCCCTGAAAAGGACAAATGTTGATTGGTTAACTAAGGTCATGTGATGTGAATATGAGTCTATAAATGTGAGTGCAGACAGTGCACTGGCAGATTCCTGTCAGAGCAGCAAAATATGAACATTTAAGTAGAAAAGAATGTCTGCCTTGCATTCTAAAACCATCAATTGTATATTTTTAAACAATGGATACTAATTTGGGCACTTTAAAATAGCAAAAACTGATTCAAATCATTATGAGAAATTTTAAATAGATTTATTACGTGATTGCTATTGAACTTAAATGCTATACAATTATTATATAATTCTTTATAAAAGCCACTGCTATATTCCACCCATGATGCTGCTCAAGTACACTAGTACTAAAATTATTTTTTTGTTTGAGATCACGCTATTATGTCACAATGTGTTACAGTCAGTCTAATAAATTTAGCTGTTAATATATGCATGACGTTAATAATATAATTAATTTCATGATAATATGGTATATTACAACGTTGTCTTTTGGCAGTTATAGACACACAAGACTGCTCTATAGATATTGTTGTAACAAACACTGTTGATTAAAGTCACTATGCGATATTGAAAGACATGTTCTATCTAAACTTTATTATATATAAAAAGCATTCTTAAGTTTTGAACTCTGGTCTTTTCGATATATAACACACGTGGTGTTACGGTGTTTTTGACACAGCAGGCAAACTGGATATCCATAGCAGATGAACTGTGGCCAATATTCACAGATGGATGGTGGTGAAATTTATGAATTATGATACTAGCATTCCCTCCAGAATAATTTACACTTTCAAAGCACTCCAGCATGCTGACAGTGAATGAACACTTTAACAATTCTGCATAGTTAAGTTTAAAACAAAAATGATTCCTGAGAGATTTCAGAGATCACTCTTTGACCACTTACTAGTCACAAGATCTAGATGCACTAATTATTGATTATCAACCGTACTAAGACAAACCTTTGAATTGTTATGACAAAGGTCCTTCCTTTTATATTAAGTTTTGTAAACATAATGCTATTTTCACCACCAGTATATCTAATACTTTATGAAGCTAATGATAAAGTACTGATATGGAAGAATTCAAAGGCTCAAAATTAGTATTTGTCTTCTGGTCCAAGTCCAATAAATCTTTGAGGGGCCCTGGCTGGTTAAATTGTTAAAGCGCTAACCTGTACCAATCACTGCCATCCTCCAGTCTGTGTGGGTTTGAGTCTTGTACTTGACCAATTTGGTTATGTGAGAAAGCTTGCCAGTAGTTTCATGAGGGTTGATGGTACATAATAGGATTTTCCTGGATTTTTCCTCTGTGAGTTATACTGACTAACATGTATAAACATATCATGCACTGAAAAATAGCATTAAAAACAAAAACAACCAAACAATGACATATTCTACGAAAATCGGAATGGTCAGATGATGTTTAGGTTATCTTGAAGCTAATCACACAAAACCCCAAGATTCATTTGCTCCACTGGAATGTGGAACAAATGTGGAGTTTATAAATCTTATTTCAGAATGAGGCTGTGTAAATATTTACTAGTTTTATTAGATTTATAAAGTACAGTTGTGCATCAAAAACTGTTTGTATGAGTTTCCTCTGACCTTTCCTTCTCCATTTTAGATTTATTGACGTTTAATTTGTAGTGTGAGGTCAGAGTGCATTGCCTGTTGAAAAGGTGGGTGCAAGGTAGCCACTTAATACTGGGCCTATCAAACTACAGCAACCTTACATTGAGACCTTCTCACATAAAATTGATAGGAAGATGTCTTTAATTCATTAACAGACAAACCAAAAGATTTACATTGATGAAATGTGACTTGGTTCTCTCCATTTGCATTGCTAGTCACATGAGGACCCACAATCTTGGAGACAATGTATCCATGATGTCAAATGTTCAATAGACACATGATACCTACAACAGCAAAGAAACCTTAGTGTTTTGTACAAAAACAATATAAAAAATATTAAACAAAATCATATAATAGTAATTTTTGATATATTTGTTCAGCAAACAACCACCACAAACCTGTCACTATGGCATTATTCAGTACAAGATAGGTTATACAATGCAGCCAGTATAAATTGTTTTAGGAAGAACCCGGGAAAACCCCGGAAAGAACCACCAACCCATAAGAAGCTACTGGCAAGCGTTCTCATACCCACATTGACCAAACGTGAGACTTGAACCCAGGCAGACAGAGAGATGCCAATGATCCATAACGGTGAGTGTTTTAGACCACTCGGCAACTTGGGACCCCCCACGGTAGCATGATGGGTATTGCCTCAAATCATATGTGTCTGTGTGATTTGGATTTTTTAATGTGGCTTTAAATGTTTTTATTTGTATCGCAATGTTGCCTGCATCTGGCAGCTTATAGTGATGTCTAGTACTGGGTCATCATGCCAATGACATGTAGTATCATGTCCCACCCAGTGACATTATCCTGACAGTGAGCTGACCAAGATGAACACTGCCCACTTAATGCCGATCGCCTAGTGATGCAGCTGTTAGTACCATCTTTGGTATGACCTATGAGCTTGCATCAGATCACCTCTGCATTATATGCCATCTTGACGTATCAGTCCCTAACCCTCCACCTTTATCTGCTACTAAGAGAAACCTCCATATAATAAATAGAACCAAACTAGTGCATGACATCCAAGCAAACCTAACAACTTGCTTACTTCCTACAGCATAACAACTTGATAACTGCCTGCGTTCATTGCTCGACAAACATGTCCCAGCTACCAAGTGCAGAGTATCAATTCAAAAGTGTTCTCCATGGTATAGCAATAATAGGGACCAGCTTCGCACTGCTAAAAGAGACCACCGTAAAGCTGAGAGGCTTTGACGTTCCACCAGAGTCACTATTTATACGTAAATCTATGAAGCCGCAAAGAAGAATGTCACAAATATAGTCCATGCAGTAAAATCAGCCCACTACACTACAAAGATCATGGAAAGTTTCAGCTGCAAAGAGCTCTTTGAGATTACTAACCAGCTAATGTCAAGGAACAAATCTACACCACTTCCAACTAGCTTCTCTCCAGTTGACCTTCCGGACATGTTTGCAAATTTCTTCTGTGATAAAGTAGAAACCATTAGAGATAAGCTTGACACCACAATTGCAACTGACTCGTCATCACCATACAGTTGGGATACAGAATTTGAGCAGCAACCATTAGCAGCATTTGAACCTGTCTCTATGGATTTTGTACGTACAATCCTGATGAAGAGTACACCAAAGTCATGTGAACTTGATCCAGTTCCAACATCACTGCTCCTTGAATGCATAGATCCAGTATTGCCTTCACTCACTGATGTTATTAATACCTCTCTCTCATCTGGGCAATTCCCATCATTTTTCAAAACTGCCATTGTAAAGCCTCTGCTGAAGAAACCAACACTAGACCATAATGATTTAAAGAACTACCACCCAGTTTCTAATCTCCCATTCATATCAAAAACTTAGAAAAGGTTGTTCTATCCCAGCTTGTATCTCATCTGAATTCAAACAGTCTTTTTAGCAGTGTACAATCTGCATATCGCACTTGCCACAGTGCTGAAACTACTCTTCAAAAAGTAGTTAATGACATTCTCCCTGCTTTGGATAGCAGAAAGATTACAGTCCTCACCCTCCTTGATTTGTCTGCAACATTTGACACAATAGACCATGATACATTACTTCACTGTCTCCAGCATGTATTTGGCATTCCTGATACAGCCTTACTGTGGTTCAAGTCCTACTTGGTCAACAGGACACATATTGTGTCTGCAAATGGAATACACTCCAGCCCAGTTGATCTATGTTGTGGTGTTCTACAGGGGTCTGTTCTTGGACCTGTTCTCTTCATTCGATACACTCAGCCGCTCTCAAGTGTCTTAGATCATCATCCGTTGTCTCACCAATTGTATGCTGATGACACCCAAAATATACAAATCTAGCCACCCAACTGATGTTGATGCTACCATCCAAGGTGTAGAGAGGTGCATTTCTGATGTGAAATCATGGATGACATGTAACAAACTGCAGATGAATGATGATAAAACTGAGGCTATTCTGATCACAACACAAAGACTTTCTCATTCACATCCTTTACCTCAAACAATAAATATCAGCAACACCAACATTAAATTCACACAATCAGTTTGAAACCTAGGTGTTACTCTGGACAGTACTCTCACACTGCACTAACATGTCATGAACATATGTAAGGCTGGATATCTTGAGCTGAGACGCATCAGCTCCATTAGCAAATATCTTTCAGTTGATGCCACTAAAACGCTTGTGTGTTCATTAGTACTTTCAAGACTGGACTACTGTAACTCAATTCTGTCTGGTTCATCTCAATATCTACTTCAGAAACTTCAAAAACACAGCTGCTTGGGTCATACTTAGAGTACCACGATCAGAGCACACCTCCCCGCTGCTCTGTACCCTACACTGGCTATCCATTCGATCCAGAATCAAACACAAAAATTGTTCTCTGTGCTACGTTTCACTGATGGACTCTAGTCCAACATACCTATCTGACCTCACCCATGTGTACACACCAGCAAGATATGTACACTCCTCATCTGACAATCATATACTCATTATTCACACTATGAAAACGAGGTTATATAGACAGCATTCTTTTGCATACCAGGGCCCAGCAATGTGGAATTAATTGCCTACTGAACTTAGACACAAAGACACAGTGATCCCATTCAAGAGTGCTCTCAAAACTCACTTATTTCGACTGCAAGAACAAACTTAAAGACCTAATAATGTTTCCTACCTTAAATATTCTCAGCATGTTTTTTTTATGTTTTCTAATTTCATGGTGTTCGTTTTTGTAATTATATCATTATATATGTTTTTTATCTTATAGGTGTTATCTAATGTAAGTTGTAAAGCGCTTAGAGCTTCTAAAGATTAGGTGCTATACAAAGTCCTCATTATTATTATTATTATTATTATCATTATGACTTGTCCGGGGTTCAAACCTACAATCTTTTGCATCTAAAGCAGATGCTCTACTCAGAGTACTGGAGCAGTAAATCATATGTTTGTGGAATTATGATACAAAATTTCTGGTGTGAATAAATTCTTTGTTTCTTTTCTTGTTAAATTATTTGTTTTTATTTTAATTTTTCAGATGAAGAGGTTTTGGAACTGTTTAATGAGTCATCTACTTTTACTGTTTCTCTTTTTATCTTGCAGTGAAAGTTTTACTTCACCTTGTTGGTTTTCTAAAGCAGGATTTGTTCTTCCTGAGTTAGGATTAATTGAGGCATTTAATAAATGAAAGTGTTGTTAATCTAGATGCATGTATGTTATTGTTTTGTGGGAAGGTCTGATGAATATACAGTATGAGTAGTAAATTTTCAATATATTAGTCCTTCTGACTACAAGAACATTTTTATTAAAAGTCAAACGGCTACAGTTTTGATGTTCACCCAGGCTAGCCCATGTCAGCTTCCTTATTATGTCCTTGAGGAATAATGCTATCCAGAAGCACCCATTTCCTTGGCATAATATAGCCAACTAAATAGCTCAAGTGCTAGAAAATGCATAGGCAAGCATTGATCAAACTTGAAAATGTACTCTTTTATTATCAAAACGTCATGTTATTTAACTGCCAAATTCATGTATATTAATTAAGTAAACTGGCATCTGATGGACTGAACTTGTCTACAAGTTTTATTAAATTCTTGTGATAGCTTGATTAAATTTAGATGTTGGCCATGTTGAGTGATGAGGAATATGTATGCATATTACAGAGTAGGTGTTGCATCTGGCTTTGGTCATACATTCTGATCGATCATTAATAAATTTGATATACAGTTAGAAAGTATACATAGGGTTTAACAGCACATGAGCACAAACATGACTATGTTATATAGTACTGAGTAAAATTAAAATGTTAAACTTTCTGAGTTTAAAACTTGCTAACATCCCTAGGAAACAAAATTTTATGAATTAAAAGTATATATATATATATATATATATATATATATATATATATATATATATATATATATATATATATATATATATATTCTTACAAAATAAAAGCTAAAATGTAAATATGTTAAAATTCTTCAAAAGCCAAAGTGGGACAGATCAAGGTAAAAAGAAAAGGCAAGATACTTCAAATGACATAAAATTCAATACAACATGGCAGTAATATGGTATCCACATGATAATGATATGATCATGTATCTGGTCTGTTATAATACTGAGGCTTTATGCTTGAACACAGTTTGTGGTATATAGCTTGGCTTATATTATTAGGTCAATGAAATAGCTTGATAATAGGTAATATTAATGCTTTTTATAGTTATGATCTTGCATTTTACTCATAGAGATTACTTCAAGGGCTGTGTTGACAGTAATATTTTGATCAAACTTTGCATAAAGTCTCATAAGCATGCCTAATTATTAGTAGAATCATTTGATTGTGTATGTTTGTTACCAAGACATAGGTCATAATTCTGATCAATCTTGTTATATATTCTTACAACATCATGGTTTTGGGAGAATTTGATTAAGTCTTCAGTGTGCTATGTATATTTATAGTGTGTGCTTATGTTTTGCCCATGATTAGTGATTGTTATAATAATGGTCATTTGTAAATATGTTTGCATAGCTAGGTTTTGTCCATCATTGTAGGATAGTTGAGGACGTGTATATATAAAGGAGACGTTCAACAAATAATTTATTCTATCTTAAAATCAGTCTCTGTAATCCAGTTGTTATCAATGTTTATTGTTGAGTTCAGATATAACTTGAATTATTTATTTAAAATATTAATTGGAATGACTAAGTGCTCACTGATTTTAGATTTACATATTATTTTGAATTATTGAGAACTCATTCAAAGACATTTTCGATTGCATCATCATGGTAGATCAGGACATTGAGGACTATTGGAATTCATTTGGAATATTCTGTACTTTTGGACTATGAAATTTAGCATTAGGTGGAGTTTAGTACAGAATACTGTTTCTTATATTTTCACTTTGTTACTTAGAAAAATAGTATGTTGACTTTACTTAAATTGTTGCTTTAACTTTTTTCTGTAACATACTTTAAGACCCAGAGATGTAACAGAAACTGGGGCTCATCCAGGATTATAATTTTTAAAAAAAGCATTTCAGAAAAAACAAGCAAATGCAAAGAGAGAAGAGAAACAAATGCAAATTTAGAGAGAGGAAAGGTAGAGGCAGATGCAGGGTAAGAGAGAGAGAATGGAGAGAAAATACAGATTCAGAGAGTAGAAAGGCATGTGTAGTATACTACAGCCCCTTCCCCTGTTTACACACAAATTCAGGATTTGATGTACCAAATATTAGGCTGGTACCCCATTTTCAGTAAAAAGAAATAGGCAAATACTTTCTTCACTTTAAGAAAATTCCTGTACACTTTAAATGGCCAAGAGAGCATTTGACCCTGTTATTACAGAGTGTGTTACAGAGTGTGCAGACCTGGTGATATTAGCCTCTAATTGTCAGTACAACAAAGCCCTGAATACAGGGAATGATATGGTTAAGGAAGATATCTTGCAGAGTTATAAGACAGCATAGGAATTGTAGAAAATAACTTGGACAAACCCATGTTGAATTTGGAAGGGAAAAGGAACTATTTGATAGGTGGTACTCAACCAAGAAGGTTTATAAAAATTGCATCAGACAGTTACCTATATTGGTGAACAAAAGTTGGACACTTTGGAAGATGCTTCTCATACAGATGGTGTGACTCACAAAGTTTCGTTTGTCAATAAGCCTTCTTAGTAGACGTTTTTTTTTTTTTATTGAGACTAATCATCTCATTCTAATATGAGTATTTCCAGAGCTCAAGCTGGAACAGCTTTTAGAAACCAAACATCTGTTACGACTGATCAGAAATAATTATCTCTTTGTATATGCCCTTATTGTAGAAAAAGTCATGTATTGAGAGCAATATATGTGATGGATCAAACAAACCCTGGTCTGAATTTGAATCATTCATGTTGAATGGTTCTATATAATTTATTGGTGATTCTGCCAAGCCAACCCTATTAAATATTAAGGGACACTTTAGCTTTTCAGAGTCTTTCTTAACAGGTACTTTGCATTATCTGAGAAAATCTGGTGAATGTGTTTTTATTAAGAGAGTAGAGTGAGGCTTTGTTAATGTTCCTCATGACTTATTCTCAAGACCTATGGTACGAGTCTATGCTCTTAAAATAAGTAACAGCAAAGAATGAAGACAATAAGTTTTGTAAACTTTAACAAATATTTATTTCCCTAGACTACACAGCAACAACAAAAAAAATAAGAGAAAAGAACTTATGGTATTGCAAATTAAATCCAAATTTTAATCCAAGAATTAAAACAAGTCCTATCAAGGAAATGTTCTAAGTGAAACACAGTTCAAATCCCGATAAAATTCAAGATGAAAGGTGATGACATCTCTAACGGTCAGCGTTGTACTGATGTGTCAACAGTCTCTTGTTGAATCACAGAAAATATTATTCCAGTTTTTGAATTCTGTATAAATTCCAGTATATGTCTTTGTCAAAGAATTATCATAGCTTTTTTGTATTTCCAGGGAAAACAAATCAATTGAATTCAATAATTTGAAGAAACAATTCATCCCAAACTGAACACAACATAGAACAACTTGATGTCTCAAGTTTTAAAGCACGACTGAGAGAATTCTTATCATAACATTGGTTATATGACTAACTAAAATGCAAAACAGATTCCCAGATGAGAGTCAATAGTTCATCCTTCTGGAAAAAATAGAAGTTTGTTACATGATAATTATCATATAGTCCAGGTATGACCTTGACCAAACTTAATGATTCTTACTCTGAGATAGATTAAAAAAAAATAAAAAAAAAACGTTTGCTGAAACTGTCACTTATTTTGAAACAAAGTCAGCAACTAGATACAATGTTTCTATTATTGGTTGTTGACATTGAGAATTAAAAGTTTTAAAAAAATCAGTCAAGTCAAGCAGAACTGAACTTGATTCTGGACAATATCAGGTCCAGTAAACAATATTACATTACAATTGGATGTAATGGAAGAAAAAGAATTTAAAACTAACAGACAAATAATTAAATTACATATACATAACAACCCATGAATGTTGGAACAGTGACTTCTTTTCCCAAAGAGGGTATTCATTTATTACTAGGTAATGACCTAGCTGGAGATAACATGATAGTTAACCCACTTGTAATGTACAAGCCTTGTATGGATCAAAAAGTTGATCCTTTTGGGAGTGGAATACCAGATTTATACTTTTGTTGTGCAATCACCAGAGCTGTGTCTAAGGAAGCTCTTGAGAAAGATGTTGATCAGGAAATTACTCCTTTAGCTCATACATTTTTGGACAGTTATTTGATGACATATTCTTTGGTCAAGTATTGATCCAGTAATAGTTATTCATCATAGTGATCCTCAATTTACTGCTCATTCTCTCTATTCTAATCAGAGTGACAAACTGCAATCACTCATTGGTGAACAGGAACAAGATCCCGAGGTATTCTGTTTCTTTCAGACCATGAGATGGCTATTAACGAAATGGAAGACATGCAATCCCCAGTTTGTTATTTTATGAAAAATGGGGTCCTTATGAGACAATGGAGACTACATGTAGTACCAACTAGTGACGAATGGTCAATAAGCTATCAAACTACCTTTTTGGAAGCCTTATAGATGGAAAATTCTTAGTCTAGCCCATGAAACATCTTGGCTTGTCATTTAGGAGTCGGTAAGACTTATCACAAAATCTTTAACTCATTTTTATGGACCAAAAAGTAATAGTGATGTTTTTAAATACTGCAGATAGTTTGACAGTTGTCAAATGGTAGGAAAATCTAATCAGAAGATACTTAATGGTCATCTGCAACCTATTCCTGCATTTGGCACAATAAAGGTAGAATGTATTAGTCCAAGTCAGGTAAATATTAAAACTAAAATCATTGTAAGACCTAATCAGGTAAATAGTAAAGCCAAAATCACTGGTTACACTTTTGATAACAATTTTAACACTTGCTGGCATTTCCATATCTGTCCAGTCTGATTTATTGTTTAGAAGGATTTCAGCAGACTTTGAAGAACATGGCTCTATTGCCCATACCTCAAAATTCCCTTTGAACTGATACAGTTGAAATGGATGTAAATGACTTAATTTATATTACTATCACTCCAGGGAGGTGGAAACAGAATCATCTTTGACATTTAAATATGTAAAAGTAGTAAGTTGATAAAGGTAGCACAGTTAGTTATTCAGTTGATTTATTTGTTCCTGTTGATACAGATAACACAGTTCATTTGATGTATTTGTACCTGTCACACAACCAATAAGGATGGAAATGATGGAATGAAGTCTGATTGTGGTGACTATGCTTTAACCAATCTTCCAAATTTAGAAATATTAAACAATCTGGACTAGAAAGTTTCACATCTACAAAAAGAAGGAGATGAATTGAAACAGCTATTATATGAATATGGGCACATGTCTCCTTAGCTTCCTACAAAAACAAATGTAATCTATCATGACATTAAGATTACTGATTTTACACGTGTGAAATAGAATCCTTACAGGATCAATCTCAAGTATGAATATTTGATAAAGAAATACAATATTTACTGGAGAATCATTCTATAAAACCAAGTGAAAGTAACTAGAGTTCACCATGTATTCTTGTACCTTAACCAGGTAATAGATTCCATATGTGTATGACTATAGAAATGTGAACAGTGACACCAAAACAGATTCATTTCCAGTGCCAAGCATAGATAAGTGCATTGACAAAATGGGAAGTGAGTGCAGAATATGTCACCAGGTTGGTCCTAATAAAAGATTCTGGCAAATGACACACATGGAAAAAGCAAAAGAAATTTTGGCATTTCTACAATAATAAGTCTTAGTTATTTTGTTCTTTTAGTTGAATTTATACCTTTTTTATTATTTTGATTTTCTTTTTTTTTAACAAGAAAATGTAGATATGTATTATTCTGCATATATTATGTTTTTGTGTTTGTCTTTATGTACAGTAATGTATTTCATTTTTGCCCAAACAAGACCTAACTTTAGATCCAAGACATAGGGAAGGTTTATTTTCCCTTGTTATTTTGCAGCTGCTGTATTTATTTCCAGGAATGCCAAACATATTGGATAAAAGTACTCTCTTTGTTGGAGAAATTGGTATGTCTGTCAATATTTCCATACGACTCTACAGCTATCCACTTATAGAGAGCTTTGTCATTCAGAGAAATGGAACAGAAATAATTAACAACAGCAGAATCATGACTCGTCTTACTTGGGATTTAGTAAATTATACATTCTATGGCAGCATTGTTAAATTGAAAGCTCAAAAGGCACATCTTATAATCCAGAACGTGACACATGGGGATTTTGACAACTACACATTGGAGCTGAGGAACAGTATAGGCAAAACTGACTTTAGGTTCCAGCTCGATGCATTTGGTAAGAAAACTCATATTGCCATTAGAAACAATAATTAGCATATTTTTGTTTTAAGACCAGTATGTGTAAACTAAAAATCTTCTTTTCCAGTCTAATTCACTCCCACTTAAATCCAATAAATAAGCACTTCAGTTAGGGAATTGAGCACTGAATGCAGCATCTTGAACTCCCATTTGCTTAAAATTCCCTAGAAATGGGTGAAAATGTTCCGGAGCCTAACTTTTGATACAGCATTTTTCCTGGATATGTAACGCTGAAAAGAACTTGGTCTACATGTTTGCATATCCATCTCTATGCTATAACTCATTTGCAGCAATATTATTCAAAAGGATAAAGGTATGCTGTGACATTTTATTTTTTGAAAACTAACTAGAAGGCACAAATAATTCTACCATGGTATAGCATATACTTCAGTAGCTCATGTCACTTTTAGTTTTATTTGAATTAATGATTCTGATATTTGCTTATGTTATTTATTTATTTATTTATTTAAAATTATATTCATATATAGCATAATATATATTCCTCATATCAATCCCCAAATCACAAAATATCATTTAGCATTTGTTTACGTTTGTTCATTACACTTTTAGAAAATATATGTACATTTTGTTTTAATATTCTTTAGGACAAATTTTTGGTGCTTATCTGCTCCCAGTCAGCTTCTATAGTAACATGAATTTAATCACAATGAATTGATGGAGATATATTTATAATTTTCATGTCTTATGCTAACTTCTTGAATACTATGCTTTTGTCTGGGTCTTAGTTGCTCTAAGGTTTGTAACGTCTTATTATGATGTATTGAAGTCATTGTTTGCAAAACTTTTTCAAATGTAATGCATTCAAGTCTAATCGAATTAAATGCAACTATTTTTAAATATATCTATTGTAAAAGCTTTGCAAAAGAAAACTTATTTCAAGATAGTATCTTCAATACTTTTGCTTTATTTATTACTGAACTATTAGCAATCCCTTTGCTAGCTAGTCATTGTTTTAATTATTATCTTCAAGTACTTTAAATAAAGCATGCTGAAAATTTCACTTTATTTTGATATTTTTGTCAAAATCTATAATCATGGTGGGATTTAGAAACATTTCAAAACAAAATTTCCTAGTATAGTACTTCTTGTTTTAATTTAAATTGTCATATTTAGAACTAAAATGTCAGGATTAGTAAGTAAAGATGGTCAACAGTTTGGGATGATAAATTAAGGTATGCTATTAAAAATAGCCTTATGGTGTTTGTTTTATAAATATTCTTTAATTTTAATGAGTGAAAGTAGCAAACTAATCACCCTTTAGAGACCTTCATAATCATAAAAATGACATGGGCATTTTATAATTATAAGTACATATCAGGTTTTGTGTTTAAACATGCAGCAGATGCAGTTTATTTTGTAACATAATCTCTTTCAGTTGTGAGACTTCCAGTCTGTACATTAAATCACCATTATCAAATGTGACTAGTCCTGCTTACATTTAAAGAGATAGTTTTAACACATCACTCATGGAATCAACGTCATTTAATGCTACAGATTTGGCAAAATCTGGTCATGGAGACAAATACAGAAAATTTATTTGTTAAATTACTGTCAGTTTTACTTCCTTAAGTGTCATTATGGCTTAGCCCTTATTACAATAAATTAATATTAAAACAAAAAAGATCAACATGGCCCTTGAGGCAGGCAATACATGCATGAAGACTGATTATTTAGGAAACTGTAATTAGTGACTTTAAATGGTTTAAGGTTGAAGCTAATGACACATTTTGGCAGTTCCGTCAGACAAATCTGTATTATTAGGCTAGTAAATATAGCCTAATTTTCAACATCCATTTTATTTAATTACTTTTTAATTAGTTTTATCTAAAACTTAACTTTCTGCCATCTTCTACTACTTGTTTCCAACTTAGTAAAATTCTGCTGTTATGGCTGCCTTGGAGGTCTTAACTTTGGAAAACTAAACTTTACAAGTAGATTGGTCTGTGATTACTAAAGTTTAATAGTACTTGAAGTGATGTTAGTAAATAAAATTTGTTGGAGTTAGATTATATTTTGCAGTAAACCTCCAACTTATTGTTTTGTCTTATATTTTACTTATCCTTGCACACTGACAACTCACTACAAATGCAAGTTATGAGTAATTATTAAGTGACCCTGTTGGTCCTATGTAAGTCAGGCACAGTATGCCTAAAAATACATTGTTTTAGCAAGGATCATTATTATCCGCCACAAACACCA
The DNA here is from genome assembly GCA_028554795.2 of Sinohyriopsis cumingii. NCBI lineage: Eukaryota > Metazoa > Mollusca > Bivalvia > Unionida > Unionidae > Sinohyriopsis > Sinohyriopsis cumingii. The sequence continues at coordinate 1,539,274 of JAPYKE020000029.1, read as the reverse complement.
AGCTTAATATATATATTTAATAAAATATGAACATTAATATTCATATAAATATCAGCTATGTGGATACTATGCATATCATGGGTTATATAATGTGAAGTGCTTTTCATTCTTTTATTTCTAAAACAGGTCCTCCCTTTGCAGTGCTTCGATTTTACTTCAACAAATTTGTTGGCAACCAGATTGAGTTGCACTTTGATCCTGGTTTCAACAGAGGACCCTCTCAGACTTTTATCATCGAAGAGAAGTCTGTAACAGAATCAAATGGTGTCTGGCAAAATACCAGTGTTACCAACCTGCAGGAAACTGAACGGAAAAACCAATTTAGAAATGGAACTTTCTTTGTCATCATTATCAAGCCTGTACTCCCTGGAATTTACCAGTATAGAATGTATTCATGGAATATCAAAGGCAAAAGTGAATTTTCAGAAAGCATAACAGTGACTGTTCCAGGAGGTAAGAGTACAGTGAAATTCATGGACACACCACCAATATTTTCTGTATACTTTTCCTATTGCTGTAAAATGCATCTATATTTTCAGTTTATATAGCATGCATATTCAGAGTTGCATCTACACTACGAGTGTTTCTGCATTTCATGTGCAGTTTGTCTAGGTACTGCCTGATCACACAAAGCAACCACTCGCTTTAGATGAAAGCATCCACCAAAACAGACATTGCTGCTAGTTAGCTCAAAAGCTACACAAACACACCCTCAACAATTTCAATTATATTTGATGCTACCTTGATGAAATGATGAGAAAGACCTTTCATGGTACGCATAAGAAGAGTCAAGAATGCAGACAACACAGTACTTTGTTCAGTTACAATTGTATTTTCTCATGCTTTGCATTCATTTGAAAATATCAAAGAATGTGATTTGACCAGTTAACTATCTTTTCTTGCTATCTGAAAGCTTATGTAAATGTGAAGATTTGCCAAAACCATTTCTTCAAAAGAATTAGAAAATACATTATATGATGCATCTTATATTGGAAGGGGTCGGCTATTACATAAAGGGTTTTTTTATAATGGGTGTGAAGATTCCATTATGGCAGTTTATTTTTAATACCAAATAACTTAATGCAATTAAATTCAACTTTTTAATCATATTCATCTATATGTTCTAATTAAAATAACATGTTGCATGTCGACAGCAGGTCTTAGGTCAGCATTTAATATGTCCCTATTGTAAACAGGTTCCAGAATTATAAAAAAAAATGTTGAGTGACAAATCAATAGAATTAACAAGATCATACTCATTTAACTTTAAATTCAGTTCTCATGTCCTGAATTGAAAGCTTGGGTGAATAAACAAATCTACACATTATATAAGCAGGCAAGAAAAGATTTCCATACAGAAGGTTTGTATTAGACACACAGAAAAACCAATTCCAGACATATATTGTTGGTATGCAAGCGTATAAAAAAAACCAAAAAGATACAAATATATGCAAATGAGCCTTGGGCTTAAAAAGTCAGCAAAGAAAAGTTGACATACATGATGATTTCAAATATATTTTAATGGGCAGAGACCAGAAAAATGGTACATTTCCATGAAGTAAAAGAATTTTGCAAGTGAAAGGTCAAGGAATTATTGGTAAAAGAAAACGTACATTAAAAGATCATCTATAGTGGAAGGTTTAATTAACCTTTAAAGACTAGAACTTGAAACCAAAAATGAAATGAATCATGGATAGATTTATTGCATAAATGTATAAAGAGATGATAATGGTTAACCCAACTTCATCACCAGGCAAAGCCATTGACTCTGAAAATAGATCTAAATTGTGGATTAATCAAATTGGGTGTCTGGCAACTGATACATATGAAATGCGCAAATATAAAAAGGCAAATAATAGGTTTTTTTCAGAATGTTATTATGGAAGAAATATTTACAATCATGAAAGTACCTTTAATGGCCCTATTGTGTATTAATTGGAAGATGTAAACAGTTAAAGAATTATGTAATATTGTATAAGATAAATAGGTTCACTACTTCACTTATACTTCACAACTATTTTCAGCATGTTTTTTATGTTTTCTAATTTCATGGTGTTTGATTTTTGTAATCATATCATTATATATGTTTTTTATGTTTATGCACTTGGAAGTTCCAATGAATACTAATTTGAATAAATAGTTCCATCCAAGGCAAATGAAAATCTGAAAACAACATAAGACTTAATCTGCTAAAGACTTCAATGTTAATTTCTCAAGTAAACAACATTTTATAAAAAAGACACTAAAACAGATCCAGGATGAGGGTCAAAAGCTAATTTCCGAAACATTATGAGTTTTCAAAAGACAAGGTCTATTGCTAAAATTTTAATAAAGAAAATGGCAAACATCAGATTGATGAGATCTTTCCATAGGGAAAGATTAAGATTAAGATTTCATGTTTATCTCCATTGATAACGATCCTAATTTTTAATATACAGTCTCACAGAAAAATGTATTATGATGTTTACAAGCCAATGTTCCTAGTCAGGTACACTGAACTTGATTTTGGACTAAGATCAGTTACAAAGTGAAATCATACATAACACACAATTATGGGGAAATATAAACAACAAACAATACAAATAAAATAGACATAACAGATGGTCTTTCACCTGTTGTCCTTCCGTTGTTTGTTGTCCATCCATTAGCACAAGTTACTTATCATTAATTCTCCTACACTGCATGGAGGATTCCCTTGAAACTTTGCACACACATTCATACCATGGTCTAAAGTGGTTTCCACTAGTAGACTTATTATAATGTTTCATTAATCCTGGTGGTCTAAGGTTGACATTGCCTGGGGTGGGAGTGGGAGACAAGCACCCCAATCCTCCAAAAATGCCCCATACGGCTTGCGTCTCTGATTGCCTCTGTCAGCTAAAATTCAGCTCCTGGCCTTCACGAGTGGCTTAGATTTGAAGTCCGGCAGACCACGTTTTACACTAACAGGAGAAGGGGTGAAGGCGGGCCACTGGCTCCTTAAAACCAGTTGCTTCTGGTAGATGGAACTCATAAACCTTGGATAGTAGCTCATCTAGGAGAAGGAAAACTCTGATTCCAAACCTCTGCTGCCTTGTGGCTATATCCACTCATGGGAAAGGCTAAGGGACTAAATCCCGACAGAAAATCCGGAGACGGAGTCCCAAAGGTGGTCTGACATTGGCTTCAACGTCACTCCGGCAACTCCTGCGACGCTGTTGTGCCAAGTTGTATCGGCATTCGTCGTTCCCTTGGGCCCACCAGCTGCATGGAGAGGGGGGATCTGCTGCATGGACAACAGCTGATTCTCCATACCACCCTGCCCAGGCTTCATAGCTCCACTGGAGAGGACACTCCAGCATCATCTTACGGCATCAGCACAACACGAGAAGTAGCAGTTTACTGGTTCTAAGTCAAAGCTCAGTTGCACAGAGCTTGGCGCCAGGGGTCACCAGGTCTCACTGGACAGCTACCGCCCGCCTCAAGCTGGGCAGACCCCAGTCAGTAAATTGCTGCCCGCCATGGCCTGCCAGCTTCACTGGGTGCATGGAGCTTAGAGAACCATCTCGACAAGTGGGCCACAAAACTTTGCACCAGGAAAGACTAAAAGAAGAAATAAAAAGACTCCAACTCTTCGTTTTGCAGCCTGGAACATCAGGACCATGTGTCCTGGATTGACCACTGACCTACAGCAGATCGACGATGCACGGAAGACTGCCGTCATTGACAGAGAACTATCCTGACTGAACATCGACATGCCTGCTTCCAGGAGACCCAACTGGCTGACAGCGACACCATCAGGGAAGCCAATTACATGTTCTTTTGGCAAGGGAAGCCCTTAGATGAACCTAGGCAGCATGGTGTAGGCTTTGCCGTAAAGAACACGCTAATCACCTTCATTGAACCTCCATCATCAGGTACTGAGAGAATCCTTGCCCTCCGACTGTCAACATCCTTAGGCCCGGTCAACATCTTCAGCGTGTACGCACCAACCCTCTGCTCCACCCAGGAGGGAAAAACAAGTTTTATGAGGCTCTGGATCAGGCAATATCCAGTATCCCCAACAATGAAGGCCTTTACTTACTAGGAGACTTCAATGCTAGAGTGGGAGCTGTCCCTGAGGCCTGGTCCACCTGTCTCGGCTTTTACAGAAGGGCAAGATCAACGAGAATGGTCAATGATTGCTGCAGATGTGCTGCTCCCACAGCCTATGTGTGACCAGCACTCTCTTCAAATGCAAGGTGATTCACCAGGTGTCGTGGAGACACCCACGTTCGCATCACTGGCACCAGCTAGACCTCGTCATCACCAGACGTGCAGAACTAGCCAGTGTCCTCCTCACCAAACTGAGAGGAGATGGAATCCGTGACGGAGGCAAAGAGGAAAGCCCTCCTGGCATACAAGGCTGAGCCTAGCACCAGAACATTACAAGCCCTCAGGATTGCAAGGAACAATGCCCAGAAGACTGCCAGCCGCTGTGCCAATACCTATTGGCTGAACCTTTGCAACAGTATACAGACAGTTGCTGACACCGGGGATGCAAGAGGAATGTATGAGGGTATCAAGAAGGCGATAGGCACTCCCAGCTACAAGACTGCCCCCCTCAAGTCCAAGATGGGCGAAGTCATCACAGACCAGGAGAAACAACTGCAGCGATGGGTTGAGCACTATCTTGAGCTATATGCAACCCAAAAAAATGTCACTGGAACTTCCCTGGATGCCATTCCAGACCTGTCTGTCATGGAGGAGCTAGACACACAGCCCACTCTGGAAGAGCTCGGAAAAGCCATCGATTGCCTTTCCTGTGGGAAGGCTCCTGGAAGCGACGGCATTCCGCCTGAAGTCCTCAAGAGCAGAAAACCAGCACTGCTCCAGCCCCTAAACACACTCCTCTGCCTTTGCTGGGAACAGGGATACATCCCACAGGACAACATAATCACTTTGTACAAAAACAAAGGAGACCGTAGCAACTGCAACAACTACCGGGGCATCTCCCACCTCAGCATCGTCGGAAAGGCCTTTGCCCGTGTTGCCTTGGCGCGCTTGCAGATCCTAGCATTCCGTGTCTACCCAGAGTCCCAGTGTGGATTTCGAGCTGGCAGGTCAACTGTAGACATGGTCTTCTCACTACGTCAGCTGCTGGAGAAGTGTCGCGAACAGCAGATGCCCCTCTACATTGCCTTCATAGACCTGATGAAGGCGTTTGACCTGGTTAGTCGAAGTGGACTCATCCGACTCCTGCAGAAGATCGGCTGCCCCCCCCCACGTCTGCTTGCTGTCATTATGTCATTCCACGAGAACATGCACAGCACAGTGTGCTTCAATGGTGCAACATGTGAAGCCTTCCCAGTCATCAGCGGAGTCAAACAAGGCTGTGTCCTTGCGCCGACGCTCTTTGCCATCTTCTTCTCCATGCTTCTCCAGTACGCATTCAAGGACTGCAGTGAGGGAGTGTGCATCCATACCAGGGCTGACGGCAAGCTGTTCAACATCGCCCGTCTCTGTGCTAAGACTAAAGTCACAGAGGTACTCATCCGTGAATTGCTGATCGCCGACGATGCAGCCTTGACATCACACATGGAAGATGGACTCCAGCAGCTGGTATGCCACCTCTCCCATGCTTGTAAGGAATTTGGACTGACCATCTGTTTGAAGAAAACGAACGTCATGGCGCAGGACGCAGACTCCCCTCCCTCTGTCACCATCGATGGGTACAACTTGGAAGTTGTCGGGAACTTCACATACCTCGGGTCTAACATCTCCAGCTCACTCTCCATTGATTCTGAGGTGAATGGCAGGATTGCCAAGGCAACAGCAGTGATGGCCAGACTTAACCAGAGAGTCTGGAACAACCCCAATCTCACCGAGAAGACCAAACTGCATGTCTACCAAGCCTGTGTGCTCAGCTCACTCCTCTACAGCAGCGATACATGGACCACCTATGCAAGACATGAGAGAAAATTCAACAGCTTCCACCTGAGATGTCTGTGGCGCATTCTGCACATCCAGTGGCAGGACAAAGTACCCAACACGGAGGTTCTAGAACGCGCCAACATGAACAGCATGTTCTCCATTCTCAGTGAGAGGTGCCTTCGCTGGCTTGGCCATGTCAAGATAATGGACCCAGGCCACATTCCCAAGGACCTGTTATATGGGGAGTTAGCAGAAGGTGCTCAACCAACTGGACGACCACATCTGCGCTACAAAGATGTCTGCAAGAAGGATATGAAGATGGCGAACATCAATGTCAACGACTGGGAGAGCTGTGCAAACAAACGTTCCAGCTGGCTTCTAGCTGTTAGGCAGGGAGTTCAGAACGCAGAGGAAGAGAGAAAAATAAAACAAGCTGAAAAGAGAGCTAGAAAAAGGATAAACAAAAGTTTACTTTGGAGCTACGCCATCGTCTCCCGTAGAAGAATGGATGCCAAGAGAATCCTAAATTTAGTTGGTGGTTATCTGACATTCCTTGCGTGGCTATCTTGTAAATTTTATTTTCACTACTCATTTAAAATGGAAAGTCATCGTGTAGTGACAGACATGTGTACACTTCAGGTATGTTCCTTCTAATATGTTTCTTTTTAATATATAAGGCAAATATGTTACTTTCTCTCAAGTCTTTTGAAGATATGAAAGAAGCAGCAGAGGGGGCGAATCCCACAACTTTTAGAAGCCTCCAAACGCCGAAATAAGCCCTTTATAAAACGCGTTGACGTTGTAAACGTAATTGTCGCCGTTGTGTTGTTTCCCCCAGAAGGGGCGCCGCCTACAACTTCCAAACGCCGAAATAAAACCGCGAGGGTGCTTCGTTGTAAACACAATTGTTGCCGTTGTTGCTGCGTTTTGTTGTCGTTCCCCCCCCCCCCCCCCGCTGCTCTCTAGCTAAAAATCGTATCTAACCCAACTCGATACCGTGTTCGAGGATCATGTAAATTTATCGTTACAAACCCATGTGGTTTTGCCTGAGCACGACTAAGGAAATGTTTAAACTTATTTATATCCATATCGCCGCTGCACCAAGTCTAATGTATATTTCGTAACGTGTGTGTGTCAACGCCGTTGAATAGCGCAAGAATGTTACAGTTGTCCGTGATCACTTTCGGGATTTGTGTATATCGTTGAGTTACATAAATGATATCCACGTTTTTATGTCTGCCGCGTGAAAATATCCTAGCAGTATTTGATTGTTTGTCCAACATCACATTGTCGTACCCGACTAAATTTTTAATTCTCCCATCGATATCATCAATACTTGGTGATTCATCGATGTCAGTAATAAATTCAACAACATCATCGCCGCCGCTTATCGATTTTGCATTCTCGTTAAAATCTTTTAACACGCTGTAGCATCGTTGATCGTCCACAGATGGAGCCACCAAATACAACTTAAACCATTTCATCCACTTCATTATTAAATTAAGTAACAACTGCGTGTTACCACTCCCAGATGGGCCTATAATTATCATTCGAATTGAATTTGGTAGCAACGAGTTATGCTTAATTGGCTCTCGTCGTTTTGTAGCAGAAAAGTCAGTGATCTCCATTAGATATAGTATAAAAGAATATGGATTTATATTGTGTGAAATGTAAAACACGTACCCCAACTGCAGACATAACAACCACTACAACAAAAAATAATCGACAAGCGCTTACAGGCAAGTGTGAACGATGCGGCACAAAAAAAGTTTAAATTTATTCCGTCAGGTTCAGCACCGAAACCAAAGCCGAAACCGAAGTCAGCGCCAAAACCAAAGCCAAAATCAAAGTCAAGTAAAAAAACAAGGATGTGATATCGCAGCCAAGTTAGGAAAATTACCAGGAACTCCGAGGGCTAAATCCCAGGAGAAAAACATCTTCCAGGATATAATTACTGTGGTCCTGGAACCCGACTTGATATCAGACTTGATGCCTTAGATCAGCCCAATCCAGGCGAGTATCCGATAAATGCTATCGATAGCGCATGCCATGTCCATGATGTAGCTTACCGAAGTAAGGATTTGCAACAGCGCCATCTCGCGGATGTGAAATTAATTCACGCGTTAAATGCCATCACTGATATATCTTTCAAAGAAAAGTTAGCTAGCTGGTTAATAAAATCTGCGATGAAATCTAAGCTTGTATTAGGCACTGGTAATTAATTATAATGGAGTCAATTTATTATTCCCCAAGAGGATACTGGAGAGGTAGCGCAGCAATCGGCAACCTTGCCAACGCATCAGCGGTTACACGTGATACTGCTAAGAATTGGTTATCCAAACAGGCAATATGGCAAATTTACTAACCACCGCATAAACAAATTCACTTTGCACATTTCGATGTTAGTGTGCCAAATGAAGTTCATCAGGCTGATATATTATTTCTGCCACATGATACCATTCGTCGTCGAACATACAAGTACGCGTTAACTGTAATTGATGTTGCAAGTAGATACAAAGATGCAGAACCGTCAGCGACTAAAACAGCATCTGAGGCTGCTTCTGCGTTTGAACGAATTTATCAACGAGGACCTCTACGATGGCCACAGCTGCTACAAGTTGATCCTGGTAAAGCATTTCAAGGCGCAGTATCATCACTGATGAAGCAACATAATGTCGCCATCAGGCGAGGACATACTGCAATTCATCGTGATCAGGCAATTGTTGAGCGATTTAATCGAACACTTGCTGAACGGTTATTTGGATATCAATACGCGACGGAATTCATTCAGGACACGAGATCGCGCGAATGGGTTGCAAGATTACCAAGCGTGATAGCTGCATTAAATAATGAAATTACTCGAACAACCAACATGAAACCTGCCATCGCGGTCACTAAAAAACATTTACCTGTACAACGACGTGGGTTTTCAGCACAGCCAATACTGGGTGATGTCACTGTGAGATATTTATATGAACCAGGTGAACTTGAAGGTGGTAAAAAAAAAGAATGACTGATCCTATCTGGAGTATTACCGCACACAAGATATCTAACATAACTAGATCCACTGGTAGACCAGCAATCTACAGGCTGGATTCAACTGCTCCTTAACGTGGATTCACACGTGAACAACTACAGGTAATTCCCGAGGACACACAATTACCACCCCGATCACTTAACTAGCACCCAAGGCACCAGCTCCTCTACTTCGATTGCACTCAAGACAGGTCAGCATCACATTATCGCCTGTATCACCAAGATGATTATCTTTTCTGTCTACGGTAAATTGTCTTGGATTATTTTTCAGATACCGCCATAACATTATACATTTACAACTCGCACAGTGATTATTCTGCTGTTGTTTCAGTGTCATGATAAATTCAACATCGAGGTCAAATTCTCTATTATTTTTTATCACTCTGTTTGTAACTGGTTAATTTTTTTCTTATTATATCATTGTTGTTTTCATTATTAATTTCATCAGCCATTGACTCATCCAAGACAATTCTTCGCAGTTGAGATGTTCTTCTGACTCTGGACACAGATAAGTAAACTAAGTTTGACCATTCGATTCTATCATCAACGATCCAGACAGTTGTATCACTGATAGTCAGTCCTTGAGATGAATGTATCGTCATTGCGTATCCTAGCGTCCACGGGGATTTACTCATGCGCAGTGCGTCTTTAGCAGTATCAATGTCAACTAGCACAATATCATTCAATACTAAATTCTGTTTCTCGGTCGGTCCTGGTATATCAACATCTATATTCTGTAACCATGTATCAGCTGGTCTATAACACAGCGGCATTGGCAACATTACAAATTTCTTCCGCTGTAATTGAAATAACTGCTGTTGAAGTGTGTCTCTGACTATCTTTCTACTTGCCACTATCATATCGTCTGGTTTCCATGTTTTCCAAAAGTCGTTCATTGAAGTTTCAGGAATCATCTCGCGCATGATTTCACATTGAATTTTATTCGGTTGTAATCTGATTAATGTTTTAAATTCCTTCAGCGTTGCATCAAGTGCTCTATGATCATCAGACACTTCTTCATAATAATCAACAAAATCTTTTAACCACAAATGCGGAGATGGACCAACAAAAGGTGGTGGCTGACCGTGATCGCCTCACATTATCACAGCTGTATTTTTTGTTAGCAGCCAATCCAGAAACAATTTTAATATATCTAACGACACTGTGTCTATTTCATCCCAAATTATTTTCCCAGGAATATATTTTGTTCCCATTCGATCTGAAGTCCATACACCACCGCTGTATTTGAAAAAGCTGTGATAACTACAAGAATTAACTCCTCGTTGTTTCATCTCCCTGGCAAGTCTGTGTGTTGGTGTTAGCACAATCATATCTGAATTTCGAAATAATTCAATCGCTCGAGTTGTCTTACCAGACCCACCCAGTCCGTTCAAATAAACAGTTTTGTGTCTATTGATTGGATCATTTACAGATAGTGCAGAAGACATTTCTGATAATTCTGATTTGCAATAATCATCCTTAATTTCAACATCAGTGGATTCACAATATCCATGTAACATTTCCTTTTTTATTCTCCACGAACTCCATGATTCATCATTGCTTGTAAAACGAACCAGTGATTCTGAATATCTTTTATTGATATAAAATGAATCCGTTGCAACTCTAACTGCAGTGTCAGGAAGTTGATTTATCATTGATAGCAAGTTTATAGAAACATAGGCCAGCATCGAACATCTTAAATGTGTGTATTGAGTGATTCTCCATTAATATAACTTACAATTGTGCCTAACTTTTTCCCGTCGGACAAGAGCGCATCCTCCCGATTACAAAATATATTTCTCGCAGTGGCATCAGCAATTATAAATTTAATTCAGCGTCATCGATAATCAGTCGTGAGTGATATCGTTTATGATCATATGCGCAACCTTGAGTAAATTTACCGATTATTCTTCTACCAAGATCTTTTACTGTTTCTTCACTATTTCTGAGTTTAATCTTAATAACTTTAGGAGCCTCACCGACAATGACATCCATGGGAGTATTTGGGCTCTCTCATGCATACTCTTCAATGACTTCATTGAGACTGATACGCTAGGGTGTTGGTAACCAAACTAAAGTCTGCGGTCGATATGATATAATTGTTTCACTGACAGTCAACGATACCAGTATTCGGCTGTCAAGCATATATCGCAATAACACTAATGGTGCCCAACGCTTTTCACTAAAGTGTCTCCCAAACCAAACATAACAGCACGTATGAAGCTCTTTAGCAAATTCAAACGACGTCACACGAGCAAATCCTGTCAGGGGAAAACGGGTAAAAGACCGTTTATAGCAACTCGTGTCATCAAGTTCTTGGGATGTCCAAATCTTTTAAAGTATTCGTTACACTCGCCCATTCCGAGAAAGCTTCCCGGATGACACGCAATCATATCCACGGAAATCATCTCGCTGTGGTTATACTCGGTATTCCACAAACCGCCGTGTCCATACTCGACACAACTCAATTATATGTCTTCGAGAAACTCACTTCGGGTTGGCCTCCACAAATTTCTTTCTCTGGCGGTGTGAGCGGTAACACTTGGAACTGTAAAACAATTAGTTAATAACTGCTCTGTGTTTTTAAAATCTTCGATTTTCATATATTTCTCTGCGAGTTTTTTCATTTGTTGTTGCAGAGATTCCGTCCGGTATAATTCGCCGCTGGGTCTTACAAATTGATCATACTCGCCATCTTCAGAACGTTTAAACAACCACATCGACACAGGGTCGTTTTTACTTATTTGATAAATAAAATCAAATATATTTCCCGAATAATATTTCACAACACGATCCCGCGGAAATATCGTAACTGCGTTAGTCCAAGCGTGAGCGTTATGATCAGTGATATTTATTGGAGCTCCGTATCGATTATATTTCGATTTGTATAATACTTCTTCTGTTATCGTTGTTACGGTTATGGGAAGTCTTAATGCTTTTTCTAGCGCTTGTCTGTCATAGAGGAAAACATTTATGTGGTGATACATATTCATAAATCTAAGATCTAAATACGCGTATATATTCGAGGATTTGATGTATACCGCAATGCGCGATCACAATATGATCTTTTGCTAGTTGCTGTAGCTCCGTATCAGTCAGTATAAAATCGTCATTGCCGTATTCATCAACAATTATTTTTTCCGGGGTAACCTTTCTGACAGCTTCATCAAGAAGTTCTTTGTTGTGTATGAAACATTTCACGCGGTGATACATTATATAATACTTGCTTGATTAATTGTGAAATCGTAAACGATTTTTCAGTAAAAAATACATTTTTTTTTTGCTTTTTACTAAATTCGCATGATTTTTACTAGTAAACACCCTATCAAAATTGAGAAATTGGACGATTTCTGTGATTTGTACTAGTAAATTACCTTTCCAAATTAGCAAATTTGGTCGATTTCTGTGATTTTTACTAGTAATTACCCTATAAATTTCAGTGAATTTGCCAGCGTTGCAGAAAATATAAAATAAAATTAATTTTTCACTGAAAATCGTTTTACGATTTCACTAGCAGACTAATATGTAGTGTTTCACCTCGAAAATCAAGAAGATGACCACGCTGGTCTGTCAGCGCGAAATTTATTCTGGTCAGCCACGGATTATGACATCGTAGATAGACCGGATTGATCGGCTCTTGCACAATCAGAAATCCAGGTGGTACATCTTTCGGAGTAAATGAATAAAGAATAAATCCTTGCTGGGCTTAATTTGATACTGTTGTGTCCGTGCTGTAACTGCCATCAATGACATCACACACAAGATTGACCGCGAACACTTTGGTCATATTTACGATGCCCGGGGATACATGCCTGCCTTCTCCGGTTGGACTATTGTTATGTCTGAGGATAGTTGGCTCCGGTAGTGTCCGCGCGTGCCGTGCAAGTATATCAGGAAAGAACTCGTCTATATATTATTGACAGATTTTCTTAGCTCGGGTGCGCTATATCCGGGAAATTTAAAATTCGGCAGCGTGGCTTCTGTCAGTAAATATGCAGTTAGAAATTTTTGTTTATGGCGATCTATGTCATCAGTGTAATCAATTGTTGCTTCGATTACTCGCTGGTTAATATATGCCATGTCGAATGCAAGCTGATTTAATATCTCAGTCCGCGTGATGATTTCGCTGCGTAGCGATGTATCAAAAAGATGTTCTTGGAAAAGTTGCCGTAGCCTCTGTAGTTGTGTTTTATGTAACTTCTTAATTTCTCTAAAATATTCAATGATGTCTTTTAGGCCAATACAGAAACCAAAAGCTACCTCATTGGGGGGTCGTTCATAAGTAAAATACCAGTGAATACGGTCCTTGTTGTCGAAGATAAGCTTACTATCCAACTTTGATTTTTTTATACCATCCAGAAGTTGTTTGTATGATGGTGTAATTTCATGATATGACTGCGTGTCTGTGACATAGTCAGACTTTTTAGGCGTTGGTTGCGTTGGTGGTGCCGGTGGAGCGACTACGGGCCATCATAACACTGTTCTGATCGAACTCTGATATATATTCACGGCGTAGTCTGGGGTGTTTATTTCAATGGCAGAAGACAGCGTTGGCTCATGAACAGTTATTGCTAATTTGGATTCCTTTGTTGTAATAATTTTTATTCGACGTTGTAATTTCTCATTGATTTCTTCGATTTGATAAGACCCGGTTGGTAACCCAATGACGTTCCAGTCTGGTGTGCCATCGGGTTTATTTGTATATGCAAACACAAACGAATTATTTGCTGGTAATCCACCAAACGATTTTGATCTGATATTGGGCCAACTGTGATATACTCGTAATTGTGCTAACGCGATCTCGTTTACTGGAATCGCAGTTGGAAAATTAATACTGAATTCTGGTTCAGTCGAGATTACTGTTAACAAAGATGTTCGCGCTGGGCTTGTATTTGCGACTATCTGTTGAAGTAATTCCGTCATTATTTATCTGCTGTCGTTTCAAATCGAAGTACTTTATACGCTGAGTGTAGTCTTCATACATCTTTGCCATTTGCGCGAATTCGCAATCTGATATTGTTGTATCGTCAAGACTGGATGATATCAACGACGACAATTTCGAGTAGGTGCTTGTGGCCGCGCTGTTTAACTTTTCATATTCATGCATTTTTGTTAGCGCGCATGAGGATATTTTTTTTTCGCGATAATATTAGCAACTCCTGCAATTGTCGTTGATGTTCAAACTGTAATTGTGACCGCGATTGCAGGTGTCACTGGTGTTAACGCTGATAATAATACTCCCGTAGATGCAACTATCGCAGACACTGAATACACTATTGTGTCACATGGTTACACGTCGCTTGTATTTTTGTACTTTTGCTGTGTATTCGTTGATGGTATTTTTTAACTCTAACTGCCATTCGCGTACCTGATCATATCTGTATTGTTGCGCATCCGATGCCATTTTATTATTTTACGCAGTAACCAATTGAGGCGTTTCAGCTACAAATTCCAAACACCACCAGTAAGATGTTGCGGTTAATTTCTTGTCGGCGGATTCCAGAATAAGTGTTTCTTCGGTTTTGCTATGTAATATGATAGTTACAACCCCGGAATGCTTGTCGGTGGAATGTCTCCAGGGATATGTTGTGAAGATTTCAAATTTAGCGGCACTGAACACAGACAGTCTATACACTCCAGTGACTGTTGCTGTATATTTGATGGTGTTGTTTGTCGAGACCATGTTGCAAATCCAGATGATACCGTGTATACTATGTTGGTATTATGCCCGGGAGTAACTCTAGTGGGGACTTTAATCAAACAGGTTTTGTTAACGATCTCAGGAATCCCCGTTACGATATCTTACTGTATTTGTTTGATCGTGTCAATGTTAGTCTTGATATCAGAAAGCTTCATATCGATGACGGGAGGAGTTCCAAAGAACTTATCCGTGGCATCATCGGTTTTTCTAAAGTTTCTGCGAAGATTTGCAAACGCGTTTGCATGAACATCATACTCGACTCGCAACGTGGATAATTTACCGTCAATGGCGTCAACATATTGCTTGTTTGCGACATCTTCCGGGGATGTTGGATCTCTTAAAATGGTTATTTTGTTACCGTTCATGCTGAGTTCACCTGTCATTGTATCACCGGTCTTTTTTACTGCAACTTTCTGCAAATCATCTCGCAGCGCCGCAATTGATATCAGCGAATCTCTGATTTTTCCGCTGTCAGTGAACACAGGGATGTTACCCGGAGTAGCTCCAATAACCCTACGAATTATTTCATGCCATTTGACATCACTGGTTTTTAGTTTTCCGTGTCGGTCCTGAAAATTAACAACCTTATCTGGGTCGATCCCGGTCAGACTTAAAAGATTATCGATTTCATCCTTGGTTGCATATTTTGATAAATCCACGTCGGTGCGCTTTACTTTTCTGTTGAGAAGAGATCTTCCGTAAATATCAACTTTTATTTGATAGGAAACTGTTTAAATCTACCCGTGGTATACTCGTGCACGACTTTGTGAGGTGGTTTGGTTGACGCTGATATCGCATCAAGAACATTCAATACTTGTTGGCCACATATCGGAGGATCGGTTAATGTTTGTGTTGGTAGAGTTGAATGCCACACTTTCGTCGCGGGGATGTCTTTTGTATATTTGAGAAATTCAACTGGCGGTGCTAACCCATACGAATCAAAATAGATAATTCCACGTGGATCGATCGCGTAAGCAACCCAGTGAGTTCCTGGACCATCGCTGTTATCAAGATTAATAATTCCGGTTTCTGGATTATTCGGTTGCCGTGGTAGTTGATCTCTCATAAAGACGCCTCTGAAATTTTTTTTTATATTTAATTGTCTAACAGCATCGAGCAAATCAAAATTGGACATCGGAGTGGTTTTCAGAACCGTTTTGGGTACCATGAAGGCGGAGTTCCTGAAAATCTTAGCCCGCGTCCCTTTTTTTTTGTATCCTTTCCCTGTGGCCTTTTTCAGTGCCATTTCAGCAGCTGTTCCAACAGCTCCTAACGCGGCGGCTTTGTCAACTGCTGGGGCAGCGGCGGCAATCAATTCTGGTATTGCTACGAGAAGAGGAAAGATACCGCCAGTCTTAACCATGTTCTTGACAGCTGCAGGAGAGAAATTAAGCTGAGTCCCAGTTTTCGCTTGCTTCGCCTTATTGAAATGATTAAGTTGTGTTTTAGTCAATGACAGTTTGTTTGGACCACCATTAGCGATTTGATCATGTTTTAGTGTTATTTTTGTCCCGCATGTGCTCGCGTTTTTCGATTGCAATTTCTTAGTCTGACCAGGAGTCAGAGTGACATTAACGTGACTGTATGACATTTCTTATAACTTTGCGATTGATCTAATTGTTACAAGTTTTCTACTGGCGCATGAACGACTCTCATTCGACCACTAATACCTTCAAGCAACATTGCCTTGTCGGAAAGTATAACTGCGATTGCTCTGTAATTAGCTATAGCCCCCACATCTCTATTTACGGCGGCTCTGAAATGCATATCAACGACAGACTGTTTAACCAAATCAAGATGCTCCAACGAGAAGTAATAGATTGGATAATGAGATATAAAATCCAATTATGATATTTGCAGACCAGTGTCAATATTTAAATCACGCGCTAGATATTTCGCCAATCGTTGATATACACGTGCAACCTGATTATTACCAAAATTTAACAGTATGTTCTCAGACGGTTCTTGATGTCCGTTTATTCTCAGAGAAACGTCAGTGATACCAAGTTGATCAAATATCATATGCGAACGTGTTTCATTACCTTATTGGTGCAGCATCCTGAAGAGCAATAAAAATATGTCGCGGCCCGGAAACCCCCTGCTGTGATGCTATATGCCATGTAAATAAGCCGTTATTGGTACTTTGAATACTATCTGTGGTTGTTGTAAGCCACGATAACAACATTTTACCGCCTTGATCCATAAAAGAAAGCAGTCGCTGTTCTTCAGTAATTGCAGGAGTCATTACCGGCATCCACAGTGATAGTTTTGGTATTTCTACCTTACCAGGGTCACCTATAGGTTGCCATAAAGCATCATTATCGTTATTTCTTCTAATAAGCACGACCATATGTTTTGCTCCAAAAATTACCTTTCTGACATTTTTGCAAAATCCAAAGATATGCGACAGCGGAATGGCACATGAAAAATTTCTAAGATTACCTTTCAACATTTGTCTACGTGCAGCGAAACCTAAATTAAATTCTGCATTAGCGCTAATAATCATGTCTTCCACATCGATATCAGCAGGATTAGGGGCAGCACGGTTTTTTGGTCGTCTAATATTGTATTGATCACTGTTAGGATAATTAGAAGTGTCCTTGGCATACATCATTGATGGACCAGCTGATCTTGCATTATCATCAGAATATCTTGCTAGACAAATTATTGCTGTAGCAACATCGACATCCTTCTGAATTGATTCAATATTTTTTCCATCAATCATGTAGATAGCACTATCAAACAAAGCCATAATTCCGTTATTGACAAAACCGATTTTAACCGCATCCCCGTATACGGTATCATCTGTTCTTATAATTTCACCTTCTACTTCAATAAATGCTTCAGCGGGCAAGAAATATCGTCTTGTATCCTGAACCTGTAATTCAATTCGTCCTCGTTTATTTGGTTCTCGTGCGTCATAAGAATAATACTGATAATCACGCACTGATTCATGTTTAAGAACTGGCTCGTCCATGTCGAATGCTGGGTCGGATTCCCGTTTAAACATTTTATTTTAGAAGTTATCGTCTAAAACGAAGACCACTTCCCGCCACCAAACTTGTGTTTATTTGTTCAGGATTTATCAGCGCTGCCAGTTTTTGATTTGCGGCTTCGTTTATTACTTTACTAACATTTGTAGGCATGTCTGCGGTGGCTGGTAATTTTACCGGTGGAGGTTTTCTGCGTATTAATCATGCTAGTCTGTCCTTGATTGCCACGAATGCTTTACCGGCAGCGCTACCAACAGCGCCAGTAGCTTTATCCCTGATAATATCCTTAGCTTTCATTGATAATTGTTTTGCGATTGGTATTGCTTTAGGTGCCATCCCCGCGAATAAACCCCGAACAACATCGCCGAATCCATTTCCATAAGTCATCCTGTATTCTGGTAGTCGTGAGTTTACAACCCTGACCATAACTGGTCTACGATGAGAATTGTGTACGATCATTTTTATTTAATTAGTTATTTGTCTAACTAATCGCTGTCAACAAGTTCGTCAATAAGTTCTCGATAAATGTGAGCATCCATGATACCACCTTGATATAATCGCTGACATATATCAGCTGCTTCATTAATTATTTCTGGCGAGTTATTTCCAGCCCGCGCTTCTCCTATGAGAACTTCTAACCGTGATACATCATTGATGATATTATCAGGACAAGTAATTCCCAAACCACTGCCAGTTGCTCCTTCTTCTATTGTGTCTTTCTTAGATAAAGATCTTGCTTTTTAAGATACTTCTCTTTTTTAAGTTCCGACGAAGAAGACTGTTGTTATTCTATTTGTTGCAGAGGTGGCTGGGATTGTAGTTGTTCCATTTTCTTTTTATAAAGGCAGTAGTCAAAGGGGTGAGATTAGCGACAATGGGAATTAGCATTAAAAACACCCCCTGGGTAAGATTAGCGACAATGGAAATTTAACATTAACCACCCTGGGTAAGATTAGCGACAATGGAAATTTAACATGGGCAAAAAACCCTGGGTAAGATTAGCGACAATGGAATTTAACATTGGAGAAAGGAAAAAAAAGGAAATATCCATTTTAGCGACAAAGGCATTCGAACAATGGAAAAAAAAATATCGATTCTAGGGACAAAGGCAATTGAACATGGGGAATAGAGTTTGGGTCTGTCTAGGGACAAAGGGAATTGAACATGGGAATAGAGTTTGGGTTTGTCTAGGGACAAAGGGGAATTGAACATGTTAGAAAAAAAAACTACTTTAGGGACAAGGGGAGTTGAACATGGGATTTTTTTTTTTTTTTTTTTAAATTTTTTATAAAGCGGTAGGCAGTCGAAAGGCTATCTCTTTTCGAGAAATGTGGATGGCCCTGAAAAGGGCCTTTGGGTTTATGTTAATATTAATATTAACATAGACGGCATCTGTCACATCTTCTTCTTCTTAAACTCCTTCTAACTGCAGGTCCATACACAAGTACCCTCTTGAGGCATCCTTGTCTTTCTATGTAAACTCTTCTCATCCATAGACTAGTATCTGTCCTATCAACAACAGTCCACTTGGACCGGACATACATGAGCATGTCCGTCCTAAACATCATTGAAGACACAAGGGTGAATGATTCAACTGTAGCAGCAGGGAAGTTGAACAGACCAGAGTTTCCAGCCAAAATAAACCTTCCTACGAGAACTTTCTCCGTAGAAGCCTCGGAAAGCAGAAATAACGCCTTCTACGGAAGCTAATTTTCGTGCATTTCAGACCGGATGCATCGGGTGGTCTCGCCGTGTGTGTTAGTAAATATAGCGTCCGAGACAGAAAAATAAATTGTCGGGAATAATTTTTTGTGTTATATTTTTTGTTGCAACGTGTGGGCTGCTTTGGTCCATTTTACGTCGCATTAAAATGATATAATTAAAAATAATATGAGTTCAAAAACTAGTACAGTTGGAGAGCCGCATTCTGCCAGATTAGCGCGAGAACAATTGGCGGCAGTAAGGAAACTTATTCCAACAAAAAAATTATTTAAGATAAAAGTTCGAGAGCGCGAAGACGCAGAGCATGGATTTACCGAGTTATCGTCAAAATTATTAAAGCCAGTTACCGAAACAACCGAAAGAGTCTTTTTTGGTGACATAAAAGATCCGGATATCAGGAAACGCGGCATTCTTCCCGTGTTGAGAGGTATTGAGGAACATTCACGAGTATTACCGGAACGACTAGCAATACTAGCACAACAACACGATCAAGCACAACCAACAAAAGCAATTGGTTTTAAAATAAAAAAAGGAAAACCTGGAGGAAGAAAACCTGGAGGAGGAAAACCGTTTGATCCCGATGACATAAGAGGAAATTTTACCGAGGAGGGATGGCAAATAATATCACAGCCGTTCTCGACGTTGTATAATATAGATCAATTTGGTAAATTTGCGGAAGATTATTTTAGTGGTCGAGGAGAATATCTGACTAATGAAGGGAAAAAAAGATACGCAAATCGTAAAATTTGGTATAATATGTTATATAAAGTTTACTCGGGAAGATCACAGGTGAGAGAAACGGATCCATATTACAGAAAATTTCTTAGGGCTGCACAGGAAACGTATAATTATAATATGGAACAGGCGGAATTACTAAGAACAACACCTAAATCCTCACGAAGAAGAAAAACAAAACCAAAAGAAAAAGTTCAACCACAGGAGTTTGAAGAAGAAATTCAACCACAGGAATTGGAAGAAGATATTCAACCACAGGAATTAGGGGCCAAACCAAAGGAAAGAAGTCAGCCTCAGAAAAAAAAGAAAATACCAAAAAGTAAAAAAGATAAGAGCGACCAGGAACCAATACCAGAAGAAAAAGTTCAACCAAGCGACTACAAACCACCTGCGGACGAGAGAGTTCGAGCATTAACTGAGGAAGAAATTGCATCTCGTTCAAGAACAATTGATTATAGTAAATCTGCCGATCAATATTTGAGTGAAGACAATATCGATAAGCTCAAAAGTAATTTTACAAGATTGTTAATTGCTGCGAATTATACTCCAGAAAATAGAAAATTATTCTTGCGAGAAAATTTCGTTGATATAATCAGATCAGGAGATTGGCCGGCGATAATTTATTTTGGTAGTTTAGGAAAGCCGATAGATTACTTCGATCACGAATATTTAAAATTTTTAAAGGAGGTCGATGAATATAAAAAAATAATTGCAAACAGATCACCAGTACCTAAAACAGGAAGCGGATATACCGTTTGCCCTGACAGCGTCGTCAACGACGTATCTCGCCTCGAAATATTAATAGGAGGAAAACGAGCCGGAAATAACTCTTCTGAAATAATCAACGAGGCTTCCGATATTTGTCAGCGATTATTCCGCGGCGGTGTTATTAACTCCCACATTTACAAAGAGTTCGTTGACGAACTTATCGATTAAAACAATCACACTTAAAATAACATGATAGTTCACAAACATCAACGCAGACCTAGACAGGTCCGCATAGCTAATTCTCGATTGCCCGTATACAAATATATTCACGGCAACGGATTCGGCGACATCGTTGGAAGTCTCGTCACGCGAGTAGTCCCTAAAATCGGACCCGCAGCTAAACAAATTGCATCAAAAGCAATAGGAAAAATTGGCGAGACTGTCATCTCTGGTATTGGTAATTTAGCCAGTAAAGGCTTCAATGTTGTCAAAAGCAAAATATCAAATTTAATGCGCAAAAAAAATCAGCCTGTCAAATTACCTAGTACCAGCGAAATGTCCGCTGATGTCAGTAAAGCTATAAACGACGCAGCAAATAAAAAAATAAATGACCTAGCACAGGAAGTTGCAAATACAAGTTTCATATCGGGTAGCGGTCTTCGTTTTAGACGATAATTTTAATAATAAATGTTCGCACAAGTGTCAAATGAGGTATTCGACATGGACGAACCTGTAGGCAAGGACACATCCGTGCGTGATTTCCAGTATTTCTCGTACGACGCAGTTGAACCAAATACACCTAATCGCTTGGAAATTCAAGTCCACGATACAACAAGATATTTTCTTCCATCTGAGGCATATATCGAAGTTATCGGGGAAGTTGTTAAAGCGGATAATACCGCTTATGGAGCAAATTTTAGAGTCGGATTTGTTAACAACGGCATTATGGCATTATTCAAGAACGCTACTTACATGATCGACGGAAGAGAAATTGAGTCAATTACCAATGATGTTGATTTAGCGACGACGATAATAGGCCTAGCTAGATACTCGGATGATTTTACTAGATCAGCTGGCCCTAGCATGATGTTTGCCAAAGATAATTCTGATCGTCCCGATAGCAGGCCGTTTATCATCAGACAACCCAACGATCGCGCCGCTCCTAATCCTGGTCAAGTAAATGTCGAAGATATGATTATTAATACTAATCCTGATTATAATCTCGGATTTACCACGCGAAAACTCATGCTAGAAGGAGGTCGCAGAAGATTCTCTTGTGCTATTCCGTTATCCCATATATTTGGATTTTGCAGACATTTCAGGAAAGCCATCTACGGAGCAAAACATACCGTAACATTCGTCAGAAAAGGAAATAACGACGATGCTATCTGGCGAGAAGGTGCTATCAATTACGTTACTAACGTGATAGATGCTGCTGGCGATGCCGCAAATGTCGGTATGGTAAAATTAACTAAATTTACTTTGTGGATGCCAGCGATAACTCCATCAATAATCGAGGAAGAAAAATTATTATCGTTCATGAACCAAGGCGGTAAATCTGTCATGTCATGGCTGACAACAACAACAGATTCCACAAATACCGATATTGATGGTGATTTTACCTGGCGTATTGCATCGTAGCAAGGTACCTCTGCACCCAGGCATATCTTTATCGCTTTTTTGCACACCCGAAGGTATAGTCAATTGTACAGCCACATGATATTTGATAGTATCCACGCAACAAATGTGTCGCTGAGAGTAAATGGCCAACAAGAACCATCGGAGGAAATATCAATTAATTTTGAAAATTATTCGACAGCTCGCGCATATCATCGCTTGTTGTGTTTCATGGGTCGCGATCAAAATATCGATACTGGATTGCAAATATCACAACTGGATTTTAATACTCACTATCCTATCTACTACTTTTCCCTGGAGCATCTCGATCTGGTAAAGCAATCCGTCGTTGATATCCATTTCAAAGCCAGAATTCGCACGGGAAATAATTTATATAAAGCAGTCGCGGTAATTCTCAGCGATACAACAATGATCTTGGAAGGAATCAGCGGCAGAATGAGAGTCATCGACGCGCCTGTCGAAAAAATGTAACATCGAAGATTGAAAATCTAGATTTTCTAAATTTAGATTAAAACGATATTAATATGCCATACGAACACGTCAGCGTAACTCTGACCCCGGGTCAGATGAAAAAACTCCAGTCAGCGATAGCAAAGCGATGCGGTGTGAAATTGACTCTGAAAAATGATCAAATTCAGGGCGGGCCTAACAAACTGTCGCTAACTAAGAGTCAACGTGAACGTTTCACCAAAGCCAAATCAGCGAATTCTGGCGTTCATGTGAATCTTAGTATAGGTGCCATCAGAGACATGGTCAAAACGGGCGGATTTTTGCCGTTTTTAGCTGCCATTCCTGGATTATTATCCGGGGCTCTTCCGGCAATTGCAAAAGCGATAGGATTAGGTGCGGCCGGAGCTGTAGGCGACAAACTAGTACAAAGAGTAATGGGAGGGCGATACGGTAAAAAAAAGGGAAGCGGCCTTTATCTAAGACGCCCCCCGTACGGATCCGGCCTAAGATTAACGCGCCCTATTCAAATTTAGATTTATTCAGCGAAGCAAAGAAAAAAAAAATAAAGTTTTTCAGAGACGTATTTATGCGGGATCAACTACCAGAAAAACCAAACCCCACCGAGACAGGAATAATAAATCTCGATTCAAATACTGGCCCTGGCACACACTGGGTCGCCTACGCGATTAATCCTCGCGAAGTTGTTTACTTTGACTCGTACGGACTAGCGCCACCAAAAGAATTTATCGATTACGTATCAAAGTTAAATATTCCAATTTGGTATTCGACACTTCCAACGCAGACGTTAATGGATCCACCGATATGCGGTCCTGAATCAATTAACGTTCTCGATGCAATTTCAAAATCATCCGGTCCGTATCATAGGATCGTATTTAAATACGCCGTAGATAAATATCATGGTTGATATTTACGGAAGATTCCTCTACAGGAAGAAGGAAGTAGCCGACGTCGATCTATCAAAATTCGCCACCAGGGATGATATTAATAATCTTCTATCGCTGTCAGAAGTAGATCCTGGCGAAGTTGCCATTTTTCAGAACAGCGAAGGAAGATTACAAACAAGTAACGTCAAAATAACTGATATAATCAAGCGGGACGAATATAACGATCGTATTGATCAATTTACTCACCTATCAGAATCGGTATCAAAATCCATCGCTGATATCGCCGATTTTGTAGCGAAGTTGCCCCTGAAGGCCGATATCGCAGATGTGGAAAAAAAAGACAACGAGTTATCAGCAACGTTGCTTCTGAAGGCCGATAAAACATTATACGACGATCTTCAGGACAGATTGACAAAGAGACTTAGCAGGCTAAATAACGATCTTAAAAAACTCGACGATACCTTAGGTAAACTTAGTAAAAAAATTGACGAGGATATAAAAACATCCGTCGATAATATCTCCACCACCGCAAACGAGCTAGCAAAGAAAAAAGTCGATCAAGCATCGCACGACGATCTTAGCGAAAAGGTAGGAAAAATCAGCAAGGATATTACTAACGTTTTCACCGATATTACCGAGATAAAAACCGTAATGAATCAGAAAAGCGATAAAACATCACACGACGATCTCAGCGAGAAAACGAAAAAAATCAACGAGGATATTACTAAAATCAACGATGAAATTTCCAAGATATACCAAATCACAAATGAAAAAGTCGATAAGACATTACACGGCGATTTCAGCGAAAGTGTGAGAAAAATCAACGAGGATATTACCAAAATCAACGATGAAATTTCCAAGACGCGTGATTTGGCGCGTCAAAAGATAGATGTATCGTCGTATGACGGAGAAATTCGAGATTTAAATGCGAAACTTCTTGACGCAACTACAAAAATTGACGATATTGACATAAGAATAAATGTCGTAGGAATCGAAAAATTAAGATGGATTTCAATCCCAGTTCCTGTGATAAAAAAACAAATCTTTTGTCATGTACCATTTGTGACAAAAACAATACCAACTACATGGACACCTGAAAATAATACATTTGCTTACACCGCGCCAATCACAGGTGCGTATCGAGTATATGTTTTTTCCACGATAATATTCAAGATAATACCAAGATTATACAAATGGCGCCATGCCTCCGATGATTTTTCCGGATTTTTAAATATTTTACTGGATGAAAATATCGAAGAAACATTTACGTTAGAACCGCCAGACAGATCCATGATGAAACCAACCAAGTATTTCATAATTTTCGAATATATTGTTAGGACATTCTCATTTGATTGGATAACCTAATCAATAAATGACCGCATCGGATTACCGATACAATCAGGCGCGTTCATGGCAGGATTCGTTAAAAAAACTCCTCGACGAATATCAAACAAAAATAAAAAAATGTCAGCGCAGATTAGTTGCCATCGATGTTGCTGTGTACGCGGTAAGCGCAATAATTGCCGGCGCAGGTATAATCTTATCCGCGGTGACAACAATCGCGCCGATCATAGCAACGATAATAATCTCATCAACAACGACAATCGCGGGTGTTCTTAATATTATCGCAAAAAAAATATCATCATGCACGAGTGAGAAATTATACCTGTACACGAGTAAACTATCCCAGGTCAACGAGGCGTATTCGAAATTATCATCGCTGCTTTCTGAAAGTCTCAACGACGGGGTTATATCCGATCTCGAATTTTCCATGATGGTAAATATCTACTCTGAGATTGAACAAATGAATATCAATAATGTCGGAACTAGCTCAAATCGTGACAAACACAACGCCGCCGATAACAACGCTGATATCGGCAAGCTCAACCAGGCCAGAATTTAGTATCGATTTTCCAACACCAATTAGCGTTAAAGAAATTGCGCTGTCACAATTACGCGTCTATAACAGTTGGCCCAATGTTAGATCGAAATCATTCGGTAGATTATTATCGAATAATTCGCTTGTTTTTGCCAATAAAAACCGTCCCGATGGAACTCCCGATTGGATCGTCGTTGGCATACCAACAGGCAGTTACGAAATTGAGCAAATCGATAAGGAAATAACCAGTAGAATATCGAATATAACCGGCGATGCTAAGCCAGGAATAAAAATATTAGCACACGAACCAACGTTGTCATCGATAATCGAGGTAAAATCGCCATATATCGTCGATATTTACCAATCATCGATTAGGACAGTTCTAGGTTGGCCCGAAATCACACCTCTGGTAAAACCAGAAAAACCAGATTTTATTATTCCAGGTTGGCACGAAGAAGCTCCTCCAGGGCTACCGGAGCCAAAAAAATCAGATTTTACCACCGACGAAGGATGGTACGGAGATGTTGGACACAGGATTACGATCCACAATGCCATCAACCTCATGAATAACCACAAATTTAACCTGGTAACTTTCGCTTTTACTTTCAGGGACAACAAAATTCTCTCATGGTTGCCTCTTCCTAAAATTCCCCCCGGCGTGGAAATCTTCGACGCTACCAACATTAACAGGATAATAGCCCCCATAGACGGTATCTTGATAAGAAGAACCATCGACGATTTTAATCAAGAACATAAATTTTGTTTATCTCAATTGCGAGCATTATTTCATGAATGTATCTTAAATAAATCAGGCTCATGCAGCGAAATTATCTATCACGTGAAGTTTTTAAATCAACTCGCGAATGATGTTGAATATTATCACAATATGTTCATTCGGGCGATAATTGATGATATATCAATTGCCGATTATGTTCTTCCTATTAGCAAATTCAAGTTGATCAAAAATTCAGGAGAAAAACAAAAATTCATGACAGTATTCGGATTAACCGAGGAAACGCTACCAAATTTCAAATTTCCTGATTATGACGTTGATGAAATGAGAAAATCCGTCACTGATACCATCGATGATTTATTTCCGAAATTACATGCCGCGTGGACTAAAAAAATACAATCAGAATCGATTCTCAAACACAATAATGATCCTACCGGGCAGGGACGGCATATCTCGCCTGGTATCGTTAATATAACGGAGGTTATCGCGATTTATCTTCACGCGGATGTCGTTGAAGGTAGCTACAACGCAGATGCGTCTGTGTCAGAGCAGGCACAACAGGGATTTATCTTGTATTCGTTTTCACCTAGCGCCTCTCCAGGTTTTTTGATAATAAAAGAGCCAGTAAATCCGTTTTATCTGCGATGTCACAATCGATTATTGTCGAAGATAAATTTCAAACTGACGGATCAAAATGGAAATTTGCTTGATATACGCGAGGAAACATTAAGTATCAACTCGCTGGTGAGATCGTAATCTTTCCGCCAAAGAAAAATGGCCAAAAAAAATAAATAAAAACCAGGAAATTTTTCAAAATTAGTAAATTTCTTAATTTTGATGGGGTAAATACCCGTCAAATTGAGTAATTTATATAATTTCGTAAATCTGTTGGGGTAAATACCCGACAAATTGAGTAATTTGTGTAATTTTATGTTTTTGTTGGGGTAAATACCCGTCAAAATTCAGAAAATTGTACAATTTCAGTAAATAAATTAATTTAGTAAATAATAAAAAAAAATAATAAAAATCAGGGAAATTAAGAAATTTGTGTAATTTTATGTTTTTGATGGGGTAAATACCCAACAAATTGTGTAATTTATATAATTTCATGAATCTGCTGGGGTAAATACCCGTCAAATTGAGTAATTTATATCATTTCGTAAATTTGATGGGGTAAATGGTAGTCAGAAACAAGAAAATTGCACAATTTCAGTAAATAATGAAAAAAAAAATAATAAAAATCAGGAAATTTTGTTGGTTTTTTTTGTTGATAGAAATTTTTAAGAATCTTCGATTTTAATTTTACTCTCATCGACCAGCTTTTTTAGCTGCCTGACGCGCGAGCTGGTAATTTTTCTCGACTCATACTCGTCTGATAAACTCGATCTAACTTTTTCTACCAGCGTCGATAATTTAACGAAATCCTCGATTTGATCATCGCTGACAGACGCAAGCGATTGATACATCGCAATCTGGATTTTCTTTATGAACTTGTATTCGGATGGTAGCGTGTACCTGTATTCGAGTTTTCCTTGGACGAAAGTCTCAAATTCGGACCGGATTTTACCTGCGTCCAAATCCGAAGACAAATTTACATTTTTTTTCAGATCCTCGATGGCTTCGATGATATTGTTTACGTTTTCCTCGTTCATTTATGTTTGTATTTTGTAATATTTAATTAATTTTTAATCTGATATTATTGGAATATAATAAAATTCGAACCATGCACCAAATCGGTAGGAGAATGTCGCGTTTATTATTTTTTCTGTCGCACGTTGCACCGATGCTGGATTAATATCAAAATATTTTGCAGCGGCACTCATCGATGTGAATATAATTTCCTCGTTTGTTTCTCGATTTATTGATTTAACTGCCTTAGATGGTCGCCGTACGCCACCGGTATTACCAAATTTGGAATTTTCACTCGGAGTTACCGCCCGAAGATTTAACAGTTTGTTGTTAAGTTTATCTCCGTCGATGTGGTCGATAACAAGACCGACTTTTATTGGTCCGTGAAAACATTCAAATACAAACTTATGACAAAAATAACCTTCGCATCTTTGTTTTTTGCTTTTGCTAATGGTAAATAACAGATAACCCGAATTACAAACATGACCAACACGATTCTTTGTTCTAATATTTCTAACGATACCATCGGACGACGCCTCGTATCCAGTGATCGTTGGGTGAGATTTAAACTCGTGTGTCATTGTTGATTCAGGAATCTCTGATTTCAGGTTCATATATGATAATCTATTTGTTTAAATCGTTATTTGCTTTGAATCGATTAATATAATCTTCTTCACATGTTATGACCGAGGAAGATTTTTTTTCGTAATATCGCCGCAATTCCCGATAATTTTTCCCTCCACAAGCCAAACACAATCGAGTTTTCCCTCGCGTGCCAACTTGGCAAACCAAACATCGCTGTGGTCCTTTACTACCACGCCGAATCGCATGTATGTGAGCGCCGCAATAATCGCCTCTGCAGGATTTATCACAATTATTTGTTGAACCGGTTAATATCCATTTGCAATGCATTATAATTTAAACATTTGTCTAAAATATAATCGATGGATGCATTTGATCTTGATGAGGCAGAATATATTATTCCTGAGGTTGATCGAGCGAAGAAGGAATTCTTCGATGATGGAGCAGTTCACACCTGGTCGACATGGAAAACGAATTCTATCGACGCTACGATGAATCTGGAGCGAGCTAAGAAAATAATCGAGCATATAAAAATCGAACACAAAGAAGAGCGATTTATCTTTGGAATAAAATTTATCGCACAAATGCCCGATGATACTTGGATTATTCGTGATAAACGAGATCCTGTGCGCGGTGGTAAGAAAAACGTTATTCTCGATAAGAATTCTAAGCCAGGATTGTTACTGGGAATCGATGGCCCTTATTATGCTAGATCTTATCCAGCCAGCGCTGTTGTTTATGGAATTTATCGGCTAAATAACAACCCGGATGTGAAAAACCTACCTGCGATGAAAGAATCACCGATGATAAACTGCGTGGCTGAACGTGTTATCGAGCACATGAAAAACGCTCGACGTGGATCTGGTTTGACACAATTGAGGCTGGATAAAATTAATGCGTGGGCGAAGACCGTCGCTGATGGTGCATCGGTGGACGACGTAGCTGTGTTGAGTAAAAAACTAAAATTTCCAATCACGGTGAAAACGTTATCGGGAGAAATATTATACTCGTCGCCGTACAGATCCCGAGGAGCGCCAATCGAGATTATCGATCATAACTCCCACGCGTGGTCGCATTCGGTAATGATATTTCCGCGGGATCGTGTGGTTAAATTTTATCCCGTAGATGTTGAGAATTTCGCGGAGAATAATTCCGATTATATGTTCAGATTTATCAAAAAATTAAGCGCATCTGATCCAATATCGATATGGTTATTCTCGAGCGAGGAAAGATATGATCAATTCATCCTGCCATGTGGCGATATTTACAGGGGCGAAATATTACACGAATCGATGAGAAAACTCGCGATGAAATATTCGTCGAATCCCGATCAGTTACTGACAAATTGCTTTACAATTCCGTCTGTGGCCGCTCACGCCGCTAGAGAGAAAAACTCATGGAAGCCTACAAGAAACGAGTTTCTCGCTGATATTCAACTTAGCTGTATCGAGTATGGCCATGGCGGATTGTGGAATACCAAGTACGATTTCGAAGATATGATTTCCGTTGACATGAGCGCGTGTTATCCTGGAAGTTTTCTTGGATATGGCGATTGTGCAGATTATTTTGCTAAATTCGGCCATCCTACCAGCGAGATGACAAGAGTAGCAATTAACGGACCGTTGCCTGATTTTGTCATGACCGGATTCGCTTGTGTTACCTCGTTCGAGTTTGCTGAAAATTTACATAAAATTTGCTACATTTGGTTCGGCAGGCATTTATCTCAGCGTCGTTGGGTTCCTACAGTGTTATTGAGATATATGCTAGATTCATCGATGTTAGTGTCGTTGACGGTGAGCGAGGCGATTATATCTTATAAAAAACAGATCGATGTGTGGTTGCCGACGGACTGTGACAACGCGAAAGATATCGGAAGAAAAATAATCGGTAAATTTACTCAAGGTGGATCTGTTGATCACAAGCATCGACACGCTAGATTGTTTATCAACGACGCCGAGATGGATTTTATAATCGCCGATACAGTATAACGAGGAATATTCTGCAACAGAGAGAATATTATCATTGATGGAACAAAGTTAGGTACCGTGATTAGCTACCTTGACGGAGAATCAGCGCAATATACACATTTACGATCATCGATGCTCGCCTATGTAAGTATAAATTTGCTATCGATGATAAACAAATTTTCTGATATCGCAGTAAGGGTCGCGACGGATTCGTTCTATATCGATAAAAAATATCAATACAGGCTGGAAAATTTAATCACCGATGGTGGCTCATGGGGAACCTGGAGGATAAAAAACGAGGATATCCTAGATTATTGTGAAGACGCCGATGTTGAAGATCGCGATGAATTCTACCGAGGTAAATTTGAAAAATCTTCGATTTTGGAATCTTCGACAGCCGCATCTGCGTTCGATCCAATTTCGCGCAGCAAATTCGTTTACCTAAATGGACCTGGTGGTAGCGGTAAAACAACGCGAGTAATAAATTTATTTGCGAACGCCGACATGATCGTGTTGACTCCGACTCACAGATTAGCGCGAGAAATAAAGCAGCGTGGCGTTAATTCTTGCACGTATCACAGTTATTTCAAATACAGCGGTGGATCATGGGACTCAGTGCGAATGGGAGACAAATATATCAACAAGATCATAATATTTGATGAGATTTGCACGGTAAATTTAGCTATATTAAAATCGATATTAGCTTGGCTGGGGGAGAAAAATACCGCTGTGATAATGTGCGGCGATCGTGGCCAACCTAATCCTATTGATGGAGAATCGCCTCATGAATGGCTCAGAAACTTCGTTGATTATTATGAGGAAATTGACGCTGATTATAGATCGACGGATAATTTATTGACCGAATTTAAAAAATTGATTCGATTGCAACCAAATAAGATTCAGTGTGACGTCATGAGGAAAATAATCGACGAAACTCCGATGAGCGATTTCCTAAATTTGTGGCGTCCTGATCATCTAATCGTCGCTAGTAGGAAAATTATTCGTGATATTATTCAGGAAATGTTATTCAAACTGCATTGTGAGAAATTTCCAACACTGCAGGTACCATTATGCTACAGGCCCACTGATACTAGGCGACAAAATATTAATGTTACTTTGCCATGCGGAGAAGAAAGGAACTCGGTCCTGAATGATATTATCTTCGTTGATATTAATCTTGTTAATGACGCGCTAAATGCAGAAAAATCGCCATGGAAATTAGGCTACGCAACAACGATACACTCATCGCAGGGATTAACCGTAGATGGCCAAGTTTGGATCGTCGATGACAGAATATCTTGGTCAAATTTGGTATATTTGGCCGTGTCGAGAGTAAGAAAACTATCTCAGCTAGGGCGAATTCGAGTAAATTACATTAGTGACGCTGGCGGTAGTTGAGTATCTTCGGGTACTATTTGTAATTCTTCTTTGGTAAATCCGCGTTGTGGCGCTAACGAATCTAGGATATAAATTGCCGGTCTTCCTGACGATCTTGTTACGGCGGATATTTTATGTGTTGTAACGCTCCAGGTTGGGTCGGTTGCTCTTTTTCTGCCTCCTTCGGCCTCACCTTCCTTATATAAATACCTGACCGTGACGCTACCTAGTACAGGTTGAATTGTGGAATCTCGTTTTAGGGGTATATTCGATTTTGTAATTGCAATTGCAGGCTTCATTGATATTGTTCGAGTCGTCTAGTTATTTAGCGCGTTAATTACATGAGGCAATCTTGATACCCAATCGTGAGATCGATTATCTTGAATAAATTCACGCGCGTATTGGTATCCAAATAATCGTTCTGCGAGCGTTTTGTTGAATCTTTCGACGATAGCTTGATTGTGATGAACACCTACAATACCGCGACGGATTTTAACGTTATTTTTTTTCATCAGTGAAGTAACCGCGCCAAGAAATTCTCGACCTGGATCAACCTGGAGAAGATTCGGCCATGTTAACGGGGATCGGGAATAAATTTCGCTAAATGCCTTAGCGATCTCCGTTGCTGTTTTATTCGATAATGGCTCTGCTTCTTTATACCTGCTAGCGATATCAACGATGGTCAAAACATATTTGTATGTGACTCCGTCGACGGTATCGTGAGGAAGAAACATCAGATCCGCTTGATGGACCTCATTAGGGACACTGACGGTAAAACTCGCGTTTGGTATTTTCTTAGGTGGAGGAAGATATATTTGCCAAATTGCCTGTTTTGATAACCACGATTCTGCGACGGATTGTTTTACTTTAGCGGCTTTAGCGAGTTTGGCAATCGCTGATTTTCCTCGCCAAAATCCTCGCGGAGAATAATATATCTGCTCCATATTATTTACCAGCGCCGAATACTAATTTGCCTTTCATTGCGCCTTTTACCAGCCAAGTTGCCAATTTTTCTTTGAAATTTTTATTAGGAATCGCGTCTAATGCGTGAATTAGCTTGATATCAGCAAGATGTCTCTGTTGTAAATCTCCGCTGCGATATGCGAGATCGTGATAGTAACAAGCTTTATCGATTGCGTTTACCGGATCTTCACCTTGCTTTGGTTGGTCATTATCGTCAAGTCTGATATCGAGTCTCGTTCCGGGTCCACAATAATTGTACCCTGATAGATGCTTCTCTCCGGGATATTTCGCCCAGGGGGTCCCAGGTAGATTTGTCAAGGAGGCTGCGATATCTCCTCCGGTTCTTCTATTTTTTTTTTTACAAATCTGAACTTGCGTGTCTTACAAACTTCGCATTCTCCTGCAATTGCGTTCCTGTTGTTGCGTGTGACAATTTCGGTTGG
This sequence comes from Sinohyriopsis cumingii, assembly GCA_028554795.2. Lineage (NCBI taxonomy): Eukaryota > Metazoa > Mollusca > Bivalvia > Unionida > Unionidae > Sinohyriopsis > Sinohyriopsis cumingii. Next base: position 1,505,921 of record JAPYKE020000029.1, on the reverse strand, counting down.
ATTTATCGTAGCTGTGTGCGTGCGACACTTAACACAATATAGATCCATGTATTTTAGTAACATGAATGTAATTGATTTTTCAGCCACGAAACGACGCGAGCAGGTGAAACATCATGCGGTATTACCGAATTCGATTAGAATGATAATCATTGGTCCATCTGGATCTGGTAAGACGCAATTGTTATTGAATTTGATCATGCGATGGCTGAAATGGGATAAGTTGTATTTGGTTGCACCATCAGTGGACGATCAACGTTGTTATCAAGTGTTAAAAGAATTCAGTGACAATACCGACGAAGGCACAATCGAATTTATCACAGACATCAATGAAGCTCCAACCGTAGATAATTTGGACGGCGATATTAATAATCTTGTTGTTTTCGACGATGTTATGCTGGACAAGCAAACCAACCCGTCTAGGATATTCTCGCGTGGCAGACACAAAAACACCGATGTTATTTACGTGACAGAGAGATACACGCAGATTCCAAAGGTGATCAGGGACAATTGCAACATTTTATCTGTGTTCAATGGCGTAGATACACACACGCTGAGAAATATCCATCAGACCTGGTGCAACGGCGACATGGATATAAATAAATTTAAAAATTTGTTCAGCCGCGCTCAGTCAACGCCACATGGTTTCATCACGATCAATCTTCATGATCCACGAAGTCGGTATCGAATTGGTCTTGATCAAATTTATTCATGAAAAAGCAGCCCCACCATGCAACAAAAAATAATAACACAAAAAATTATTCCCGATAATTTATTTTCCTGTCTCGAACGCTATATTTACTAACACACACGGCGAGACCACCCGATGCATCCGGTCTGAAATGCACGAAAATTAGCTTCCGTAGAAGGCGTTATTTCTGCTTTCCGAGGCTTCTACGGAGAAAGTTCTCGTAGGAAGGTTTATTTTGGCTGGAAACTCTGGTCTGTTCAACTTCCCTGCTGCTAACTGTGGTCCACATCGTGAGGCGACGAGAACAGGTGAATCAATGCAACGGATTGAGTTCATTCACCAATCCGAACACGCGTTACAAAATTCAGTCAGTCCGCATCCAATCCGAAGAGAGCAGTCTGTGACGTCATGTGGTCTATATAGATTCGCTAGCGCCTGTGTGCTGTCAATCTATGCGACAGTGATTCAACATGACGGAAACTCAGAAAACGATCCATTGGGGTGCACCAGCAGTGGAGACCGCCCAAGGGAACCCGGACTTACTTTCAGAAGAGGTACATTGGGATTTTGTGGATTTTCTTACCTCGCAAGAATTTGTTCCGGAACCTTCGTCTCATTCTTCATTACCGCAAGTGGAGAATTTTAGACAGAGACAGAAAGAAGAATTGGAGAAATTTATGCAACGACAAAAGGAAGCGGAACAAGCTTTTCTCCTACAGCAACAGCAACAGCAACAAGAAGAGGTAAGAAAAAAAAACAACAACAACAAGAAGTAGCAGCAAAGAAACAAGAGGGTGAAAATCAAACGGCTACGGTACTGTTGGACATTTTAGCGGAGTTAAGAAGTCTGAAACAAATGTATCAGACTTCTTTATCACGACCGAAGAGAATACGACCTTCCCGAGCTAAACACGCCAACACTGTGACTAAGCCTATCGTACACCCTTAGTGATTTCAACCCAATCATCATCATCAGAAGTAGGTCTCGGCCGTGGCAAAGGCTTAAGGCAGTTAAAGTTGATTGCTTAAACTCACCCCCACACCAAAAAAGGCCCTTTTCAGGGCCACCCACTTCTCTCGAAAAGAGATAGCCTTTCAATTTGCCAATAACTCAAAAATCAACAAAAGAACCATTTTACCGTTATAGTACATGTCTGTGTATGAGTGCGTGAGTGTAGCTTCTTATTTTAAAATCAAAACTCAAAGACACTTACCTTATATAATTAATGTATTCTTTTCTCCATAGTTACAATCCAATTCACAATTCACAACAGAACACTTTATAAATTACATTCACTTCTTCTGTTTCTTTTTTTACTCTCTTTTTTCAATTTCTTCACCGTCACAGTCTTTTCCTCCTCTTGCTCCTCACTTTCTTCCCTTCTTCTTTTCTTCTCCTGTTTCTTTTTCTTCACCTGGCTGCTTTCTTCCTCTGAAGAATCTCTCTCTTCTTCTGAAGAATCCCTCTTTTCTTCCGACTCCTCTTGTTTCTTTTTTGGGCAATCTGGAGACCAATGTCCTTTTTCTTGACAATAATAACAGGTAGCTTGACTTTTGTCTCTTCTAGCCCCTGTTTTTGTTCTTTTTTGACGGTCTGGACACTCTGAAGACCAATGCCCTTTCTTCTGACAGATATAGCAAGTATCTTGACTTTTCTCTCGAAAGGAAGGAGAGTAGTACGTCGGCTGGTCTGAAGAGAATTTTCTAATGACCCCTCGCAAAGCTCTGATGAAACGTTCCATCTGGGTAGTCTCTTCCATCGTTGTGCTCGGCTTGAGAGTGAAATGAATAGTGAAAGGACAAGACACACACCCTTTTATATACGCCGGTCTGCTATGACTATAAATTAGTTTATGGTGTTTACACTTGAGTCATTTGACGTTTTGCACTCAAGATGAAACGATCCTATTCATTCGAGAAGAAAAAAGAAGAAAGTAAGAGGCAGAAACGTGATCTGTCGCCTCGTACCAGAGCTGAAGTCTTGGCACAAATTCATGCCAGTGATTTTGAAGAGGACATGAGTGAACCAGAATCCGAACCCTCTAAACAAAGTTCACCACCCTTAGTCAACCCTGAAAAGTACTATTCCATTCGAGAGACGGAAAAGCGCTCCTCTAGGAAATTTAGAACCACGGCTTACACCTACACAGTGAAGTTTAAAGATTTCAAGTCCGACGTACCGTTGGAGAAAGCAGAAGGGTTTATCACCGAGATGTGGGATTCTTTGCTCACCGCACTCAAGCGACAATGTCAACCCAAAGAAGACGATCGCTTGACACTATCCATAGATCACGACAGCTTGAAATCCCCTGTTTGGATCGAGTTTAGCAAACCCGCAGAACTAACCCCTTCCAAAGTCATGGACAAGATTCAACACGTACAACAATCTAATGACCAGTTTGACATCACCGATGGTAAAGCCACACTGAAAATGGCCCACGTCTCTCCTCCTCAAGGGACCGGACAACGCAATAAGGTGTTATTGGTGAACGACCTTCGCAGCACCAAAAAGAGTCTCGTCCAAATTAACAACCCTCAAGACCAGATGTGCTTAGCCCGAGCCATCGTGGTGGGACGAACCTATGCCAACAAGAACGACACGGTAGAATGGAAAAGAACCTGGAAAACTATTCAACAATCGGACCGGGCCAAACAACGAAACGAAGCAGAACTCCTGTTGAAACAAGCCGGCCTGTCCAAAGACACACCCTGTGGCATTCCTGAGATGCAGAAATTGCAAGATGTCCTAGCTCCACTCTACACCTTGAAAGTGCACCCTCAAGAAATGCGCGGACCTCTGTTGTTTCGAGGGAAAGACTTTAAGGACGGAAAATACATGCATGCCTATTATCACGATGACCATTTCGATACCATTACCACTATCACTGGATTCCTGGGATACAGTTATTACTGTGAGAAATGTGACTATGGCTATAACAATCGAGAGCAACACAATCATTGCGGATGGAAATGCCCAGGATGTTTGGCCTCTCCACCCTGTCTGAGCGAAGGACAAGAAGGAGTACATTGTCCTGCTTGTCTGCGCACGTTTGTCAGCCCTGCCTGTTACCAACAACATCTGAAGACGCAAGGTTCACAACAGAAATGTGCTTGTCAACTGCTGAGATTGTGCCCTACGTGTCGACAAGGCCCACGTACCAATAATGCCAAGGCACACGTATGTTCAGGAAAGAAAAAATGTCACATTTGTCACCACATCGTGGACTTGAAACACCAATGCTACGTGCAAAAATACCAACCTCCACCAGAGAAAGAGGACGGTCACAAGAAGAAAGGCAATTTCATCTTTTTCGATTTCGAATGCATGCAAGAGACCGGCATTCACATTCCTAATTTCTGCGTGGCTCATGGAGCGTGCGAAAAGTGCATTCAAGAACCTATCTTCAGTCATTGCCCTCACTGCAGCAAGATTCCCGGAGGGCGTGAAAAAATCTTTCGAGGACCGAACACGTTAACAGATTTTGCCCAATGGGTCTTAGACCCCATCGACAAGACGTGGAGCCAAGAGGACATCGAACGTTACGGAGATTGTCATCGTCATGCCACGGTGATGGCTCACAATTTCTCCGGATACGATGGACAGTTTCTTCTCAGATACTATACGGAACAATGCACCGAACGTCCTAAAGTGACTTTGAACGGAGCCAAAATCATTTTCATGCAAGTGGGACAAGTACAGTTTAAAGATTCGATGAGCTATTTGGCCATGCCTTTGAGTCGAATGCCTAAAACGTTTGGAATGACAGAAATGGCTAAAGGGTACTTTCCACACTTTTTCAATACGGAAGCCAATCAACACGCCGTTCTACCCCATTTACCTGAGGCTCACTATTACGACCCCGACAACATGCGTACCGAACACCGAGAAGCTTTCTACGCTTGGTACCAGACTCACGCCTCCGACCCTTTCAACTTTCAGGAAGAAATGCTAAAGTATTGTCGTTCCGACGTGGACATTTTATGGCGTTGCTGTGGAAAATTTCGAGGACTGTTCATGGAACACGGAGGGGTCGATCCTTTGAAAGAAGCTTGCACCATTGCCAAAGCGTGTTCCTTAGTGTATCGACAACGATTCATGCCTGAAAACACCGTGGCTGTCATCAGTCCTCAAACGACCCACTATGTCAAACGTCAATACTCGGTCAAAGCCCTACGTTGGTTACATTACTTGTGCGACAAGGAAGACAAATGGATTCAGCATGCCCGCAACGGAGGAGGCGAAAAGACCATCGGAACGTATTCGGTCGATGGCTGGGACTTAGAAAACCCCAAGATCGTGTACGAGTTTAACGGTTGCTTATTTCACGGATGTCCCGTCTGTTACCCTGATCGTAGCACTAAAAATCAGTTTTTACAACGAACCATGGAAGGCTTGTACCAGGCCACTTGTCATCGACGCCTAAAGTTAGAACAGCAAGGATACCAAGTGGTGGAAATGTGGGAACACGAGTACGATCACCGTATGAAAACCGATCCCGAGTTTAAACGTGCCGTGGAAAGTTACAAGCTGATGGACCCCCTAAACCCGAGGGATAGTTTGTACGGAGGAAGGACCAATGCCAACTGTTTGCTGTATCAAGCCGACGAAGAGAAAGGAGAAGAAATCAAATACTTGGACGTGTGTTCGCTGTATCCTTACGTGTGCAAATATTGTCCCTTTCCTGCAGGGCACCCACAATTGTTCACGGAACACATCGACCTGAAAAACATTCGACAATACGAAGGCTTGATCAAGTGTAAAGTTTTGCCTCCCACGAACCTATACCATCCCGTCTTACCTCACCATTGTCAAGGCAAACTGATGTTTCCATCGTGCCGTACTTGTGCCGAAACGTGCAACCAAGACCAACCTTGTCAGCACACCCAGGAAGAACGGGCCTTGACGGGAACCTGGGTCAGCGTAGAATTGTTCAAAGCTCTGGACATGGGATACCAACTGTTAGAAGTGTACGAAATTTGCCACTTTCCCAAGACACAAGAATACCACAAGGGTGGATGCCTTTTTGAAACTGAAGCCAGAAGCCAGAGGCTATCCTTCCTGGTGTCACACTTCCGAAGACGAAAAGACATTCAAAGAGAAATACTATGAACAAGAAGGCATCTCTTTAGACCACATCGAGAAAAACGAAGGCAGGCGGTCGTTTGCCAAAGTGATGTTAAATTGCTTGTGGGGTAAAATGGCACAACGACCGTGTTTACCCAAGACGGAATATTTGACAGAACCTTCCCGCTACTTTCAGATGATTCACGACAAAACCAAATACATGAAACACGTGGACGTCGTTCGCGAGGATTTGATCTTTGTCAATTACGAAGAAGATCTGGACTTTGTACAAGACGACCCCTTTGGAAATGTCATCATTGCGGCTTACGTGACAGCTCATGCTCGCTTAAAATTGTACGAAGCTTTAGAACTGTTAGGGGAACGTGTCCTGTACTTTGACACGGACAGTTGCATTTACATCCATCACCCGAGTCAACAGCACCCTGACATCGAAGGAGACCGTTTAGGAGCCTGGACAGACGAACATCCCGACGACAAGATTCTAAGTTTCGTCAGTGGTGGTCCCAAAAATTACGGCTACGAATACCGGGACCCACAAGGAGAATTGCACACGACGTGTAAAGTGAAAGGATTGACTCTGTATTATCGTACCAGTCGTGTGGTGAACTTTGGGGTATTGAAAGAAGCCTTGCAATCGGGAGAGGATGGAAACTTTAAAGTGACCACCTATCAACCGAACACAATTGTACGTTTACCCACTCACCACATCGTCAGTCGACCCTTGGAAAAAGTCTATCAAATCGTGTACCAGAAGCGAGTGCGACTTCCCAATCATTTCACCTTACCGTATGGACACGTCGGTATTGGTCTGTATATAAAAAGGAACCCTAGGCAAGATCGATAGTTCATTGTGACTACCAAGACCGAGCGAACAAGATGAATACTTTCAGAGAAACACAAAACAAGTTTAGACAGGCACAATTCAAGTGTGGGGCTTCTGAAGTGGAGTGCGATTGTGAGCCTTGCGACTTTTCAACCTGTGTTAGTGACGGTGCCAGAAGAACCCGTCACCCAGGACGGGACTGTCGTGGACAGGCCTGAAAGACCCTTTCGGGAGGACACTTGTGTGACCTTACCCCCTCCTATAGAACTGGTTAGAACATTACCCAAAACATGTTGTGCAGACACTTGTGTTTATTCCACGTTAATGGTTATCATGTGCCTTTTATCCTTATACTTAAGCCTTTGGCTTTTATGTATTTTTGTCTTTCGTATTCATGTTTGAAACATTCAATAAACGTGTTCTAAAAAAAAGTATATAAACTCGTCTTGTTTGTTTTCGTGTCACAAGTGACATTTCTCACACTATGGCTACCTCTGCTGTCTCTGCTCCCTCTTCCTCTACTGTCAAAGTCATCGACGAACACTTAGATCGTGCCAGTTGGGAGGCTTTGTATCTTCGCCATCCCTTTAACATGCTCATTGCTGGACCTAGCGGTTCAGGCAAAACCGAATTCGTCAAACGTTTGATCGAACATAAACATCATTTGATCGATCGGCCACCTCAGCGGATCGTGTGGTGTTACAAAGAGTGGCAATCGGCGTACAGCCTCTTGCGAGAAAGTCAAGGCGATTCCATCGTGTTTGTGGAAGGCATTCCTAAAGAAGACGACGGCATCGTCTCTGACTCCCGTCTACCCCATTTGGTCATTTTTGAAGACATGTTAGGAGAAGACGAAGAAGAAATTAAACTGTGGTTCACGCGCAAAGGGCGTCACCGTAATGCCAGTGTCGTTTACATCACCCAAAATTTGTTTCAACAAAGTAAAGCCCATCGCACCATCAGTCTCAATGCGCATTACGTGGTCTTGTTTAAAAGCCCTCGAGATAAATCGCAAGTGCAAGTCTTAGCCAAACAGTTAGGAACGCCTTGGCTGACTCAGGCGTACGACGATGCCATTCAAACTCCACACGCCTATTTACTCGTCGATTTGAAACCTACGACCCCCGAGGATTTGCGATTTCGTACCCACTTGTTTCACCACTGGTGCCAAGACGGAGGGCCTGTCCTGTACACGTCTCCGTCCTCGACTTAATTTCACTCCACAAAAAAATCTATAAAAACCTCAGACCCTTTTCGCCTGTCTCACAGAGCGTCAACATGACGTCCCTTCAGTCGCATCTTCCCGTCAAATTGATTCGTGCCTTGTATGGCATCAGTCGAGAAAAAAATCCACAAATACGAGCTCGTGTCTTAGAAGCTAGTCTCAAAGAAGTCTTACGATGGTTCACGGTGACGGCACGTCAATTACTCCAAGGAATCATTCAGATTCCTCATCAAACCAAACGCTTTTTCGATCGAAACAAAGTCGCTTTGGTCCAACTGGCCGATCCCCGCATCGACACTCAAACCAAAAAACAAATCATTTTGAAACCTGGAGGGAGCGGTACTCTAGGAGGGGTCATCATTCGCTCTCTCTTAAGATGGGATCCTAATGCCCCCAAACTTCTCCCCAAGAAAAAAGTCCAACGAACCCCCAGGAAGAAGAAAAAGACCAGGTCCCCAAGAAGAACTTCTCCAGTGGCGGGACCCTCCTCTTACCAGGCACTACCCCAGAAAAAGAAAAGAAGCCCCCAGAAAAAGAAACAGAGAAAAGGTCCCCAGAAAAAGAAAAGTCCACAGAAGAAAACTAGTCGCAAGAGAGGCACTTCGGCCAGGACGCAACCTTACACTCGCAAACCATGACCTGCCACGGCGGTGACCGCATCTCCGGCAGCCTCACGTTCATCCACTTCTCCGTTGATGACACCAAGAACTGAAGAGTACTTGGAGACGTTGATCACACCAAGAACTTCTCCGTTAATCACCCCAAAAATTACTTCCCCAGTGGCAGGACCCTCCAATTTAGTGGCAGTGGCTGCTGCTCACAAAGTACCTTCTCCCAAAATCAAAGTTCAAGAAAGATCGGGCATGTTACAAAGTTTACTGGATTTGTCCAAGCAAGAACTGGCTCGATTTAGTCCGTTACGTACCCCTGCACGACGTGTCATGCCTGTCCTTAAATTGATACGACGTAAAGACAATCAGTGGCGACGCGTTCCAGTATAAAAAAGGTGTGTGACCAAGTAGGGTATCAGTGTTTTTTTGGTGCTCCTGAAGACTCAAAGATGTCACCCTCCAGAAAACCCCAAGGAAAGAAAAGGAAAGGACTACCACCACGTTTAGCCAAACATGGGGACATGTTATCTGTCCTGTCCAAAGCTTCTCCACCTCTACGAAAAAAACTCATTCAATCGGCCTCCAAAGAGGTCATCGATACCGTGTGCGAATGTTGTTTGAACGTCTTGAAAGGCACGATCCTTTGTCCAAACACCAGAAACAATGCTTAAGCAAACATCGTCACGTTCTTCGCCAAATAGTTCAAAAGAAAATTCCGATTCGTCAAAAAAAGATGTTGGTCCAACGTGGAGGCATTTTACCTCTCTTGTTAGGCCCCTTATTGAAAGGAGTCTTGGGAACCATGTTGGGAGGACTGGTGGGAGCAAGATAAAAAGGCCCTCGGAAGTCCCAAGATTTCAGAATCGACCCCTGACAACCCCATGGAAGGACGAAAACTAGCTTTAGTGCCTTACAAACGATGGATGGAATACCATCGGTGGCAAGAACAACGCACCCCGCATTTACCTCCCAATCCCCATTTGAGCGAGATGTCCCAGTTACAACACGAATTGCAGTCCTTGATGGATCGCCAAGATTTGTCCGAAACAGAAAAATCGCAAAAGTACGGTCAACTCTTGCAACGACTGCAACTCTTTCACCAGAAAGCTTTAGACGAAACAGCTCTACCCACTCTGAAAGATTTTAAGACCTTGATGAAAAGTCCAGCACCATCACCAGTACCAGTACCAGTACCAGTACCACCAGTACCCGTGACCAAGACAGAAAAAGGAGAAGAAGAAGAAGAAGAAGGGTTTCAAACTCCACCAGAAAAAGTACGCAAGTTAACAACACCACCTACCTCCAGAATTGGATGGATTAAAAAGATGATGGCCACCCCTTCTTCATCACAAGAGAAAAAGAAAGTGAAGACAGAAGTGAAACAAGAACCGATATCCCCCGCTCAGACATCCTCCTCTTCAACACCTATTGCCGGTCGCACACGCAAAGCATTGCAATCCAAGAAAATACCCCAAGAGAAAAAGAGTAGCATCCTCCAAGAGTGGGTGTCTTATTAACACACCAACCAACACAAAAAATGGAAAAAGTCTTAGCCAGCATTTACTACGATCCCTCCCATCCTGCAGGTTACGCAGGAGTTCAAAAATTGTATCGTGCTGCCAAAACGCGACTGAAAAGTCTCCGTTTACCTCAAGTGCAACGATGGTTACAAGAACAAGCTACCTACACTTTACACAAACCCATTCGACGCAAGTTTGCCAGAAGTCGCACCCGAGTGGAAGGCATCGATCATCAATGGCAAGCCGATTTAGCCGATGTCTCTCATTTGGCCAGCTACAATCGTGGCTACAAATATTTGTTTTGTGTCATCGACGTCTTTTCCAAATTTGCCTGGGTCGTGCCCTTGACTTCCAAATCGAGCAGCGAGTTAGTGCGAGCCCTGCAACGAGTGTTGAAACAAAGCGGCCATCACCCTCTTCGATGGCAAACGGACAAAGGCACCGAATTTCTGAACCAAGCTTTCCAAAAAGAATTAAAGAAACGTGACATTCATTTTTTTACCACCGAGAATCCCGAAACCAAAGCCAGCATCGTGGAACGTTTTCAACGCACTTTGAAAGAACGCATGTGGAAATATTTTACGCATCACCACACTCTGAAGTACATCGACATCTTACCGCACCTGGTGCAAGCGTACAACCAATCTTACCATCGAAGCATCGGACGTGCCCCGCAAGAAGTGACTCCCGAGAACGAAGTGTTGGTGTTTGAGCGCCTGTTTGGTACGTCCCCGACGAGGGCTGTCCCCAAGAAAAGTGGAGAGTTGGCCGTAGGAGATTGGGTGCGCATTGGCAAAACCAAACGCACTTTCGACAAAGGTTACATACCTAACTGGACGACCGAATTGTTTCGTGTCACTGGACGAGTGCATGGCCGTCATCCTGCCGTCTATAAATTGGAAGACATGAACGGAGAAGTGCTCAAAGGAACGTTTTATTTGCCCGAGTTACAACGTGTCACCAAAAAAGAAGACGACGTGTACGACATCGAAAGCATTCTCGAACGCAGAACCCGTAAAGTGGGCAAACAACGTGTCAAAGAAGTCAAAGTACGTTGGAAAGGATATCCACCCAGTTTTGATTCTTGGATCGACGCTTCGCAAGTCATCGACTATAAAAAGAAGTGACCATCATGCCCTTTCACACAGACGCAGCTACGTCGACCACTCCTTAACCTAGTTCTTCTGTGCAAGATTTACAAAAACAACCCTTGTGGGTGTGGTGCGGAGAACGTGTGCCTAAAACGCAAATCGTCTTTTTCTGCCAAATCTTCGTGGTGTATTGTGTCATCGGGGCAGCCATTGCCAGTTTGAGTTTGCAACAAGGAGACAAACAATTGTGGACCATTTTATTGAGCAGTTGTATCGGTTGCCTGCTTCCCAATCCCTCCCTGAAATTCTCTTCCAACGGGAACCACGGGAACCTTGTGTCCAGTACCAGTGCCAGTCACCACTCCAACCACAACCAGAACCCTATTTTGAGCGGAGACACGCCTCTGACGTCCAGTAACCCCTTGGACAGCCACAGAACTCTGGAATTATGAGTCACCAAAACCAATTTTACTTAACCTTACCCAGTGACAGTTCCATGGAGGTGTTTCCCCACAACACGTTGTGCTGTTACACGGCCAAATTACCTCAGGCCATCCCCTTAGATCACGAAGCCCATTGGGAAGTGGCTTTGGTAGAAATGATTCACCCAACACAAATCAAAAACATCACTGAAACTCAAAACACTTTTGACGTCGAAATTCTGGACCCAACAGTGCAGCAAACCATGACGACCACTTCTCAACATAAATCACTTCCAAAGACCCCAATACTCAACAGTGACACTTCTCCTCCTTTTTACGTTTATCACTTTAAAATTAACTCAGGCCATTATTTTAGTGGTCAACATCTGGTGGAGGCCATCGCTGACAAATTCTATGCAGCATTTGACAAAGTTCTGACCAAACTAAATAAACGTGTCACCATGGAGTACCACAAACTGTCTCACCGTCTACTCATCAGATTTGAAAGTGAGGAAAAAAGTATACGTATTAAATTTTGCCCTGAATTGTATGACATTTTGGGTGGAGACCTCAATATGGTCACGGATAAGCAGACCAAAAAGATTCACATAGCAGACATTGACAACAACGGGCATTTTGCGAGGTATTTTCCTTTCCCGGTAGAACTGAACCAGGGACTGAATTTGATCTTCGTGTACTCCGATGTGGTGGAGTACAACGTGGTGGGACACACCTCCGTGCCGTTACTGCGTGTCATTCCTTTCAAAGTAAATTCTGCCACGGCCACTGACGAGGAAGGTGGAAACACTTATCACGTCCACCGCGAATTTGTTCATCCTCACTATTTGCCTGTCAGCAAGTCGTATTTGGACACGGTCAACATTGCCATAAAAGGAGATTTGGGACAAAATATTTCATTCACCAAAGGAAAAGTCACGGTGAAACTCCATTTTCGAAAACGGTTCTCTCACGACTCGTAAGTCATGTATCCAGTGTACCGATGGGTTGCTCGACAGCGAGGACACGGTTTAGGAGATATGTTAAAATCGGCCTTTCGTTCGGTGGCTCCGGTGTTGAAACCGATGGTGACACGAGGATTGCACGCCTTGAAAGATGCGGCACTGACGCAAGGCAAAGAATTTCTCCAAAATGTCATCATCGACAAACAAAACCCTAAAGAAGCTTTCATGAGGGCAGGCAAAAATGTCTTGCTGTAAACGTGTAAAGACCTTTTGGGCCAACGAGACACACCTATAAATGCCCTGCACGCTACCGAGTCAGGCATTCAGCAAGGACAAGGCAGAAAGAGACGACGAAGAAAACACCCTTTCACCAGACTTCACACTTCTAAAACTAGAAAGGCCAAGAAAAGAAGAACCGTTCGAGACTTAGACGCTTTCGATTATTGAGACACAGCAACAAATAAATGATGCACCGAGAGTCATGCGCCTGTTCCAAGTCGGAACTGGATCTGTTTGCCATGCCGCCCACCATGATGACCATGCAAGAATCCCAATGGGTGGAATTTCATCCCGTCTCCTCACTGACCGATTCCGCGCCCATCGAGTTTGAAATCAAGGGACAGCCCGAAGATTACATCGATCTGAATAGCAGTTACTTGTACTTGAAAATCAAAGTTCTAGATAAGGATGATGGTGCAGTAGAAGACACTGAGAATATAGCTCCCGTCAACAATTTCATGCATTCCTTGTTCAGTTCAGTGGACTTGTACTTGAATAACAAACTGGTCAGCAGCAGCATGGATACTTACCCTTACCGTGCCTACCTGGAAAATCTCTTGACGTACGGAATAGATGCCAAGAATACTCATCTCAATGCTTGTGTGCTATGGGAACCTGACGAAGCGGGCAAGTTTGACGAAATAGATAAAGACAATGACGGCTTTGAGGAAAGACGAAGCAAAATCTTAAATAAGAAGAGTTTACAACTGATGGATCGTTTGCATTTGGACATGTGGTTGCAAGAGAAATATTTGATGAACCGGGTAAATGTTCGCTTGAGACTGAATCGCAGCAATACCGCTTTCCATTTGTTGGCTGATACTGCTGCTGGCAATCCTAAAAGCCAAATCGAGGACGTCAAACTCTACGTACGACGCGTGGAAGTGTTACCCAAAGTGGGAAATGACATCAGTCAAACGTTGAGCAGAACGACCGCCAAGTATCCCATACGACGCGTGGAAGTGAAAACGTTCACCATTCCCGCTAGCCATCATTCCATGATCGAAGATCATCTGTTTCAAGGACAGTTACCCAAGCGTTTAATCCTTGGTATGGTCCTGAATTCAGCCTTCAACGGAGCCTTCCATCAAAATCCTTTCAACTTTCAACACTTCAACGTGAAGAAAATCGAAGTCAGTCGCGATGGCAAGACCTTGTGTACCCGACCTTTCGAACCTAACTTTTCTCCCAATAAAATGAATTACTTGAGATCGTACTTGTCCTTGTACGAAGCCACCGGACAGTTAGGAACCAACACCAGTCACGGCATTACGTACGAAGATTACGCAGGAGGCTATGCTTTGTGGGCTTTCGATTTCACTCCAGACCAGGGCAGCGACGAGGGACATTTCCACCCTATAAAATCCGGCCAGATTCGTGTGGAACTTCAGTTTGCAGAACCACTGGACAAGACAGTGAACGTCATCCTGTATGCAGAATTCGATAATACGATAGAAATCAACCATTTGAGAGAAGTCATTCTAGATTATTAGAAGCCATGGAAGACTGTTCTCCCTCTTTACCTAGTGGAGAAGCTTTGAAGATGGAATGTGAGGAGACCGTGGAAGGAGAATCTCAACACAAAGACGAAAAGGACATCGTGATCAAGTCGAGATGTCCAGAATAAGAACAGCAATTGGTCTCCTACTGTGCTACATACATGGCAGACACAATTACGATATGGATGAAGCATGATTACTATGAATGTCAAAACATCAGTCAAGAAGAAAAATTCAACGAATATCTGGACGAAGCTTGGAGTCTGTTTAAAAAAGACGTGTTACGTTGGTGGTATAAAGACTTGCGTGAACATTTCTGTCCTCCATTAACGACTCGAGACATCCATTACATCAAAACCCTCTTTGACAAATTCAAAGAGAAAGTCGAGATCAAAATTGATCACTTATTATCAGCAAAAGAACATTTAGTGACTTATTTTGATCGTGATTTTTCTAGAAACGATGAGAAAGTAAATCGTTGATTTTTTGACTAGTATGCTTATTTTGTTGACTTCAGCTAGGAAACGTAGTGTCCATCCATGACTCAATGACTTGCAACAGTGGAAATCACAATTTCATTCACAACTTTGCCAACCCTGTTTAAAGTAGACTGTAAATTGAAAAAAATGTTTGATGTTATATTGTTGGATTATTGTTAAAAAATGTTAGAGTTGTTGGTTAATATTAAGTGATTTTGAATAAAAAATGTTGTGTTTTGAAAAAAAATGCCTTTGTGGTTTGTTTGGCTAAAAGAATGTTGATTTATGCTCTTTGACTTCTTACTATCCCTCTCATGACACTCATTGAACGTTGCGGCTCGAAAACCGTAGAGGGATGTTTTCCTTCACGTCCGCGCTTTGACTTTAAGAACCGGGTTGTTTCCAGTCTAACCATCCATTGTCGACTCATCCTCCTACGAAGATATGCTCCAAACTAGCTAAGCTAAACGAAGCCTACGTGAATTTGCATAGGGTCAGACACAGTCTGATACCGAAGCCAGAAGAGATAGAGAATGTGAGAATGTTAAAAGTTACTGAAGACCTGATAGAAGAGCTCTTCAGAGAAGAAGTGAACAGGGAGAAAGAAGAATGGACAGAGAAGTACAGACTTCAGAGACAGCAGCAGCAACAGCAACAACAACAGCAACAGCAGCAGCAGCAGCAGCAACCTGAACCTGACAGAGGCTTTGTCGATTGTCGTATGGACACCAAAGAGTTCTTCTTCTCTTTCCGAAGAAGCAGACCTATCGCCAGAAAGTCTATCCTCAGAGGACATCGCATTCTTAGAAACTAAAAGATTGCCATAGCAAACAAAAAAACCCCAAAAAACAGCCCTTTTCAGGGCTACCCAATACTCTAGAAAAGAAATAACCATCAATTTGCCAATGTGTTTAGGTAGAGTAGTGTGAACATAAACACTAACTCTTTTTTTTATAGTGCGAGTGTATGTGTTTGTGTGTTTGTGTTTGTAACATCTCACGTACGTTGGTGTGGATAGTAGATTTTTTTTTTATGGCTGTTTGAGGTGTGGGGAGAGTAGATTTGGGGGGGTTTGATTGGATTGCTTTGCGTATGTGAATAGTATATTGAAGTGATTAATGAAAACAATTTTTAGAATAGGAATGGGTAGTATTAAAAAGTGAGTGAGTGTTTCTTTTAGGTCCGCGCGTTGTTTGGTCATGATCTAGGTAAGATCAATTTTATGTTTTTAGGGGGATGTTTTCCTTCACGTCCGCACTTTTAGTATAAATTGAAACTCGTTCGGCAGTCCAGCTACCCTTGCTGATTGATCAACACCAGAATGAACACCACAATAGCGAAACTGTTGGAACTTCATGTGCATCTGGATTATGCCAAGCGCCTGTTGAACGAACTGGCGCGGAAGCCATTGTGGAAGAGGGAAGGATGAAAGAGGAGGAGAGAAGAAACAAAGAAGAGGAGGAGAGAAGATACAAAGAAGAGGCGGAGAGAAGATACAAAGAAGAGGCGGAGAGAAGATACAAAGAAGAGGAGGAAAAGGAGAGAAGAAATTTCAGAATCCCAGAGACAGAAAATTGGGATTCTGAAGCTATTTATCCTCCCTCTGCTCTCTCCCCAAAAAAGTAAAAAGCAACTGGAGAACTAGATGTGTATGTGGCGCCAGGCCTGGAAGGTGCCACCATTAACCAGGTGTCCATGAAGTTCCAAAAAACAGCCCTTTTCAGGGCTACCCAATACTCTAGAAAAGAAATAACCATCAATTTGCCAATGTGTGTAGGTAGAGTAGTGTGAATATAAACACTGACTCTTTTTTCATAGTGCGAGTGTATGTGTTTGTGTGTTTGTGTTTGTAACCGCTCACGTAAGTTTGTGTGAATATTAGATTATGGGTTTGTTTATTGTTTCTTAGCGTATGTGGAGAGTATAGTTTGGGTTTTGTAACCGCTCACGTACGATTGTGTGGATAGTAGATTATGGATTTTGTTTTAATGATTTGTGTGTGTAAATAGTAGATTTGGGGTTAGTTTATTGTTGCTTCACTTATGTGGATAGTATATTATATGAATTGAGAAAAGTAGGGGGATGTTTTCCTTCACGTCCGCGCGTTGTTTGGTCATGATCTAGGTTAGATCAATTTTATGTTTTTAGGGGATGTTTTCCATCACGTCCGTACTTTAACTATAAGAACCCACAAGGTTTGATGTTCGAACCATTCTACGGAATAATAAAAACGAAGATGGTGGTTGCAAGTGAGTTGTTCAACAATTTGGTACATATATACAGTTGGATAATGGATGTAGTGGAGAGACTAGAAAAAAGAATGGAAGATAGCAGAGTATCTGGACTACGCTAAATGCCTAAACGTAGCAAAAGAAGTGATAGCAGAAATGATAGAAGAGGAGGAAAAGAGATTGAGAGGTATGATAAATCCCACCTATGTCAGAGTGGGAAGCCTAAAGGAAGCACTTGACAATGCAAGCAAAGTCAGGTGCTTTCTTGAAAATATGTCACATGGGACAGAGTGCTCTTTTGTGGAGAGAGGTCAGGAAAGACTGAGGAGAGGAGAGGAGTTGATGAGAAAAGTGATGGAGGTAGAGGTAAAGAAGATTAAAGAGAGATGGAATAAAGAAAGAAAAGATCAGGAAAACAAAAAGAAACAGGCTGATTTTGAAAGGCTAAATCAGAATTGGATCAAAGTCCAGGAAAAGTTTAGAGCCTTGGGCCATCCAGACTGGATGCCAGAGGAGAAAAAGAAGAAGAAAGGAATAATGGAAAAAGTGAGGACTTGGTGGAAGAAGTGGAGAAGTTAGAAGAAGAAGAAACCCAAAGGCCCTTTTCAGGGCCACCCACATTTCTCGAAAAGAGATAGCCTTTCGATTGCCTACCCCTTTATAAAAAAAATTTAAAAAAAAAAAATCCCATGTTCAATTCCTCTTGTCCCTAAAGTAGTTTTTTTTTTCTAACATGTTCAATTCCCCTTTGTCCCTAGACAAACCCAAACTCTATTCCCATGTTCAATTCCCCTTGTCCCTAGACAGACCCAAACTCTATTCCCCATGTTCAATTGCCTTTGTCCCTAGAATCGATATTTTTTTTTCCATTGTTCGAATGCCTTTGTCGCTAAAATGGATATTTCCTTTTTTTTTTCCTTTCTCCAATGTTAAATTCCATTGTCGCTAATCTTACCCAGGGTTTTTTGCCCATGTTAAATTTCCATTGTCGCTAATCTTACCCAGGGTGGTTAATGTTAAATTTCCATTGTCGCTAATCTTACCCAGGGGGTGTTTTTAATGCTAATTCCCATTGTCGCTAATCTCACCCCTTTCACTACTAAAGGCTCTTTATTTTTTCATCAAGAATTCTGTAACTTAAATCATCATCTCTGGCCAGTCTTTTGTTTTCATATATGCAATATATCCACTTAATAAGATTGTCGTCGGTTACTCCTTCAAAACCGGATTTTAAGATATTAGGTTTATTAAATATACTAATTAATATTTTTTTTCAGGCAATTCTTCTCTTTTAGTATTTCTAATATCTTCAATAAAATCCCCCCCCCCCATAATTTTGCAATCAGTCCAATATTTTCCTTTATTGGTTTAGACGCGAGTTCAAGTACGAATTTGTTCAATGCCTTCAAGTATTTCTTCACCGGCGAACGGAGGCTGAGCTGCAGCTATGTCAGTTGGAAGGTCTCGTAAAGGTTGTTTTGTTTTTTAGTTCTCGCTGCTATTTTTTCAGTCTGCGCGACAGTTTGTTTTAGCACTGGAAGAATACCTTTTGTTTCGTCGCTAGGATCTCCCAGTAAAGCTCTTTCTGTGACCGCCGCAGCTTTCTCAGTAGCTGTCATGACGGGTTTAAATAAGTGTTCTGCACCTGTTGCAAATTCAACTTGTGCTTGCTGACGTTCGTGAAGTTTTTGTCTTACAGAATCTCTCACAGGAAGAATTTTTTTTATTGCTTCTAGTCGCTCTCGAGCTAGTCTAGCGGAATGTGCTTCTCCAGTGTTGGCCATTATTGTTAACTTAAATTTTTAATTCAGAGCAGCAGAGGGGGCGACGACAACAAAACGCAGCAACAACGGCAACAATTGTGTTTACAACGAAGCACCCTCGCGGTTTTATTTCGGCGTTTGGAAGTTGTAGGCGGCGCCCCTTCTGGGGGAAACGACAACAAAACGGCGACAATTACGTTTACAACGTCAACGCGTTTTATAAAGGGCTTATTTCGGCGTTTGGAGGCTTCTAAAAGTTGTGGGATTCGCCCCCTTTGATGCTAAAGATTATAATGTAAGTGTCCTAAATTAATAGAATTTCATAAATACTAAATACACAAGCTGATTCTATAAATGTCCAATTTTTACATTGTTTTAGAGAAATGTCTTCAGCAATTATCCTCACTGAAAATAGGTAAGACCCTACTGCACATTAAAACCAACAACATGTGTATCCTATAAATTTTTTCTTAAAATACTCAGAACAGTGAGGGTGAAGAGGTGATGTCGTAAAGCCCTCAATTGCAAACTTTTTTTTCAAACTTGAGCTAGAGGATAAAAAATCTTATTACAGATCTGCACTAACTATCTAGTCTATGAAGTTTCATCAAGATCATCCAGGCTATATAACAGGAGAAGCAATGTCAAGGTTTGTCATAAATGGATAGTCTGATGCTTTGAGAGATAGATGGGACTAGATATATGATGTACTGGCAGATGGGGACAATGACAATATGCATGCTTAGATGGATGGAAAGAGGTGTACCTACTGACATATGGGAACAATGACAATATGCTTTGATGGGTGCAGATGAACATACTGACACATAGTGGCAATGAAAGTATATGAAACAAATGGACATCCTGACTCATGGGAAAAATGGCAATATGCTTTGACAGACTCATGGGAACAGATTGACATACTGACACATGGGGACAATCACAATATGCTTAGACAGATCGATGGGAATAGATGGACATACACATGGGGACAATCACAGTATGCTTAGACAGATGGATGGGAATAGATGGACATACACATGGGGACAATCACAGTATGCTTAGACAGATGGATGGGAATAGATGGACATACACATGGGGACAATCACAGTATGCTTAGACATATGGGAACAGATAAATACACTGCCACATGGGGACATTATCATTATGCTTAGACAGATGGGAACAGACTAACACTAGGGAACAATGACAGTAGTCTTGGATAGGAACAGATGGACATATGGACACATGGGGACAATGACAATATGCTTAGACAGGTAGATGGGAATGGATGGACATAATGACACATAGGGACAATCACAATGTTCTTAGAGAGATAGATAGGAACCGATAGACATACTGGTAATGTGGACAATTACAAAATGCTTAGAAAGATAGATGGAAACAAACTGATACATGGGAACAATGACATCTATTCTTAGATTTATGGGAACAGATGGGCATTCTGACACATGAAGACAGTCACCATATTCTTAGAGAGATGGCTTGGAATAGATAGTCATACTGCTTATTTACACAAACCATGCACACACACACATATATATATATATGTGTGTGTCATGTGTGTGTTTGTGTGTGTGTGTGTGTGTGTGTGTGCATGTACAATGTTCTAATAATAATGTGGGATAAGAAGCAATGATTATCTAATTTCCTGAATTACCTGCTGTCTTTTATACTTTTTTCAACAAATGTTCTCAAAAATGAACCAGAGGAAAAAGTAAAATCTTCCTATACATCTATGCAAAACATATATTCTGCAACATTTTAATAAAATCATCCAGCCAGAATAAGTGAAGAAGTGAAAATTAATTAAATTCAACAAAATATCCCTTGCTGATGTTTTCGATGAAAGTTCCCAAAATTTGGATGATAGGGAAGAAACAAAACCAGGTTGCACATTTAGGCCAATCACATGTTAAGTCTTCACAATTTCAGTATAATCCTCCAACCATTTGAAGGAAGAGAGTATTAAATGAATTCTAAAAAATACCACTTCATGACATTTTTTAAGAAATTCCCACAAAAATTAACATGAGAAGAAATATTAAGTGTTAATGCACATCTGCACCAACCACACATATAACCCACAAGCTTCATGAAAACTTTCTAAGCAGTGTATGGGAGAAACGTTCACAAGTTAATTATCAACAGACCACTTTTATCAAATTGTCAAAGCATTTGTGCAAAATTGGGCCAGAAGAAAAAAAGTAAAACTTTGCAA